>JBBBDQ010000279.1:697500-1297500 GCA_037127315.1 Ascarosepion bandense
TAAAAGAATAAAAGACTAAGGGTTTCTCTATATCAATTAAAATTCAATGTTTTTTTTTCTATAGAAAAAAAAAATAAAATAAAATAATGAAATTTTTGTTTTCAATATTTCACATCAGATAACATAATTAAGTAAAAATTTGACCAATTTTTTTCTTTAATATATATTTAGATGTATCTCAAATTACAAAGCCACATCGAAAAAATAATGAGAATATACAATAAAGTCCCATAAATTTTTCAGTCAATCTTATTACTCTTCTTGCATCTTAGTTTTTATTTATTCTTCAATCTTATTGGTAAAAAAACATAAGCCAAATAATTTTTTTAAAGTACAAAGAAACCTAAAGACAGCAGAAATGGCACTTAATTGTTTTATATTCCAAAATTAATATCAAAATGATACATTTTAACTCCTTCTGATAGGTATTCAGGCATAAAATAATTCTATTTTTAATCAGTATATTAGACAAGTGATGTGCGTTGTGGTGCATTGGATATCGGCTCGGAATGAGAAATCGAGGAGCCGAGTTCGAATTCCAGCTGAATTCATTGCATTCACTTACGCGCAAATATCCTTGGGAAAGGTATTATTAATCCGCCTATTCCTTCCAGTTATGGGTTAAATAACAGGACAGATTGGGTTCTATAGCCTTGGCAGGCAACCAGTCTACCGCAGAAAGCAATGGCAACCTACTGCGGGATAATCTTCTGCCCGGTCAGTCGTGTCTCTTTCGAGACATGATCGCCCAAGCGTGTATCACGTATGGCACTTAACTGACTGATTAGACAAGTACACATTAGCAAATAGGTTTCCTATGAAAAAGAACCCACTACTTACATTGATTTTCCATAATTACTATATAGCCATCAACCAACCCTATGAGGAGAATACAGAAACTAACTTTGACTGCAATGACACTGTCATATTCAATGAATGGATTGTGTAACATCACATCTGGACAGGGTGTGTTTAATTGATTTACTTTCATGCTATCCCAGAAATGACCAGGCCAATCTAACAACTAGCGTAACATACCTTGATTACATTAAGTTCATAACTTGTTTTTTTTTGCACAACCATGACCAGCATAAAAACTCAGTAGGACTATCAGATTAAGTAGCAAAACAATGCCTTTTTTAATTAAAAATTTTAATGGTACATTTAAAACTACAAAAATTGTTTTCTTTCTTCAAATGCAACGTGACAGTTCATATTTTGCAATTTGTTGGTTAAGAAGACAGAGCTAAGGATAGGAATTTAAGGAGAGCAATAATCGCCCACGTCCTTAGACATTTAAAAATAGGAGACATGATTAAAAACAGAATAATCTGTTTGAGACATATTTTGCTTCATAAATTTAAACAAAGTTTTTTTAAAATTCATTTGTTTACTTATCACAGAATGTAATGATGATTAGCATGGAACTATACGCCATTGCTAAAAAAAAAAGAAAAGTGCTTCACAAATTTGGCCTTGTGCTAAAACTGAATTAGTCCAGAAAATGTCAAATTTTAGAGTATAATTTGATGAATCAAAACTGAAAATTAAAAACTACGAAACAAATAACTAACGTTTTGGTAAATAAGAACTTCAGCCAAAAAAATAACGTTTTTTGGTAAATAAGAACTTCAGACAAAAAATTGCCTAAAGTAAGAAATCAATTCAATAAATTTTAAATTTTCTTTGATCTTTCCAACTTATGAGAAATTTATTTTTTTAACTTTTGATTTTTTTAATTAAAAATTAATGTTTAAAAATGGTTTTAGTCTACTAATTGTTATTTTCAAAAGCGAAAGTGAAAAACGTATAAACAAGTTAGTTATTTTTTTTAAACAAGGGCTGACCTACATAAAGAAAGAATAGTTTTTACTAGAATAGAATTAGAATATTATTCATTAATTTTTTATTAGTTATAAATGATTGTCAAATAAAGCATTAATTACAATTATTTGGCTTTTACTAATTTAATCGCAAATAGCTTGTTTTTTATTTTTAAAACAAAATACAACTACAAGTTTTGTTAATGGAAAATTATCACCATTTAAAAAGAGGAAAAAAGACATTCCCTGATTTTAAAACATCGTGAAATTAACATTCAAGTAGCAGTACTAGATATTATATATTTGACATGATAAAAATAAAATACTGAACATAATAATCATGTGTTTGAAAATGAATTAAAAGAGAAAAACTAACAATTTCCTTTAAAAATAGCTCACATTTTCTTATTCATATTGCAATAGAATTCCGAGTTTGTACTCTAAAAATACTGCTATGATGATAGAGATAAAATATAAATTAGATTTCACTTATAGAAACAAAAAAAAAAAGAATTCAAGATGTTTCGCCAAAAATTTTAACAATAACAATAACATTGAAGCATAGATCAGTGAATGATGAGCAGACTAGTCTCGCAGTTTCTGTAAAACTGAGTTTGATCCTCAGTGCATACCTGGTTTAGTTCTATGTAACCAAATTAAAAAAATAAAATACAATCATGAATGTGTTTGGCTAGAGATTCTTTTTTTATTAATTAAAAAAAAGATAAAAAGTTTAATAAGGCTATCAGAAAAGAGATAAAAAGGGTGTTAAAAGGAAAAACACGATTATGATGAACGTTTAAAATACTGCGAATGAAGGAATTAAAAATTTAAAAATGTTACTAAAGAAAAACACAAGCATACGAGAAGAAAAATTAATCAACTATTAAGTAATTAAAAAAAGTCTTCAGATCATTAATTTAAGTTTACCTTACTGAGTAAAAAATTATTTTTTTTACTTTTCAATTTTCATTATTCAGAAGGTAAACAAACAATCAGTTAAACTAAAGAAAGATTAAAGAGTTAAACACTAAAAATGCGAACTGAACTTATATTTTTTTTAAACACGCGAGTGAAAAAATTATTCAAAAATTAACCGCAAGAAACTAATTCCAGAATTAAACTTTTGACATTCTTTTTCTTCAGTTTCAAAAGTAAGAGCATTAAATTCAAATAAATTAAGAAAAGGAAT
Source organism: Ascarosepion bandense (assembly GCA_037127315.1). Lineage (NCBI taxonomy): Eukaryota > Metazoa > Mollusca > Cephalopoda > Sepiida > Sepiidae > Ascarosepion > Ascarosepion bandense. Next base: position 700,516 of record JBBBDQ010000279.1, read on the forward strand.
TTTACCACAGTTAAGACATAAGATGAGAAGCAAAAGGTTTGTTTTCATTTCATCATAGCTGTTCCTGTTATGTAGAAGAATGTTTACTTTACATTACAACCAATGTACCTCCGGCAGTTACTGTTAGTGTTCTGTTTAATGACACATTTTCTTTCATTGTTTTCTCTTTTATGTTAATTTACTTTTTGTAAATAAGAATGCGGTTGTAATTTCCCCCTCTTATCAAACAAATGACCAAGTTTCAGGTTTGCCTAGTTAACATTTGATCAAAAATACTTATCAATACTGATATAAATTTTGAAAGATGGATCCTCAGTTTCAGATGAACTCGTTTCTGTTTTTAGAAACTTTACACAAATGAAATCTAATCGACAGCACCAAAAAATTGTGCTACAATACTTCTGTGCTTAAATTAATCATTGACGAAAATACGTTAAAAAAAAAAAAAATAAAAAAATAAAGTCATTAAATAATTCTTCTACTGTATATTTTCAAAGCAAAGGAAAAACCTATGAGACTGCTCAGAGGCTGATATCTTAGAAGAAAAAACGAATTCATAAGGCCAGCAATGGTATATGTCTTTTTTCATCATTCAGGGGAAAATGCTATTTTTATTACATTGGAAGTACAATTAAATTATTTTATTAAAGGTTCTTGTTTAAAAAAAAGAAGTTTAATTTAAAATGCTATATAATTTACCAAAGTTATTTGTGTACTGTACAAGATCACTTTAAAAAGAAAAAAAAAATGACTGTTGATCATATGGAAAATCATTCATCATTCATACAGACCCAGAAAATATCTTGATAAATTATAGCTTAACTTCTAAGTCAATTTATTATTTAAGCAAGATTCAAGACAGATTTTAAAAAGTCAATTAAGGTAGAAAAAGGTAAAAAGCCGGGTGTAATCAAACTCGTGTCAACAACTCGTCAATTATTGTTGGTTGAATGTTGAGTTTTCCTTCATCTTCTATTTTTCTCCACGCTCCAATTTAAAACACATTTTCTCAAAATGAATTGAAAGAAGAAAACTTTGATAAAATATTAATTTTTCATGTTCTATTGTTAGCTTGTTATCCCTAACAAAAATAAATACAACAGTACAACTTCCAACTATGCTGTCACATATCTTTTTGTTTTTTTGAAAAGCTAAATTTCAACCGAAATTATTTTCTATTTAAAAACGATGAAATATGAAATTAGATGAGGGTCTATATAGAGAAATATTAAACAGCATTCAAAGTATAATTATGTACACATGCACAACTTACGCAAAAAAAACACTTCCTTCCAGCTGAGTTGATGAGAACTGCAGAGTTGTTCCCCTTTTATAATCTTTTGAATAAAAAATACAGAAACTTTGGTTGTCGCATTTTCGTTCGACTTTTATAAAAATAAATAAGGGAGTATATAACGGCGCACAAAACTCAAATACATCTCTCTTCTATTTTTAGTCAGCCAAAGAGATTTCCAGTAATTTAAAATTGTTCTCAAACTTATTAGAGCAGTACCCGTAAAAAACAGCATTTTATATTTGTTCAGTTCATTGTTCATTGCTCAATGTTTTTTTAATTTTTATTTTTAAATTTTGAAAAAATCTCTAAAGTTAAATAAGGCGCAAACAAAATAAAACTCAACCACTTACGCGAAATTAAAAAAAAACAAAAACGAGACATTTACACTACAACACAAAAAGTAAATGCAAATTTAAGTGCAATGTAAAAATTTCTTTTGGTGTGTCTTAAAAAGTAAGGCTCAGTAAAAATATCAATTACACAAGAAGACCAAAAAAAAAAAAAAAAGATTACACTGTACAGTGTGTACACACCTTTTGAGAAAGTAAGACTTTGAGGAGCGAAAATTGCACAAGACAGAAAATGCAAAAAAACTGTACCACCTAAATTCTACAATGGAGTAAAATGTTGTGTAATGATAAAAAAATAAAAATGTGAAGCAGAAACCATTGCTGTTTATCGGAAAAGAGGTGGGTTGTGAGATGTTGAACCACTTTTTCATTGATAATAATAACCTTGATGAAATTCAAGGGACTTGCAATAGTTTACACAAACAATTTACTAAAATTACACAAATTTTCAGAATTTATTTATTTACTCGTTTGTTTAGATCCATCAACAAACATTTTATTTTTAAGGATGAAAAAAAAAGAGAGCAAACTGGTTCCTAATATTTAATAAACAAAACATTTGATATGCACTGAGCTTGTTACATTCACTTGAAACTTTGAATGCATGCATCATTTCTCATTGAATTCGGAACAACACAAATTATATTAGTGTTGGTTTAAAAGTTGAATACATGTGAAACATGATTGACCAATGAAAATCAAACAACACAAAAAACAATTTCTTTCTTCTTTTTCTCCATATTTCAGTCTTAGATATAGCTTTAAAACGGAAGCATGTTAGATTGATAAACGTTTCCTATTTGTTCTTTCTTTTTATCATTCTGTCAGATTCCGATCTATATTTGATTCTAATTCATTCACTTATGTGCAAATATTCTTGGAGAAGATATGACTCCATCTTTTCTCCTTCCAGCTATGAGCTGGATAGCAGGACAGATAGTTTTGGTTAGCAACAAATCTACTGCAGAAAGAAACAGCAACCTACTGCAGAAAAATCTTCAGCCTAGTCAGTCATGAAATGAAAGAGACATAATCACCCAAGTGAGTATCACATATGGCACTTAATTGACTAAATGCTTATAAGATGAAAATGACATGATATATATATATATATTCATATAAATATATAACCTGCAAATTTTGCTAACATCATTTGGTTAATACTAATTTTATCATGAAAACATTGACATGCATTATAAAATCTGAAATTGTGCACTGTTAAGTTAATTAGTGTAATCAAAAATTTGTCTAATAAAATTTGGTGTTATTTTAGACTGCTTAATGTTTGATAATCAAATTTATTCCCTATTTCATTAATACTTGAAAAAGTCATGTCTTATAAAATAGTGCTTAATCATCAATAAATATCTACATTATATGGTTATTATTTGTCTGTTCATCATAAATTAAAAATATGATTTAGCAATAAAATAAGACATGTACTGAAGTAAATCAAAGAAATTTATTTTTAAGTAGTTGTAAAACCTAAACATTTGAAAGTGAATACATTTTGTTTGTTCTTGAGAATTGACAACAAAGATAATAAACACTATTTATTCCTGACTTAGATTATTGAGAGTATAAGGGCAAAGAATCTACAGGCTACCTTACTTTTTGTAGATTTCTCTAAAACCTTCAAATCTGTACACAGGAGAAAAATGAATAATATCCTTCTGGTGTATGACATACCCCTTTGTGACAGTAGTTGCCATGATGATGCTATACAAAAATGCCAAATCGTTAGTTAGATCCACAGGCAAAGACACTAGCTTCTTCAACATCAAAGCAGGGTTTTTTCAGGGTGACACCCTTGCACCTTTTCTCTTGACTATGTATTGAGATCTCTCAACAAACATCATCATCTAGGTTTTACTTCATTACCAATACTCTCAAACTGATATCCTGCAAATAAGTTGACCAATATTGGCTATAGAGATGACCTAGCTATCACTGCAGACACAATTTCCAATGCCACAGTTCTCTTACATCATCTAGAAAATACTACTAATTATGTTGGGCTCTATGTCAATGTCTCTAAAACTGAATTCATAAGTTTCAGCCAGCAAGGCACAATACCAAATATCTCAGGTGAATAAATAAAATCTGACGAATTGTTTATATACCAATGTCACAGTTCTACATCATCTAGAAAATACTACTAATTACGTTTGGTTCTATGTTAATGTTTCTAAAACTGAATTCATAAGTTTCAGCCAGCAAGGCACAATGCAAAATATCTCAGGTGAATAAATAAAATCTGTCGAATTCTTTATATACCTAAGAAACAAAATAAATACGACTGAAAATGATGTAAAAATTTGCATAGCTAAAGCCTGAGCCATCTTGAATAAAATGGACGTAATTTGGAAATCTGACCTACAAGACAACTTTAAACGGAGATTCTTTTGAGCTACTTCAAAGACAGTTTTAATGTACACTACCGGCCATAATTATTAGGCAACCCAGTTTTTTAAAAGAAATTATGTATTTCATACTATTTTTAGTATTTATTGCCAAATGAAAATATAATGGTTATTTTGTTATTATTACTTTGTAAAATTTTACAAGGCAAAGAAACAAAGATGAACTTGTCCAAATCACCCTAAATTTTCTTCATTCTTTCATTGATGAAACTGCAATATAGGTAATTATTGAATATTTATAAATTCATTTGATGCACATGTTATTGTGCAATATTAACAAAAGAACCATTCTACTTTCATTTACAATTATTCACTTGGCAATAAATACTAAAAATTAGTATGAAATACATCATTTTTTAAAACACTGGGATGGCCTAATAATTATGGGTGGTAGTGCATGGTGTCACTGCTTGGACATTAACTAAAACCCTAGAGTCTAAACTTGACGAAACTTACACTTGGATGCTTAGAACTATACGTAACATCTCTTGAAGATAACATCCAACTAAATTACAGTTCTATAGACACATCCCTGATATTTCTACAATCTTACATGAATGTAGAATGTATTTTGCAGGACACTGTTGGCAAGCAAAACAAGAACTTATGAGTGATCTACTGCGTTGTGGTGCAGTGGATATCGGCTCGGAACGAGAAATCAGGGAACCAAGTTTGAATTCCAGTTGGATTCATTGCATTCACTTTCGCGCAAATACCCTTGGGAAAGATATTAATCCGTCTCTTCCCTCCAGTTATGGGTTAAATAACAGGACAGATTGGGTTCTATAGCCTTGGCTGGCAACCAGTCTACCACAGAAAGCAATGGCAACCTACTGCAGGATAATCTTCTGCCCAGTCAGTCATGTCTCTTTCGAGACATGATTGCCCAAGCATGTTTCATGTATGGCACTTAACTGACTGCTTTGGACATCTAGCCATGAAGCAAGATGGGTTGGTTGCCCAATAACCACCTGCATTGACCAACTATGTTATGACATAGAATGTCACCCTAGTGATCTTCTGAGCTTGATGCAAGACCATGATGGTTGGCATGATAGACTCATGGATGGCTGAGCTAGCTTGACCAAATAAATAATAATTTTGTAGATTTCCAAAATGTAATAATTCATTTTACACAATTCTGCATTATACAACATTAATATAAATGGTAAGATGTTAAGTTAATTTAGCTCCTTATGACCTTGTACCCAAAACTTCAATTCTTTAAATCAAATTATGGGCTCACTTCAATGTTCCCAGTTCATATGACAAAAGCAGATATCAATTTAATCCAGCTCTGTGCCCCCACTTCTGGAATACTGTCCAAAACTACCAGGGTCATAAACCCACTTTTCTAATCAATCAAAAAAGGCCCATGCAATTTTTCTCAGCAGCTGTTTCTGAGCTACTGATTCATTATTAAATCAACATTGATTTCACCCACAAAGGTAGATCTAACCAGGCTGGCCTTAATGATGGACACCCATGGAAAGCAGCTTAATTAAGCTGCTTTCCATGGGTGTCCATCATTAAGACAAAATTGAAGTAATAATAACAAAATAACCATTAGACTACATGGCTACCAGCAGAATGAGAACAATTTACCCTCAGTAGACAAAGTTATTACAAAGGGGGCTGTAACTTTCTCAAAACTTCTACCTAAAATATTGATTCTACCATTACAAGTTTCTTTATTCTCATTGATCCATTAAAAATTCTAATGGAATGGAAAAATCTTGGATATTCAAGGAAAACAAATAAAGCTCATGGTGAAATTCTCAAGATGGCTGTAATTCACTAGTTAATCAGTTAATTGTGATATGGGATAGATGCTTGGGCAATCATATCTTTTTTGAGACATCACCAATTGCCAACTAAGCCTATAGAACCCAATCTGTCCTGCTATTCAACCCATAGCTGGAGGAAAAAGAGACAGATTAATACCTTTCCCAAGGGTATTTGTGCATAAGTAAATCAAACAAATTTGACTGGAATTCGAACTTGGCTCTCCAGTTTCTCATTCTGAGCCAATATCCATTACACCACAACACACATCCTAGATGCAATCAAAAAACTTTGTTAACTGGTAAAATTTAGTATACTTGAGTTGTGCAAAAAGGCAAGAAAGCTGTAGCTTAAATTTTATACTGTGTAGGTTAAACTTATAAAAATTTATAATATAGCATTCCCTTCAAGAACATTAAATGGTTTAGACTAAATATAAAATACTAGGAAACTTCATCCAAATTGTCACACAGGAGCAGAATGTGTATGCATAAGGTTTTGTGCTAAACTTAGATAAATTTTCTTTTCAGCAATTTATCTCAATGACAGACAATAATTTTCAAAGACCTTCTAGAGAAACTTTCCTGTATTTTAACTTCAAAGGAGCTGTATGATGAAAATTAGATGCACATTCGAATGGGTATGTTCTTTGTTTTTAGTTTCTTAATTGATATTATATCTTGATTGATAGATATTACTGGAGGAAGATAAAAAATTTACAACAGATATATATATATATATATATATATATATATATAAAGTAAGAATGTTAATTAATTATTGAATTTAATGTAAACCTTGGTTTGAATTTGAGGAAAAAATTATATTCCTTTCTATCAGCAATGTATCATTCATATCTTCTTATAACAATTAATTTGAATATTTGACATTTTAAATACCCAACTGAAATTTACTAAATGTACTGTTTTCTGAATTGATCAAGTTTTTAAACCTGTACTTACCTTTTTCATATGCCTTACTCATATTTGTACTTATAAAATTTGCAATGTAAGAGGGAACAGAAATCTACTTACCATGTTGACAGTGAAGTGGACACAGCTTTAAATTGCAGAATAAAAATTTAGAGTAGTCTATCAAACACCATGCCTGGTGAAATCTGTTAATTTGTAAAATCCACAAGTATTTGTATCCAACTATTCTAGTTTAAACAAACAGATAAGCACTGTATGCAGTTTGACTATAGTTTTATTAAGCTTCACGCAAGAGTTGTATAGAGGAGCATAAATATCAATGCCAACAATATTTACTGACCTAATGATAATCAAGTGGCACAGTGCAGCTCATCTGAGTTGTTAAGCTGTTAATTACCAAAATCATATCAGTCATTTAAAACATCACAGTTGAGCTGTCAGGTGAGCCATGAACTAGAATAACTTGAAGGTTAAGAGGTTTTTTACTATGTTGAAATACAATAGGAATCAGTTTTTTTAGTTTTTATTGGCTTTTGAACTTGACCTATTTATAGTGTGGGTGGTACAGCACATTTGATAATGATATATGAAAACAAGATTTGATCAGGTATTTACCCATTGGCAATCATTTAGACCTTGAATAAGAATTATTATAAAATTCTCTATTTATAGCCACAAGGCTTATGATCAAATGGCTACTTTGGATGAAGGTGTATGAGGCAATAAAATTATTTCTTTACCCAATTATATTTAGATGTGAGAATGGTATAATAGTAGCATGGAACAAGAAATTGGTAAGTTTGATTTCAAGTCAAATTTGGTGCATTCACTTTCTCAAAAACACCCTTGAGAAAGGTATGAAACTGTGGAAAGTTGGTGGGGAGTGAGTGCAATAAAAATTTGGCCTTGCAAAAATATTCCACTCATCCACAATGAAAATAGAAAAGAAATGAAGAAAGCAGATAAAGTGTAAATCCCAAATTTTTATATTCCAGAAATTGTTGAGTTGTTTTACAAAAATTGTTTCCATTTTTTTTTTTTTTAGTCTTTAGTTTCTTTTCATAAAAACAGTTTTTTGTACAACAGGAAATAGAGACATTTTTTTTACTTTTTTCAGTGCAGTCTTATCGATTGCACCCTAAACTTTCTGATTGACAAAAAAATTTGGAAAAATTTAAATATTTAAACAATTTTAGGGAGGTCTCAGTTTCTCATAAATTGTTATAGTAAATCGATCCTCCATTTTGGAATCACTTGCCGGTACAACATTACCACCACCTGTAAATTTGTTGATTATCAATTTTTTTCAGTGCAATCTTATCGATTAAACCCTAAACTTTCTGAACTGACAAAAAAAATTTGTACAAATTTCAATATTTAAACCATTTTTGGGTGAGGGGCAGTTTTTCATACAACCTTATAATTAACTTTTTTGCTTGTGCATATTCAACAATTGAATCCTTTGCAAAATTTTTGAATAAAGCCATTCTTGGAGTTTTCGAGGAAGATGTCATCGTAAGAACTGAAGAAAACTTGAAAAAAAAAAACAAAAAAAACAAAGTGACCCCAACGCAAGTGGTTCCAAAATGGAGGATCGATTTACTATAATGTTATATGAGAAACTGAGACCACCCACTAAATTTGTTTAAATATTGAAATTTTTCCAAATTACTTTTAATAATTGAAAACTTTATGTAATAATCGATAAGACTGCGCTGAAAAAAGTAAAAAAAGTGAAAAACAACAAATTTAAAGGTGGTGGTAGTCTTCTTCAGGTTTGCCATAAATACTTCTAAAAAGATCAGGATTTTTTTTTTTTTTTTTTTTTAAATCATATCACCCCGAGCAAGGCGGTAACGCCACTGATGAGCAGAGGGCTATGTAAGAGTGAAAAGATTGGAAAAGAGAAAGCCGGAAACCACGTCCTAAGCAGGAAACAAGGGATGAGCCTCTTCACGTTCAATAGACGTGGGTGGAGTGTAAACCTAGCGATAGTTCAGTCTATCTACTCCAATTGAAAAAAAAACAAAAAAAAAAACAGAAAGTGACCTGCTAAGTTTAACTTAGTTAAAGTCCACTTAAGGGAATTTCTGCTAAAAACAAAACCAATCCTTCAATTAAAGTTTTAAGCAACATTTAGGCAAAAACGAACAAAAATGGCTTACATTTTACATTACAATATTCATGCCAGTTCTGCCGGTTGAGTTGAAAATAAAATAATTTTAACTTTTGGTCAGAGTTCTGGGGCATGGGAGAGTTAGGTAGCCGCCGTCCAGCCGGCAAAGAAAGAAGGAAGGAAGAAAGAAAGCGAGAAAAAAAATAAAAATAAAAATAAAGACAAAGAATCCAACACTTAAAGGAATTTCTGCTAAAAGCAAAACCAATCCTTCAATTAAAGTTTAAATATTTTTTGTGATGTGTCTACACATGATTTGAAAATTTCTTTTTATTTACAATTAATTTATGTCTGAATTAAATAAACTAAACTTGTTCACTGAATGTACTGCTTTTAATCTTTTTTAAATTTTCATTGCTTTATAATTTTTGCCATTAAAATTTGACAGATTTTATTTTATTTTCATAACCAAGTAAATAACTTAGCATAGAAAATATTTTAATGTGTATTTTTCATAAGATGTTGATGTTAGATTTCATATTTTAATTTTGAAATCCTTTTATTTCTTTTTTTTTCAGTTTGTCTTCATTTAGTAAGTGGAATTCTGTGTTAAAAAATATAAAAATAAAAATAAAAAACAAAACTAAAGAAGGTAAAAAAAAAAATGAAGAAATAAAGAAAAAGAAAGAAGTTTAATTTACATTACATTTATGTAAGAGACATCTTAGTCTCAATAAAAATAAGATTCCCCAAAAGTTCCGAGTTTTAGTCAGTTTTAGGAGTGGGATGGACATAGAACTCATCAGCATGTACTTGTGTAGAAACAAAGAAAAAAATAAAAATAAAAAAAATAAAAAAACATGTTTTATTTCTAAATGAAACTGTGAGGAGGAAAACATTTTAACTACATTTGCAAATCATATTGAATTTTTTTTTTTTTTTACTTATGTAAAGTCATTATTATTGAAGGAAACAGGTTAAAATTAAATATATACTCATATTTGACTTCTTTATCCCCTACAATTAAAAGAAAAAGATCTGCTGAAAGAAAGTCAAAATTGTTATAGCAATTTAATAAGCAAAGCTCAGATGTAACATAAGTCCAAAAGTATGGAGCACCTAGCAAGGAGTGAGTGAACTCACTACTCAGTTGTAATTGATTTAGTGAGACAAGCTTGCTAACCATTGCACCACATTAAAGTGATCAAAATTGTTAGTGTGCCCAGAATCAAATCCTATTGCTTTATTTACCTCCTGCTTCCAAGTTAATTTGGTTCTTTTCTCATGATTCAGTTGATCCAAAACAGTTGAAGAAGGAATTGAAATAATCAACACAAACATCATGCATGTTCAAAGGAATTAACTTTTAATAACAATTCTAATAACAAGTAAAATATATTTGGTGTTAGGTGACTGTGCTGTGAATTTATGCATAGCAAGTGTTGATAGGATTAGGCAAATACTAGATATGCTAAGATTGATAAGTACAAATTCTAAGATGTATTAATATTAGAATTTGTGTTAACCTTGTGAAGAAAATTGGACTTGTATGAGGAAAACAGTTTGGACATTATGTTTAGAAAGTCATAGTTGGAAAAGCTTTTTGACTTGAGAAGTTTTGTATGCGTTTATTTATAATAGTCATTGTATATATAGTCAATGTTGGAATAGCCTGACCACACTGCACAATGGCTAATGTTCTTTGCTCAGTGTAACAGAAAAATTTCTTAAGCTGCTGCAAAGCTGAAAAATATCTGTTGAGGTGAGCAAAATTGGTTCATTTTATATAGAGAAGAGAAAATGTGACTGCCAGAAAAATTTGAACTGGTTTCTGGTTGGTTCAAAAAGTGTTTTTATTTATCACATAATGTGAATTCTACTATGTTGTAGTGATTTTCAATTTTTGCACAAAATTTGTTTTATTGTAGTTGTTACATGACTACTATTTATGGATGCCTAAAGGATGTTAAGCTTTAAAAATATATGCTTAGAATATGAAACCAGAAAAACACTTTTCCTAAAGTGAGAATAAGGGAAATAAAACAAGATTTTGTTTTACTTTGTTTTTTTAACTGAGAGAGTTTTATCAGAGGGTTTTTGTTATATGGTGTGTGTGTGGTTACATGAAGGTTTTGTCTGGACCCAAATATTTCATGCCATTAGTGTTGAAGAGTATGTGTAATATATCCTGTGACCCACATAATATCGCCCGGTTCACACTCCACCCACATCTATTGAACAGGTGAAGAGGCTCATCCCTTGTTCCCTGTTTAGGATGTGGTTTCCGGCTTTCTCTTTTCCAGTCTTCACCGGCACATCAGTGGCGTTACCGCCTTGATCGGGGTGATATGATTAAAAAAAAAAAAAAAAAAAAATATACACAATGTGTATGGTATATACATATGTAAGTTAGAAAAGAAATGCTAAAAGTTAATTTAATTATTAAGTATTAATGCTGTATGATAGCGATAAATATATGCCTGATACAAATATTTAATTCTAAGTGATGCAAAGATACAGTTAATACAGTTACAAGAGTAAAAATGGCCTTTAGCTCATATAATGACTTCTTTATTGCAATTATCTTTCTACCTATTGCAGTCTGTTCAAATCTATCTCATAGCTGTTAATCCTTTCAAGCTGAATGGAATATGGCCAAAGAAAATATTTGTTAATCCATGTGGTTTGTTACATAATTCTTTTGAAAGATTTTTGTTCTACTCCTTAAAAACTGTTTAAAAATGTGCAAGATCTAAATAGAAAGTGTACTGAAGGTCTCATGAATTTGTTAAAGATTGTTTGTGCAATACCAAATTGAAATGGTTAATAAATATAATATTTCATATCTTAAAGAGTAAAGTAAACTACAAATAATAAAAGTAAAAATTATAGTATTTACATTATTCGGACCATTGTCCTCATCTTTGTTACCATTTGTACGACGTTTCGACTGTGAGGAGGACATGACTAAGGACTGTGTATATGCCATTCCATGTAGCTGTGGAAAGAAATATAAAGGAGAAACAGGCCACCCCTTAAGGTAAGGCTACAAGAACATTGCAAGGCCGTAACATGAGGGGAGATAAAAAATTAAGTGCAGCTGACCACATATGGAAGGAGAAAGGGGATCACCACTCCCTATGGGATGAAGTTGAAATAATAGATAGAGAATACCAGTGGAAACTATGTAAACTTAAGGCATCAGCATATATGCTAGACTACAAAAATCTCCTAAGACGACCAAGCATAGAGATGAACACAATATGGAAACCAATAATACAGAGTGCTAGAGAAAATCATTAGTGTCAAAATTGCAATTTGAGCTCTGGTAAAAAAATAGTAGAGAAAACCATTAACATCAAAAAGATGCAATATGAACTCTGGTAAAAAAAGAAAAAAGAAAGGGTTACTGGACATTAGGTTTATAAGTCCCAAAAATTCAGTTGTTCTTTTCCTTAAGGACACATGGCCCGTGGATATAGACATTGGTTAGTTCCAAAGTTCAATAGCAGGCTACAGCAGTGGTGAACAGAGAAATAACTGATGACTACCAGAATAGGCTCTAGGCAAGGAATTAGAATGATATATCCCAGTAATTGTAATAAAGGGTTTGGTTCGAAATTCCTAGCACCTGAAGAAGGCCGGAGCATACAACAGCTGAAATGCTGTACAAATCTCAACTAAGATGAGGACAATAGTCTGAATAATGTAAATACTACCTCATCTCAAAAATATAGACAATATAAGATTATGATTTAAAAAAATGTGTATATTAGTTTCCTTTCTTGAAAGGAAATTTTGTCAAAGGTGGTTTGTAGCGGGAGTTATTGTATACCTTACAAGTAGTATCAGAACTTTGACAGAACAGTGGCAATTCCATAGTAGGAAAAAAATAATGTACTGGCAGTAAGTATTTTAACAAGTTATATTTGGTTACCAGAAATTATTAGTTTTTTTACTTTCTACTTTCACTTTTTTAATAATTATATATATTTTTAAGTGCAATATCCCTTCAGGACATAGGCAATCATGGACCTCCACTTGGCTCTGTCTTGTCACTCTCAATATTTTTCCTCTTGGGATCTCTCCTAAATGCCACTCCACCACCCATTTGCTCAGGCCTATAGAGTAGGTCTCACACTGCTTTCCCCTGTCTCTCTTTCCTTCTATCCGTCCTGTGAATATTAAATTCTTCAGGCCCTCCTTCCTCATTACATGTTGCAGGAACCTCATCTGTCTTTTCCTTATGTGTTAAGTATGAGTTTTCTCCTCATTTCCATCCTCTCCAGCATTGTTAGTGGTCACATGCTCAGTCCATGGTATCCTCTGTAAAACCACATTTCTGCTGCTTCAGCCTCTCCTTCATGACATTGCCTAACATTCACTGACATACAAAAGAACAGATATCACATAGCAATCCAGCACTCTTTCCTTTGTTTGCGATGAGATTTTCCTGTCTTTCAGTACTCTGATTAGCTTTTGAAATGAGTCGTTGGCTATGCCAATGCTTCTCTCAACATCATACATTCCATCCTCTGCTAGAATGCTTCCCAGGTATTTAAATTTCTTTACTTGTTTAATTTCAGTTTCTCTGACCTGTAGTTGACATTTTGAGGTCTTCTTTTTGCTGAAGACCATACATTGTTTTCTTGAAGTTTATGCTTAGTTCTTTCTTCTCACCTTCTGTAGAAGGTCCTGCATTATCCTTTCACGTCATTTGCGTAGCTTACATTACTGAGATTGTGGCTGCCAATGACAAATCCTGGCAATGATTTTATTTCTCGCAGAATTATTTAACTGAGTAAATTAAGTCAGATGAGAAAACACATCCTTGTCTTATGCCTATTTCTATTTTGTATCCCTACTGAATTCATTTTCTATCTGTATGCAAATGGTTTGCTGCCAATATAAATTTGTGATTATCCTAAAGTCTTTTCCAAAACTGTTGATGTTGTTGAGCGTCGCTATCAAGTCTTTGTGGCATACTTTGTCAAACACCTTTGCATAGTCTATGAAGCACAGAGGTCCTTCTGCATTTGTATTGCTCTTTCAGAAAGCATCCTGAGCATGAATATTGCATTGTTTGTTTCAGTATCTTTAACGAAGCCACACTGTTCTTGTCCTATCTCTGGGATAATTCTGCTGCGCACTCTGTTCACCAGAATCCGGCTGATAGTTTTGTTATGTGGCTCATTAAGCTGATTGTTTGGTGGAGTTCACATTCTTTTGCAACTGGCTTCTTAGATAGTGCTATGAAAACTAATCTGCTTAGGTCCTTTGGTATATTATAAAATTATTTAAAAAACTGAAAAATTATTTTACTGTAATTTGTCATATCAATTCTTTCCCCCGACTTTGAAGTTGCATGGTAACAATCACTCTTCAAGGGTGCATTGATTTATATATTTTGGATTTTTTAATCTTATGAATTCTGCATTGTGGTTTTTTTCTTTTTCAAATTCAATAATGGACACGTAAATGTTTAGGAGTTTTCCAATTGCTTATGTGTTTATTCATGAACCTAATGTTTTTTCAATCATAAAACTTTTTCTAAGTTTTCTTGTTTTAATATATATTGTATTGTTATATTAGTATTTATTTAACAAAGTAAATATGTCAGCAGACACATAATCTAATTTTTCTTACTAAATAATTTACTTTATTAAAAGTTATTGATAATTCATCTTCTAAATAGTTTACAATACCTATTATTAATGTTATATGAAAGTACATGTTTTTATAATTTCCCCCTATTTAATTTTAGTAGGTATATTTTCATATTTTGGCTCTCTATATATATTTTTGATAATGTATTATTTGCATATCTGTTTTAAATGACATTTTATGATTATTATATCTGTCTTTGAAAATTGTTTTGGTGGCTTCTATGTACACTTTCTTCTGAGTTAATATTATTTGATACAGTTGGTTTATATATTACTAATTAAACATTTATTATTAGGTGGGCAGTTGCTTTTGTTTCAACAATTACAAATATTTGACTATTTTGTGGAATTGTATTATAATAATTACTATTATTTTTGTTTAATATTTTCTCAATATTATTCATACAACTATAACTGATTTTGATAATACTTTTGTTAATTTTTGATCGTTTACTATTTTTAGGGAAGTGTTTTTCAATTAGTTTAAAGAATATTTTTCCTATTTTTGTTTTTATTATATTACTAGTACAATCTAACCTGGTGAAGGAAATAAAGTTAATTTCTAAATTTCAATTACCTGAAGAAGGCCAGAGTGTACAATGATAGAAACATCATGAATATAACAACAAAGATGATGACAATCTATACAATATAAATAGTGTAAATAAATAAAACTCATTAATTATTCAATGGTGTATACAATATTATTTGCTTATTTAGAAACTACAGAACATAAACAAGAAAATACAGAGCAACTTAAAGTTTATCCTACTTTATCAGTACAAAACATGTAAAATTACTGAAATATTACCATCATTTTTATGGTATAGGTAAACAATTTATTGGAATTGTATCTGTTAAAAATGATAGGTTATTTATTTATAGATAAATTACACAAATAACCACACACATTTTATAACTCAATGTGCAATAATATTTTTATGTAACACTTTTCACAAAGCACTACAGTTAGATTAGATAGAATGTGTGCAATTGACATTTTGCTTCTAGACAGAGTGCATATATATTGATTAGAGACAGAAGCACTGGTCTATACATAAAAAAATCAAATTAGTTTTGATGGGTACTATGAATTTAGTAAAAAATAAGTGATATTAAAAAAAATTTCTTTGAATATGTACTTCTGATGTATCCAAGTTGTATTCTTTTATGCCATGTCAATTTGAGGCTGTAGTTAATATTAATGGGAGCCATAGTAAATACAGATTACAACTTGTATGCATTGTAGTGTAACAAAAAGCAGCTTAGAAATGAGAAATTGGAGAACCAAGTTTGAATTCCAGTTGAGTTTGTTACATTCTCTTGCATGCAAATATAGGTTGAATATCAGGACAGGCAGGGTCCTAGAGCCTTGGGTTGCAACCAGTCTAATGCGGGAAGGAATGGCAACCTACTGTGGAGAAAATCTGCCTAATCAGTCATGAATTGAAAGAAGCATGATTGACCAAGTGTGTACCACATTAGATAGATAGATAGATTTAGTTTTCTTCCATGAATAAAAGGAGTTAAATCTATGTTTCTTATCATGGCTCATAACTTTTTCATGCCTTATTTTCAATATCACAAAGTGTTAAAGTTTGAACTCTCCTCATACTGGAACCACTTGAATGTAACAACCTGCATTACAGTCCTGGATGACTATAGATACTACACTTGGAAGTACATTACCAAATATTTGAAACTTTTTAGTAATAAATCATCATCAATCCCCATAACCAGGTTGCAGAGTTGCTGCACAGCTAACCAGTTCCCCCTCACATATTTAGGTTAAAAGCCAGAGAGGTAATTATTAATGTGCAGTTCAACAGGACAGTAAGTGTAATGCAAATTTTTTGTTGTAAGAAATTATTAAATACAGAATTCTACAAACTATTGCCTTTGTTTTCTTTTGGATTTAAATTTGACATGTCATGACTGCATATAAAATGCATAGACAGTTGATGAGCTTTTGCCAAAGAATTATACTTCTTGATAGATAATGACAGATTTGCTTTATCAGATCCTTATCTTAAAAAAATCTATTTCATTTAATTTAGAAAGTTAATTTTTTACAGCATTGATAATAAATTAGAATAATCAATTAACTTTCAGCATAAAATTCTATTGCTAGAAGCCACCTTGTAAAGTAAATTATTTGGCTACTTTTATGTAGCTAAATAATTTACATTCAATATCATTAAGTGTATATGTTTATCTTATTTTGTTATCCATATAAAAAAAAAAATCAAATCAAATCATGAAATATTTCAGTTGCATATGCAGATTTCATTTTAGGTTAAAAACATCTGAAAAAAGAAAAAGGGTTTTATTTTCATGCCAGAATCAATATAGCATTACAGAAGAAAATAGGAAAAGCTTTAAATATTTGATATATATATATATATATATATATATATATATATATATATATATATATATATAATCTTTTTATTATCAACATGGGTAAAAATGCTCATGGCTTACAATTATGAGTACCATTAGTAAATACAGTGCATACATTCCACAGTTGATCTAAGTCCAACCAATTCAATTATCACATGATACAACAAGTTGATTTATTGAAAATGAATATCTTTAAGAAATTTATTTTCAATTTTTTTTCACAAGTAAGCAAAAAAGTGAAGAAAGCGCCACTTCTAAAGTATTAGAGTATGAAAAATAGAAAAACAAAAAAAAAAAAGGTTAAATAGGGAAGTGATACTTTATTTATGTTAGACTTTTATAGCAACAGTAGAAATAACTGTAAATCATGTAGATATCAAGTTCTTAGTGTAAAACTATCTTTTTCAATTCCGAGTTCATTAGAACATGTCACACAAATTAGCATAAGAATGTTTTTGTAGATTTTGTTAGATTATGTGAGTTTAAGAGAAACCGAGCAATTGTAGCATGGTTAAAATCTTTGCAATTTCATAAATTTAAAATTCTTTCTCACTTTTTGATTTTATTTTATAGTTACTTTTTATGAAAGTTCAGTGTTTATAAAGCAAAGTATTCACCATAACAACAAAGACTTAAAAAAAAAAAAAAAAAAAAAGAAAAAAAAAAGAGTGTCAGGAACCAAAATTGTTTGTGGAAGAATAACAGATTTTCATGTAACTTGCTATAAATTTTGAAGAGAGTTTTGAAATTATTCAATTTTGTTCCTTCTCTAAATAACATTCAAAAAACTATTAATGAAATCACAATAAGATGTTGCTTATTTGTACTTTTTATTTGAATTGTGAAATCATGACATTCATATAATAAACTATAACCAAAAATTACTCAGAAAGGCAATTTAGTCTATGATGACAAAAACTGAGGAGCAAAGTTACTGCGCAAACTTAGTTGCTAGCATTACATTCTTGACAGTATATATATATATATATATATATATATATATATATATATATATAAAATGTTTTGCATTGTTCCCTTATTGTTATCTTCTAAATTAGAAATATAAAGAAAACTAAAGAATCTTGATTTATGGTTTTAAAGTAAGAAAGCAGAAGAGTAAATGATCAAATTCTAACATTACTACAAATGTGAGAGAGAGAGAAAGATCTACTAAAATAATTTTTTTTTAACTTCTGCTCAAAACAAAGTTTAAACTTTAAATAACTGAAAGATAGCAATAAAATGTTTAATAGATTATTTGTGAAAGGATTCAATAGACTTAGCCCAAAACCAAACATATACAGCAGTTTAGTCTCAAATTCACTAAGTTTTCACAATTGCTGTGTTTACATAAAGACTTAAGGATGAAATCTGTTTTAAGCAGATGAATACTTCAATTTATAAGTTTCCAGCAGAAGTCAAGAGAAATGAAATGTTTCAAATGAAGAAAGTTGTATTGTTTTAACTGAGTTCAAATCCTGTACCAGATTCTATTGCATACAGTAGTTTACTTCGCATAGTTTCTTCATTGTAAAATTCTGGTAATTTGAGCAAATTCATGCAGGTGCTAGCTGTAGGTAGACGTTCAGATTCATTTCCAGCATTGTGAATACAGAAGACAGGGTAAAGGTCCTAAAATGATAAAAAAAATTATTTTTAACTAAAGTTATTATTGTTTAATGTTGTTTATAGTCTTTCCTTAATGTATTATTACATTAAAATACATAATTGAAGAATTCACATCAAGTGAACATTTTTACAATTGGTTAGAACAAATAATGTTGCTGATATGAAACAAAGGCACATGATAAAACAAGTTATACATTTAACATTACTTGCTTTAGTTCTTCAAGCCGGTTTGTACTAATGAATCCCCAATATAGAAATTATCAAATGTGGCAAAAATAAATTCCCAGATCTTAGATATAATTGGTTCTTCAGGTTACATGCTGATCATATTTGGGCAATAAGAATTTTACAAGGTGGGATTGTAATATTCACCCAATAGTATTTAATATTTTTATTCAAAGCTAAAGTGAGGAAAGAAAAGATTCCACTCTCAAGGTAGAAAAAAAAACTGGTTGCCAATCAAGATTAGATAGCCCAGTTTGACCATCTATTTTACACAGAGATTGGGGTGGGTGGGAGGGAAGAGATTGATTCACACCTTTCCTAAGGGTCTTTCTGTCAAGTGAACACAAACTGTTTCACTTTGAACTTGGCTAACTGATTTCAGTATCCTTGCTGTTAAATACTTTCCTGTAATTTAGTCATTCATATGTGAAAAAGTATTAATAGTTGCAGCAGTGATATTTAATTTTAAGCTTTAGCACTTTTTGCACCAATAACATTTTACAGAAAATAATTATAAAATTTTAATTTGAAGATGTTTTTGGTACCTTGGTTTTAGTGAAACATTTCTAGGATTTTGAAATAATATTACATTAAAATATGTAATACAAACATGAGAGGACTGAAGAACAAAAAAAAAAGAAGCCACTTTTAATAAATTTTTTAAACTTGTGTTTTTAAAATAATAATTGCACCTACTTAAGCCATCATCTAAACAAACATACCTTAAAACCAAGAAGTGGTGGTCTAGAACAACTGGTAACAAATTTCAATAGTTTTCTTCGCTGTGGATCAGTTAAGTCTTGAACAACTTTCCAAAATATTGCTATCACAGGATGTTCAGCTGTAAAACCACCTTTAATAGAGAAGAATACAAAATGATCACATCCTGTCAGCAGAAAATGTCCAAAGATTTTAACAGAAAAAAAACAATTTAAGTATCATCTCCTGAATACTGAACAAAAATTTATACTCACCTGAATAATTAGTATGCTGCTTAAGGTCCTCAAGATTAACAGGCATATTGGCACCAGAAACTAATTCTTGCAGTTCATGATGGTCAAACATTCGCAACCATTCCAAATTTACAACATTTGCAAGACCTGATCGGAAAGCATGACAGTGGGCACGAATCTAAAAGTTAAAAAAGAAAAAGAAAAGAAGTCAATTGTTACTAATATGTTATTACTTTTTCAAAGTATGGAATATAGGATGAGTCTCAGATATTATACTCTGTAAGTGGAGAACAAACTTTTTGTTGGGATAGAGGGTAAGAAAAAAAAAAAAGTAAATAAAATAAGAGTGTACAGAAGCCAGTTTAAGAAATAAGAGATTGGCTTAAAAATGTACAATAATTTGCCACCGATAATAACCTACATTAGTAAACAATATTTAGCTTGATTATTCAAGTTAACAACCTTGGTTGCAAAATTGTTTTTACATATTAAACTATATTTGTGTTACCATGGATCATTTCACTTGACAAAGTTGGCATAATCTTTCAAAAAATGGATATACACTTTGTAAATGAGTTTACTTTTTTTAACACTCATATTTACCTGTTTGTTGAGTTTGTAATCAGCCATCAAATGAATGTATTCAATTCGGTTGTGGTTATCAACTTGAATGTCATGGCCACCAGATTTTAATTCCTCTGTCTGGAGGAAGGAAAACATTTAAAGTCATCATAATTGAATTAAGAGCAATAAATTTACAACAACAAGCAATTATTAAATAGGAAAGGTGGTGGGGAGAGAGAAAAGTGAAATAGTTACTTTTGTGACACCTAATTCATCTGTGACCACTGTAAAGTCCAAACCAAGTTCTTTAACATCTCCATTATAAGTTTTTAAGAAAAGCAAATTCCTAAAAATGAAAAGGAAAATTACCATTGAATTTGCTAGAAGTTTATATATAATATGTATTTAATTAAAGCATATTTTTGACTACAAGGCAAGTTGAAATTTTACATGACTACAGATTCCACTCAATGCGAAATACAAAATAAGAAATCAAAAGTTAAAAGCAATTCAGTGTTAACTCCAATATACATTTTTAAAATACTGCAAATACAAAATCAAACAGAACTTGAATAGCTTTTAAAACTATTAAATGGTTATTACTGTAATATAATCAGGAAAAAAAAAGTAACGTATTTTGATGATAAAAAAAATATATATGTATATAACAATTAAACAAATTAATTTTTATTACTTTTATATTAACCATTTTGTTTTGTAAAAATTTGTATTGATTAGTATTCATTTTATTCTTACAAATTTTCAAAAAAGGGTAAAAAGTATTACCTGTACATTTCTACATCAAGTGAAGCCAAGTGATGAATATCAAGGTCAATACTATGGCGATTCAGGATTTTTGACAGGAAAAATTGAGCAAATGGTAATTCCACTAAAAGATTTTCATAGATAGCCTAAATCAAGTGAATCAAAGGAAAAATAAAAACATGAAATTATTAAGCATAAAATATAAATCAATACAGTAACGCATAAACAAAGTTATAGGTGTTGAAGCATAAGTTATTTCAAGATGTTTTAATATACATTAAGAATTAAATTTTAATTTCCATTGGAAGACTGTTGCAAAAAAAAACAGTAAATATAAAAGAATACAAGCAAATAATTCTGAAATAATTGTTTTGGTCTCATTCTCATGCTTTTTTTTTATTGGCTCTGATCTTCTCCATCATCTACTTTTTTTTAATAGGGATTTTCCCCTCTTTTATGAATATCTTTATCTCAAAGATCATTATAGAGATTTGTAATTAGAATATCAAAATAATGACAAACAACTTCATACGATGAACACAATTGTATAAACAAACCTAATATACAATTCAATATTGTGGGTATCAATATGTAGTGGAAAAAATATGAGAAAATCTTGCAACTAAAAATATTGTCAATCTAAATCATGAAGTATCACTACCAGCAAGCAGGCATGTTTTATGCCTTGATCTCATATTTGACTTGTTTCTTTTTGCACTGCATTAGTGCAATTATTTATTTATTTTTATTTTTTATTTTTTTTTAACCTGTTTAGGTATACAACATTTTAAACCGGTCTTCTCTTTCATGTGTTGGTTAAATTCTTTAATTACTTCTATTTTTTTTATAGGATACCTTACCAAAGATGAATGTTAGTTTTAGTACTGTTGTTCTGTATGTATTCAAACTTGACAAACAACAATGGTGTTTAGGGGACTGGAAAATGGACCATGCATTGTTGGTTACAAAAATTTGTTTCTGGTGATCATGAAGATGCTGGTCATGACTGCAAATCATACCTCAACAATGAAGAATTGAGAGCAGTTGTAAAAGGGAAGCAGTCTCGATTGCGTCATATGAGTGTGCATGGAAACTTGAGGTACTAAGAGACATAACAAATCTGAATGAAGGAGTAGAGATATTAGAAGGAAACAAAGATGTAACTGGGGTTAATTGTATTTGAGTCTAGTGGAAAAAAGTTGAGTTTAAGAATATTAATTAAACCCATAAAATACTTATAAAGAGAGCCTTAAAAACTCAAATTAAACTAAGATTTAGCAAGATTCAGCATAACTGACACTCCCAGCCCAACTTCATATTCTCAAGGAAGTTGGCATGACATGACTTGGTCAAAAATGACATGAGTTGGTAAAAAATCCACAGGATTTTTGATAACTTCAGTGTGTGTTTGTTTAGCAACTTATTGGGCATTTCAAATTGATTTCAATTAAAATTTGGAAACTTAGAAAATCAGGCCAAAATTGAACAAGGACTTTATAGTATGGTCATCTGGGTTATATAACAGAAGGTTCTTTGTTTGAGAAGTTAATCATGTTTATCCTGAACCAAAGCCTATTTAAATGAAATATGAACATGCGGAAATCAATTTTAGATTTCTAGTAATTTTCAGAGCACATACCTTGAAGAATGCTGAAAGAAAAACAGCTGCCCCACCCATATTCAACATGCATTAGAAAAAAATTTGCCATACACATTATTGAAAGCATGAATATAAAAATTAAAAAAAATATAAAATAGACGTCATATTACCTTGCCAAGCATTCTGCCAAGAAAGTAATAATGATCTGTGTAATTTTCGAAAAGGGCTGGTGCTTGTGGATTAGGATAGAGAACTTTGTCATTGGTATATTTGAAGAAGCCACGGTTAGGATCAAAACCAGTTTTCAAAAGCTCAGACAAAAATTCTCTGCTTAAGCCCCCACCATCAATTCCAGCTTCATCCATACCAGCAGAATTAACTAATCTCACACGTAGGCGTAATTTTAAGTTTGGTTCTTTCAGGGAAGAAAAAAAAACATTAAATTTATTATTAAAAAAATAATCCAGTGTATACTTGAAAGAGAAAAAAAAATTACAGTGAATTCTAAGTAAGAAAAAACTGAGTAGCACATATAAGCATAAGTCGATCAGAAACATTAATTCAAAAATTATCAGTTGTTGGAGATTTAAAAATCCAAAATGAGCAAAAGGAAGCATTGTGACAAAAAGTCATTCACTAGCAAGGGGATGGTCAATGTTGGAGACAAAGGCCGTGTGCTGGCTAAATATTAGGAAGCATTGATCAAAGAGATATTAATTAAATAAAGTTTTATAAGGAGGTACAGAGTTGTCTTACTTTAAATTCTGGCTGCAGTTGTAACATACTGTGGAAAAAATCTGAATCTATTTCTTTTAATAGGTCAAGGTAGAAATTATTCCCTGCTACTGGTACAATATAACTCAATACAATCTGTTGCATGTTACTTAGAGAGGAGTTGGGTATGTCTGGTAACTATTGTCCTGACAAATGCCCTGAAAAGCCTAGCATGGTACCCTGAAAGTCTTCTAGATCATAGAAGTCAGTTTGAGATTTTTTTATTGACCTACTTGAGGTAAACGGGGTCTTAAAATTTAAATAGTTATTGAATAAATAATCTGTTCTATATTATAAATTACAATTTGATTTTAGGTACTGCTATTTGTTTGCGAAAAAACAGCACAGCATGATAGAAAAGGCCCCAAACTTAATTAAATCATCAAAACGTTTATGCTGTTATTAAGATGAAAGACCAAAGTATTTTTAATTATTTTTGTTTTTTTTTTTTTAACATGTTCAAAGTAACATTAATTTGAAATTTCTTGCAAAAATCAAATCAGATTTTAATGAAACTTTCAAGATTTATTCATAAATGAATGAAAATATTTTAGAATAATTTTTGTAAAAATATTTTTTACCCCACCTCTTAATTTCATGAAATTTTTAAAAAAATCAAATTCTGATCATAAACTTTGTTTTATTAATCAAAAACAGGACTCCTTAAAGAATATAAATCATTCATTTTTTATTTTTTCAAACAGTTACTGTTATTACTAAAAATCTGCTTCATATCTAATCTATCTAATAAACTTATTTATAAATGGAACTTTGTGTGTATGTGTGTGTGTGCTACCTATAGACTCCGAAACGGCTGAACCAATTTTCTTGAAAGTTTACACAGTTGTACTATAAGCGTCTGTGAGTGTTCTTAGCTAGGGGTTGTGTCAAGGTACCCCCGATAAATATCGAAAATCAATAATCAGAAAAATCGGGTTATAGAAAGAGTGGTCCGATTTTAATCAAATTTGATATACTCATAGGCAAAGACATAAGAAACGATATTCAGAAGTTTCAAGGTTGCAGTTCTTACAATAGTGCAGAAAATAGATATCTCTCTCTCTCTCTCTCTCTCTATATATATATATATATATATATATAAATAAAAGGCAAGATGTTTGTGTGTTTATCTGCCTGTATGTCTGTATTTTTTTTCAGCCCTTTTATTTTAGTTTTTGCTTCGGGTTTGGCTCTAAATAGGTATAATTGTAGTTCTTAGTCTCAGCCATGATACCATTTACTCAGAGAACTTATTTAGCCTTCAAAATTCAGTTTACAACAAAAAAGACTTATTTAATATCGATACCAGGAAATCAAAATTTGACTTACATCCATTCATTTTTCTTTCAGTCTACGGTTTCGCTTTAACTGGAAACAACTATTGCTTTTTAGTCTTTCGTGCCAACATCCAAAGAGTCTGAGCTCCAGGACCATGAATTAGTTTTAAAGCTTTCATTACACCCGAGCAACATCAAGCTATACTGCTAGTATGAAAATAATAGGATGCAATAAAACTATGACATTATTTAATTAGATTAGATAAGCTTTTAATTGCTTTTACAAATAACATATGTTAAGAATATTATAGTCTTAAGAAAATTTCTTTTTAAATAAATAATGAATTTTTACAATTGTTTGCATGTTTTTTCATTATAATAATTTATAAAGTTGAAAAACTCTTTTAAGATTTCTTCAATACTTTGATTGTGTTATGTTATTAAGGGAAGCTTATATTTACTAATCAAAAATCGCAAAGCTTAATACAAATCATCACACAAAGATTTTTAGAATAATATCTAATATGTTTTTTGTACATAAATGTACACATTTTGAAAGTATGGGTGAACATACATGACATTATCAGCGGGGCACTTCGAGGTGGTGTAATGGTTAGCAAGCGTGTCTCGCTAGAATCATTACAATTGGGTAGTGAGTTTGATCTTCACTGGGTGTCCTTTACTTTAGGCCTTGTGCCATATCTAAGCTATGCTTAGAAAATCACCATGGCATTATCAAAAAATATGATTGAGAGCTATAATAAATTTAACATTGACATTCCTAAAATTAGATTAAGGAGAATATTTTCAAACATTTTTGAGATTACTAAGCATTCTAAAATTACATAAAAAGAGGCATTCACCCATCAATTTATCAGCAATTGTTATGTGATTGACAAGTGATGACAAGTACATAATCGCTGCTACTGTTTTAAAAATCCATTTCTGCGTTATTTTAAAGTAAATATTTCTTTCAAATCAGTTAATATTTCTGAAAGCTTCAGAAAAGCAAATTTTATTTTTAGAAGATTTTTTCTAGAGAAAATTATGTTGTGAAAAAGAAAAAGTGAATTGATTTCAATCAATATAATTTCTGTTTGAAATTACACTACATAGTATTGTTTTACTTACTGGGAATAGTAAATTTAATCCTTTAGTTTTCAATACAACCTGATCCCCTTTCTTAATGAAATACTGTACCATTATTGTTACCAGAGGCATTACTCAATGCCACTTAAACTTTAATCTTTAATTTTTCTGCTTTGTGAACTTTCTTTGGATGTTTGCAATTTAATTAGGATTCTTTCTTACATGCAACAATAAAGTTAATTGGAGATAAAAAATCAAATTATTGATGCAGAAAATATAAACACTTCAACTGCAAAATTACTTAAATATTGCAGTCATTTTTAAAGGCCACCTCTTATATATTTTATTTCATCATCCTTGATCCCCACCCTCTTCAGAGATCTATCATGAAAGACAGTGGAGGAGGAATTCCATTTGTCCAAGCATCTTGGATACAAAAATGGTATACTCCATTTGGTTGGTGTGTATATGTTTTTTGTGCAGTTATTGTGTTATTGGTTGATGGAATGATAACAGGGCTTGACTAGGTAAATGATCAGATCAGGCCTTTCTAATTGTCCATCTATCCCAAGTAAGAGTCAAAGTAGTGTGTTGGAATTTAGAAGTATTCTACCTAATGCCTGAAGTCCTCAACTATAAGGATCCCATCCTCAGGCATCAAAGATTGACACCCATGGTGCAGTCAGTATATTCCACAGCCCCAGTTGACAAGACACTGTGTGTGTGTATATATATATATATATATATATATATATATATATACATACACATACACACACACACACACACAACCTGCTGCAGAAACCTATTTAAAGCTGAAGCCTTATAATACTATGAATTCTGTTTTTGTAATACAAACTTTAAGGGCAGATTATTGTCTGTTTATAGCAATGAGAATTCTGAATGCCTGCCAACAAGCATGAATGGTATACTCCATTTGGTTGGTGTGTATATGTTTTTGTGCAGTTATTGTGTTATTGGTTGATCGAAAAAATTAAGAATTAATGAATCTAACGATGGGCATACCAAGAGAAAGAATGAGAAATTCTCAATGGATATACTGAGAAAAAACATGAGGATTTTCTTGTCAAAACAACTAAAAGATATAAAAAGAAATTTCTTATGAATAAACAAACCCAAGAGAAGCTATATGCTTTTGGGCTGACAGCTGATTTAAGAGAGAGTTGCTTATCAAAACATGAATGGATAGAAAAGTCCAACATACACAAGGTAGGGAATGATACAAATTGATTAATGACTAAGAGAAGTCAACCCAGAAGTAAGTTTGCACTATGGGCAGAGTTCCTTGTTAAGGTGGAAATTTAATGACCCTGACAAAAAGGTGTATGGTATTTTTCTGATTTCAAAGCAAATAAAAACATTTTTGTTTTTTTGAAAATAAAAATTTCAGGATTTGAAATAAGTCCTACTTAATAAAATGTAGAGGAGAGAGACAGAATTCCAAGTTCTCAAAGAGCATTGTGAGAGATGACAATTTGAGAAAGGAGTGCTGCCAAAGGAAAGCTTGGGTGGTGGGCACAATAGAAATACTAAAGAAAAGAAAGAAGTTGTCTGCAACTCCTAACAGGTAGTGGGGTGAGATACCAATAAGAGAAGTAGGGAGTAATAAAGCAGCACAGTGCCTCTAACGGCATCCACCAAAAAGGGGAATTTACTTTCCCAAAAGAATGATGTATTACCTAGTAACAGCAACAAAAAATCCTTTGTGTACAGGGTCCATAAAAATGAAAACCCAAATTGACCATAGCAGTTCCAGCAACCAAATAAAAGATTGTAGATAACAAGACATGTTGTTACATGACTGCCTGTCTGAAAAGAACCTCCAACTTAAGCCTTGTGCCAGATAAACTAAATTAGAGAAAATGCTACATCCAAAAGTAGATACAGGTTTTTTTTTTTTAAAATCATTTCACCCTAAGCAAGGCAGTACTGTCACTGGTATGCACGGGGTTACATAAGAGGTGAGTGATGAGAAAGAGGAACAAGTTACAGGAGGAGTCAGAGAATGGATGAGAGAAAGATGAGAACACTAGAGTAGAGTGGAAAGGGAGAAGAACCTGATACAAGGGTTGTCAAGGAAGGAATGCGAGTCAAAGAGATAAGAGATGGCAATTGACATTGTATTTAAATTCTTGGAGATTGTAGCTGTCAAGGAAGCAAGTATATAGAAGGGAATTCCACAGGCAGAAAGTGCAAGAAAAGAAAGGGTGGGACCTAGTCATTTGTCCAGTAGCTTGATTAAATTCATGCAGAGGGGGCACCAGGGAGCTAAGCTCATTAGAGCAGAAGCTGTGAAATTATTTGTAGAAGAGACAAAAGGAAGCCACATTACGTTGGCAAGAAAGTGACTACAGTTGAGCTACCAAGTCAGGATCAATTATATTGCAGATTCTCCATTGGATTTTGTCAAGAACCCTAAAATGAATAGCATGGGCACCTGCCCAGATGTGACAGCAGTGTTCAATGCATGGGCAGATGGTAGATTTATACATGTACAAGATGGATTCAGATGAGAAAAACTACCTGGCCCTATACAGTGAACTGACATTCCTAGCAGCAGATTTGGCTATGGATTCAATCTAGTCATTCCACTTGAGGTTGGCTAAGAGAGTTAGGTCGAGGAGGCACAGTATTTTGCTTTCAGGGAGACTAGCCTGATCCATGCTGATGGGGGTAAGAGCGATTGTCTATGGTGGTTAAGGGATAGCAGCTTTGTTTTGGAATGGAACTGGATTTGTTTACATAGAGAAACAATAGAAGTTGATCAAGAATTGTACTGAGAAAAACACCTATATAAAAATTTAGTTTTTATTCCATAAAGATATTTTTTGCATTATTATTCATTGTGACATTTCACCCTATCCTAGACCAACTTGGTATGGTGAATTTCAGTGAATAACAAACAAATCAAACACAATGTGGGACAGGGCCAACTTTGGATTGAAATGATCAACCATCGATTGGCCACAGAGATAGGGTTTCATTATAGTGACCAGGATGGGTAAATATCACAGAAGAACTTATGATTTACAACTTGATGATGAACTACTAGACTCTTAAAATACACTAATTAAAATTACTAGCAATATTGAGATTGGGAGTGAGGATTTAATTTTATGAAAATAAGTTATGAAACAAATGTAATTTTTAATAGAAAGACAAAAGAAAAAATCAATTTAATTTACCATTTTCTTCAGAAAGTTTCTCAAAAGCATCTTCATAAATATAGCTTCTTCTAATTTTGACATTTATGGAGGGACCCATTTGGAAATTTGCCATTTCTGACTGGTGTTCTTCACGGTCTTGCCCAATATATTGATGCAAAATCTGCAATTATAAAAATTCATAGTTCTTTGCAAAAGTAATTTATTATATTAGAAAAGACAATTTGCAAGTTAATTTTTATGCTCTTTCATAAAATTAAAACATTCTGTACAAATAAAAATTGTAAATCAGCAAATTTAATGTATCAAACAAGCATTACAAAAAACTAGTACATCAACAATAAGACTGAAAACTAAAATTCTTACCTTTACTCTTTCAGTGAAACGTACAACAAAAGGTAGCTCTGTTAAAATGATGAGGTTCCATATCTCTCTGCCAGATAAAGGCGGTCCATCTTCAATAACTAATTATATAAAATTAAAATAAATTAATGTACTAAACCAGAGAATGATTCCTAATGGACATCTAAAATCTTACTAGGTCTTTTTTATAACTACTGGTTTAAAAATAGATGTAAGAAAAAAAAATTAAGTATAGGGTTGCTCAGTTCTTTAAGGACACAGCTTTCTTTAAGTTTCTTTGGCTTATTTCAATTATCATTTCTTTTCAAATAAATGATGACAAACATCAAGCTAACTCAGCAAATGGAAAGGCACATTATAATCATTGCTCTAACTTTAATGCATAGTGTTTAAGAGATTGCTTATTTCTTGAAAGTTGCACACTTGTTTGTTGTCAAAAAGTCACAAAGAGTTTTAATACCATCAGAACATTCCAAATTTGTATGAAAGGTGCAGAAAAATTATTAAGAACCCCAGAAAATCATTTAATGCCATCACTAAAGTGGATGTGCATTGTAGTTCAGTAAATATCAGCTTCGAATAAAGATCGGAGAGCCAAATTCTGTTCCCTTTCTGTTGTCTAAAGAAGGTCATTTTCGGGTCAAAGCAGTTTTCAAATGACGAAGTTGATCACGATAGAGACTAGCAGTAATGGTTTGACTGTTGTCTAAAAGTTCATAATGAATGATCCCTTCTATACCCCACCATACGCTCAACATGATCTTTTTGAGATGGAGTCCTGCTCTTGGTTGCTGAACTGGTCTTTCTCCTCGATTTATCCACGATCACCGACATTTAATGCTATAGTTGAGAATCTACTTATCTGTGACAAGCCTACCCCAAAAATGGTGTCTAAAGGTGTCATGAAACTCACAGAGTAGAGCATTCCTAATGTGTTCTTTAGATGGAAAGAAGATAGGTGAGAATATTGCAGAAAAATATGAATGATGCTTTAATAATCTGAAAGAAAAAGTTATAAATTAATCATGGTGATATTTTTAAGTAATAACAATATGCATAAAATAAATTACAATGATCTAAAATGTACCTTTTACAAACTGGCAAAAACTTTTGCACTGACCTGATATATAGAGCATGAGCAAAAGAAGACAATAAACCTCCCAACAAAATACAATCCCATAAGGCCAAGACAACACAAGTTTAGAAGAGTTACAATCTTTACAATGACATCACTCTACAGACTTGAATCCCTTGGACTATTATGTGTGGGGCATAGTCAAAAGAAGTCAATGTCTCTATAACACTATAAAATCTCATATGTCTGCCGTAACTAGCACAAAGTTCAAAATAGATAAACATCTATTTTGTGCATGATAACATTTCAAACCTAATATTGAAGCAGTCATCAATGCTAACAGTAGATTCATTATATCGATACATCATGAAATCTCAAAATTATACATGCCAATTTTTTATCAAATGAGGCTTTTTCATGCCTTTTACTAAATTCATGTGAATGTCCTCAAAAAACTGAAAAACCCTGTATTTAATCATTGTTAAAAAAAATGATCTAAAGACTTCAAAAATGTTGATCACCTGGATGGCTTTTTAAGATAATCTAAAACAAAATATTTCTTCAAAAAAAATGAAAATTCAGATTAGTTTATAAATCTTTAAGCTAATGAAAAATATTTCTTGAAACATATGGTCTGTTATGGTAATTTACCCATGCACACAATGAACTCTTCCAAACTATAAATAAGCAGCAATTTCTACTTTGAGAGAGAGCAGAGAAAAGGCTATTCCAGCAAATAGATCTGACAGTTGGACCAATACAGTTACGCTGGTGATCTTTGCATGTTGTATTTGTTTGTACTACTGTTCTTTGGTAAAATATTTGTTTCACACTATTCCATTTTTATTTCTGGCCCCTAACCAGGCCACAACAACTTGGTAATGAGGACCCTTGAGGACCCCAAAAGGACTGAGTAGAAATTGTCAATATTTGGTTCAACATTGGATGCATGAAATTCTATTTTTCCTCACACTTTGTTCTACTCAACAGTACTTGGTAATCCAGAAAAGAAAAAAAAAAAAAAAAGAAAAAATGTAACTAACTTACACTAAACTTGAACATGAGCTGCTAAACTACGAGAATTCATGTTTTTTGAAAGAAAAAAAAAAAGCACTCATGATTCCTTGAGCGAGTAAGAAAATAGAGTTATTTTTTTTTTAATTCACTTTCAATTAATTTTTTTTTATTTCACTTTACTCAAGATTTTTCTGTAATTGTATTTCAGTTTAATTTTAAGAGGAAAAAAAAAAAGATACAGTCAAACATGGATGAACTTAAATCCACCATGCTCAAAATTCTTAAGTTTCCACTTGAACAACAAAACCAATAAGAACTTAAATGGCAAGAGGAACAACTTGAAATTCTAAAACAAGCTGAAAAAGAATGGCTGGAATTTCAAAAACAAGCAGAAATCAGACATCAAAAACTTAGAAATTCAGAACTTGCCTGAACTGGTAAATGGGACAAATTAGTGAAAACAAAAATGTGTTCTCACAAAACACAATCTGGGGCGCAATAGACACTTTTACATATTCTGACGAGAATATAATTTTCACCTCCTATTTTACAAGATTCGAGGATATATATGCCACAGATTGCATAAAGTGGTCAGACTCTAAGACAGTCCCCCTTCTTTAAAAACTGGGTACCACATAGCACACCAAATTTGTGAACTATATTTTACCCTGTAAAACAAGCAAGCTGACATTTACTGAAGCAGTTAAACTTCTTACAGAACATTTCAGTCCTAAAACTTCACTTTTTCATAAGAGATGGAAGTGTATGAATTTAACCAGGAAGGAGAGTGACGATTACACTACATTCGTGTTGGTTGTAAACAAGCATTGTGATGATTTCAAACTGTCAGAATTGGGTGCAAAGAATTTCAAGTATCTGATATTTGTTCAAGGACTCGTTTCAGCTAACGACACTGAAATTAGACAGAGTTGTGAATAAATTGGAAAATGAGCCAATTCTTACTCTCCAACAAATAATGGAAGACTGTCAGAGATTCGTATGCTAAGATTAAAAAAATATTGAGGAACCTCGCATAGCTCACATAAGAAAAGTACGCCAAAAGAAAAAATTCTCCCTGAAACAAGACAACTAGCTTCATAACCCGTGTTATGGTTGTGAGTCATTGGTATCAGGATTGCCTTACCTTGTCGTGCGAGAAAAAAGGTTAATAACTATGTAAAAAACACAAAATCAGACAAACAAGACAGGTTAAACATTAGAAAATATGTGCAAGTACAAATCCTAAATAAAAACATTAAACTACAGTTGGATTCTGGTTCAGATTTAACAATCATAAATTTACACACTTGAAAAAATTGGGAAAACCAACCTTGCTAAGAACTAATAAAATGGCCAGGTTCATGACCAAGGAGAAAATCAAGTTTATGGAAGAACTTATGATTGTAACTTTTTAAGGAAGGACGTTAAAACTAAAACTGCTTGTATTAAAGAATACAGAAAATTTATTCAGCATTTAAGATGATGGGAAAATTTGAGTTAAAACATAACATCCAGCCAGTGTTTAAGAAAAAATGAAATGTGCCTTTTACCTCTTTACCAAAAGTAACAAACTAGAAAGAACTGGTGTCTTGTCAAAAATTGTGTACAGTCAATGAGCTTCACCAACCATCTATGTGAAGTCAAATGAGACCCGGGTTTGTGCCAATTTCTCAACGGGGCTTAATGCGGCACTCAAAGACTATCATTATTCTTTACCTAGACTGGATAAAATCTTTCCGAAACTAAATGAGAGTGAAAATTTTCAATAATCGATCTCAGTGATGCATATCTTCAAATACCGGTGGAGGAAGAAGATTTTAAGTTGCTCTGTATCAACACTCATCGTAGGTTGTCCAAGTTTGAATGTCTACCATTCAGGGTAAAGTTTGTGCTGGTAATTTTCCAACATGAGCAACTTTGACTTCATGGTTGCATATTTGGACGACATATTAATGATCAGTCAAAATGTAGAACAGCATAAGGAGCATGTTCATAAAGTTTTAAGAATTCAGAAGTATGGGTTCAAATTGAAAGAATCCAAATGCAATTTTTTTATGGAGAGGATTAAATTCTTGGGATACATTATCGATAAAAATGGGATAAAACCAGGTTCAGAACAGGCTACAACAACCAAGGACATGCCAGCTCCCAAAAATGTCTACCTTACTAAGTTTCTTAAAATTGGCAAACTATTACCAGGTGTTTATACTGAATATTAACATGCTCTGTTAAATGAACTTTTGAAAAAAGACAAGAACTGGGAGTGGACACCTGAATGGCAAGAAACATTTGTCAAAATAAAGGAAGTTTTGACGTCAAAATTATTTCTCACCCATTATAACCCAGACCTGGACATTATAGTTGCCAGTGATGCCAGCTCGTGTGTCATTGGAGCATGTATTTTGCATAAGATGCCAGATGGATCTCACAAATCCATAGCTCATGCTTCTTCCTGCAGAAACAAATTACTTGTAAACTGAGAAGAAGTTGTTAGGGATTATTTTCACAGTAACAAAGTTTCACCGGTAAATTCGTGGTAGATACTTTACCATAAATGACCATCAATGAGTTTATAGGTAAACCAAAACCAAAATTTGTGGAAAAAAAAAAAAAAAAAAAAAAAAAAGACTTCAGATATTTCTTTTTATGTGACGAAGTACTGCTATATAGTGAGCGAGTCACCATTCCCATAACACTACAAAAAAAAAATTCTGAAAGATTTCCATGCCAGTCACCTAGGGATTGCAAGGATAAAAAGCCTTATGCGCAGTTATGTATATTGGCTAAATATGGATAAGGATATTGAAAACAATAAAATCTTTTAATGGCTGTGCTTTGACAGCTAAGGCACCTCCAATCAATTATAGTCATTGGTCAAAAACGGACCAACCATAGTCTTGAATTCATATAGATTTTGCAGGCCCACTAGACAAATCCTACTATCTTATAATTGTAGATAGTTGTTTTTTTTTTTTCCTTTTTATTTCTTAAGTGGCCTCAAAGTTCTTAGATGAAGAAATCCCACTACAGAAGTGACAATCATATTTCCTACACAAACTGTTTGCCAGATATGGGGCAGTTGTTTAACATCAAACAACAGAACACAATTTACCTCCTATTTAAGGACTTTTGTGAGACCTCCCAGATCAATTATATTATGATTGCTCCATATCACCCAAGGTCCACTGGACAGGCCGAGTGCTTCATTGACACACTAAAAAAATGTTTTTTCCCTTATGTTTCAGAATAATAAATCTTTCTGGGAAATAGTTACAACTGAGAAAAGAATAGAAATATGCTCTATATAATTAAAGGTTCTCAGTTGACTCACAAATCAAATCAGGAAATGCCTGTCAGAAATGCTGACAACAATACTACTGAAGAGAAAGAAGTAATAGATGTCATTTATGGTACTTTTGACATGTCAATACCACAAACAGCCCCAGAACAGTGCCGTTTAAAAAGGAAAAACAAAAACATTAAGACTCCTGCGGAACTGATACTTAGAAGTGGGGTGTTATGATAATTTACCCATGCACACAATGAACTCTTCCAAATTATAAATAAGCAGCAGTTTTTGCTTTGAGAGAGAGAGAGAGAGAGAGAGAGAGTCTGTTCCAGTAGATAGCTCTGACAGTCAGACCAATAATCACACTGGTGATCTTCACATGTTGTATCTGTTTGTACTACTGTTCTTTGTTAATATATGTTTCACACTATTCCATATTTGTGTCTTTATTTCTGGCCCCTAACCAGGCCACAACATGGTCAAACTGATTTTTTTCATAACTGAAAACTAATATAAAATACAACAATGCAAGTTTCAAAACATTACATTAAAACAAAAGAGAATTTTTATTTCAGGCTCATGAAAAGAAAATATTTTTGACTTACCAAGCACTATTTTAAGAGACCACTGACAGTTAATTGGTTTTAAATAAATTAACTTTAAATAAATGCAGTTCTATAAATAGGCCTGGTTTTATTGTATTTTTATGATCATTCAAAAAATGATAAAATAAAAATGCAAATTATAGTTTCTACAAATTTAATAAACATAAATAAAAACAACTTACCACTATCACTTGTTATGAATGGTGAATTATGCTGTTGGCCTGAATGATTTATATTATTTAAATTGTATATCTGGAAATAAATGTTTATTATTCTTCAATATGAATAATACAAAAATTTTCAAATATTTTATGAAAAGTACAATTATTTTACAAAAATTTATAATTTCTAATAAAATAATAACAAGAATTAAAACCAGAAAATTTCCATCTGAAATTTTTTTTACATAGTGGTAAACAATTTAGCAATTGTTAATCAAATTTAAGAACATTTAATTTTTGCCTTATTCAGTAAACATAGAATCAGGCAAAAAGTCTATAATTGTTATACTAGACAAAAAAAATTAGATTATATCTTTTACTGATAAAAGATAACTATGTAGATTCGGAAAAAAAAAACTTACCTTATCTGTACGTACATGTACATGGTCGGCGAGCCAATGATGAGGAGGGCAAAACTGACGGCGGGTATCTCTCGAATGTAATTGCTTCACTAGAGTAGATATTGACTATTAAAAAATGTAATGTTATTTTAATACCAATCAAAAACAGGCATAAGGTAGTCTTGATCAGCTTTTTTCTTTATTAACCATGGTACCATGTGGGCATCAATTATCAGCATTTTTCTGCAGCCTTTGAGATGGACTGCAAAATTTTCATTGTTTGAGTCATCAATACTCAGAAAAATGAAACATTTGTTGAGATTTGATATCATTTATTCAAATCTACATAAATCTGTACTGTTTTTACATATTTATATTATTGTATTTCTTCAATTTGATGTGAGTATAGAATAGCGGTTATCAGTCTGGAATGTGTGATCAGAGTGCAGATTTCAAAATCCAGTTGAAATTGTTGCATTTAACTTTCACACAAATACCCTTTTTTTAAAAGGTATAAATATATCTTGTCCTCCCAGTTATGGGCTAATAGTAGGGAAGATTTGGCTCTAGATTTGGTTGGCAACCAGTCGAGAAAGACAATTTTGAATTCAAAACTGGTTGGGTGAAGAGCTAGCAACTGTACCCTAGAAAAGCCTAACTTCTATGAAAACGACAACAGCATGGTGTAGTAATACTGTGGCTATATACTCCAAAAGAGATTTATAGATTTAAAAACAACATTCATTCAATTGTTTTGCTTTGAGAACACTTACCATACAACATTGATTCAATAGCAGTGTCAAAATATTCTCATCACAAATGTTTTCCATTTTCATAATTATGATCTTTTTAATACTTCCACTGATCAATTTATGAATTTTAGCAGAACTGGTAACCACTCAAATACACTTTCTATAGTAATACATAAGTATACAATTATTAGGCTAATATAAATTGAATGATTTAGTTGCAAAAACACACTCATTATGCAAGAAAGTGGCAAATTTAGATTTTAGTAAGTATTTAAGATTTCTGATAAGATTCTATTGAAAATAGAAAGAATTTTAAAAAATTAATCTTAGTTTCAATTTAGTGTAATTTAGTTAAAAAACTAACCTGTATGTTAGTAGCAGATTGAAACCCCTAATTACTTGATACATATGAAATCTCATATAAAATATTTAATGAAATCATTACATGTATTATCAATTTTGTAGCAGGATTTAAAAATGAACAACAGAATCTGACAAAAACATTTGAGTTTCTTCAAATAAGACATTATAGATTTGATATTATAAAATAAAATATGCAGCAAAACATCCATATTTTTAGGGCAAAAACATGCATGAGCAATACAAATATTGTAGAAGCATTGTAAATTTGTTCTCTTGTATTTCTGTTAAAATCTAATATTAGATTTTAACAGAAATACAGAATTCAAAAAATTGTATATTGAAAGTTAAACTGTATTTCAAAATATGAAAATTAAAGAAATATTAATTCAATGATAAACTTACTAAAATAAAATGTTTTCTGGAAAAAAAAGAAGCCAACCTTACCTTAAATAAGTGCCGCCAAAGATGTGGTTGATTTTTCGATGAATTTTCTTCACTGTTAAAAGAAACTCTGGTTTTATTGAGAGCTTGCTGATAGTCTTTATTCATAACTAACTTAGCTTCAGGATTAGCTAATTCGATGATTCCAAGGCATGCATCACGCAAAGTCAAGCTCATTGGCACCAATTCGCTGAGGGAGAAAGGCATACTGGTAGATTGTTCTGAATGAGTGTCTTTAAATTCAGGTGGGATTGAAGCTATTTGTAAAAAAGAATTAATGACTTGTTGAAAAACAAAAAAAATAAAAATAAAAACAAAAAAACATTAAATAAAAATTTTCATTTTAATTCTACAGAAATGAAGACTAAATTTGGCAAATTTAAGAATTAATTCTTGAGTTATCAAATTTAACCATTACAAATAAAGCTTGAACTAGAAATAAACATACTCATGAGGTGTCATTTAAAAATCATGTGGATTACATTTATCGAAAGCATAAGCAGAATACAAAGGTTTTAATTCAACATTAAAAACAACATAAGAGCCTAAATAGGAAGTAAAAAAAGTAATACCTAATAGAGTATAAATTGAAAACTAGAATAAGATTCTGAGAAAAAAAGATTTTTATTCATTAAAAAAATAAAATTTTAAAAAGGAAAACCATTTACCTTCAATATCTCCATAAAATTCTGAATCATGCAGAGTATGAAGAGAATGGCTGAATGCAGAGCAGAACACAGAAAGAAGAGGAACGATAACCTGGACATCACTCTCTGCTAATGAGATGCCTCGAGCCAACATGTGGATAAGTGCTGTTTTGGTTCTGATAGAAAGTTTAGTAAATTTATAAATTTTTATATAAAGGAAAAAAGTATTTTCATATTTGTAAGATAAGGAAAAATTACAATCTATTCATGTTTTGCACATTATCGTTTGTCTTTATTATTTCAGCTTTAACTGAGAACCCATACTTGCTGTAGGGAAATAATGTGCAAGCTAGTATAGCAGACAATTGATCATTGCTATGACTGAGTGTGGACCTTCCTGTCTTTAACACTTGTAACTTTGTGGTGTACAAAGCTAAACAACTCAGTACCATATTTGACGGCAAATAAGACCCCCTCCCCATTTACTTTTAATATTATAGTATTACGGATTCAGGTTAGATACAAGTACTGATAACCTATGGTCACTGGGTAAATGTTAGTAGGCCAGACAATAAATTAAATATTGAATCATTGCATCTTGGATTAAGAATGTACTTAATTGAATTTGTAAAGAAAAAAAATGTAATCTAATCATAAATATTTAAACAATACCATCAGTTCAGTAGCAAAAAGTATCAATGTAAATTAAACATTGATACTGATAGATTTGGCCAAACAGATAAAAGAAAATTGTGATAATAAAGGAATAATGAAACTGAGCATGTAAATGTCCTATCATCCTCTTTAGAAAATACTTAAGCAAAGGGAGCAATGCAGTAATGATTCTAAAATATTTTACAATTTGAAGATCATATCAAAGTTAAATTTTGAAATGCTAAATAAGACAGTATGTAGTTTTTGTGTTACAACACTTTTTGGATAGCACAACTGATATATCAAATGTAGGCAACTTTTCTGTTCAATACATGTATAGTTATGAGGACTGAAATGTTTTAGAGTATTACAAAAAAAGAAAAGAAAAAAACTTATAAAAAATTAAAATATTAACTTGTGTATAAGAATGTTAAACTGAAAATACTACTGATTAATAATTTTATGAAAGAAATATAAGCAATGACTTACCCATTAACTGATATAGAGTACCTTAAAGTACATTCCAGCCATAACCGTTTCATAAAATCCACATTGAATGCCAAGGTATATAACAATCTAAAATTATAATGAAATAGAATATAACCATCATTAATCAGAAAACTTTACTACTAATGTCAGTAACTGTTTACTTAACAGACCACATAATATAAACATATATACTTACTATTTTTATATAAGTTTAAACATAAAAATTAACCAAAAAACTATTTATCTTAGTAAGCACACCACACTGAATTTAATAATATAAAACAAACGTTTTTTAAGAGAGTAGAGTACCAATAATTAAAATGAAAATATATTATCTTTTAAAATGCTTATTTCCCCTCAAGTTAACTTTCATAAAATAAAAAGTAAGAAAAATCAAGTTTACCTTAATTTATGAATGGGTATTCTTTGATCACACATCAAACTGTGGCATATATTGCAGATGGCCACAAGGACATTAGGTGTTGGCAGTTCATTGAGGCAGATAATAATACGGCGAGCAAGAAACACAGAATCAAGAAATTGAAGGCAGGATTCACGCAATTTTTCCTGAGAAGCAATGTCATTCTCCTGGAATGCAAAGCATATATATATATTACACACATACACCCACATACACACTTTCAATATCAAATTAAGAAAATTTAAAAGTAAATTTATCCAATATACTGAAGTAAATGTTTATAATATGCAGATAAATAAGATGACGTTTCTAACAGAATGATATCTAAAGGATTATAAGGTGTAAAGCATCTGTTATAATATTTATCTTCCAAAGAAGTAACTTGAGCTAGTCAATAATTTCATTGGAAATAAAACTAGCCTCACCAGTTAATACTCATGCAGATAAGATTGATTAATAATCAGTATAAAAGAGAATGGAATTGAAATTAATGCTAACATGCAACAAGAACAATTAAAAAAAAAAAAAAAAGATTTAAAAAATTATGTTTTTACTTCTAGGTCCACAATCATATCTTCAGAATCTGAATCATTATCATCATCATTGTCGGTGGCTTCCTGATTCGGGATTCGAGGCAGAGGCAGTGTAGGGACAAGATTTTGAAGCATCATTAAGTACATATATGTCTGATGAGCTGTGAGATGTTCTGTAAAAAAAGTGAAAAATGTAGTGAATACCAAACACTTTAGTATTTGTGTGCATATCTCACACACACACACACACACACACACACACACACACACACACACAGAGAAACTTCAATAAATCTGCAGCTTGGGTCTGAAATTTTCATTGTATAAAACCTAGGAAAATATTTTTAGAACGAAAAGTGCTGAACTGATACACAACATCTAATCTTCTCTATGAGAGTGAATGCTGGACAATTTCCTCATATGAGGAAGAGACTTGTGGTTCTACCAACAAATGCTAAAAATACTATGGACAGAGAATATGAGCTATGAGGAATTCATAAGGAAAATATTAACTGCAAGGAAATGTA
Source organism: Ascarosepion bandense (assembly GCA_037127315.1). Taxonomy (NCBI): domain Eukaryota; kingdom Metazoa; phylum Mollusca; class Cephalopoda; order Sepiida; family Sepiidae; genus Ascarosepion; species Ascarosepion bandense. Next base: position 741,287 of record JBBBDQ010000279.1, read on the forward strand.
TACTTACAATCAGAAAGAGACCAATGAAATTTCTGGGACTTCTTGAGAATTCAATAATCATTGGATATATTGAAAGCAAAAGAAGCAAGAGGGAACAGAATATAACTTAATGAGTTAATGTGATTGAATGCATAACAAGGGGTAATGTTAATGCAAGTTAAGGCTATGGCATTTAAAATTTGATTTCATCAATAATTGAAGGAAAATATGATAATGGTAATTTTTCATCTAAATTTGTATCAGTTCTACTAATATTTATTTCTTAAATGCTGAAATGTGCAGATCTTAAATTATTTAAGATTATGTCTTGATTTCAGAGAAATCACAAAATTTGTTAATGAAAGAATAGTATTCTCTATTAAGCTTAGTGATAAAACTGAACATCACTGTCAATTAAAATAGTCTTTAAGAAATACCATTATTTTACTATTTATTGCAAACCAAATAAGCACATTTTCAAAATAAACATGAGTTTGTCATTGACATCATTTCAGTTTAACATGTAGAAAATTAAAATCATTGCTTTATAAAAGCTTCAGGAACCCTAGGCTGCACCCTAAGGGATAAGCTGGCCTAGTTCACAAGAAAATAAAGGTGTCATATTTGAAGATGTATGAGCCTAAGTACATTAGTTTGAGTTAATAATACCAAGAAATAAATTTCAACATGATAATCCAGATGAAATACTGGCTTATGAAGAAAGTTATTTTTTTTATATTAGGTTAAAAAAGTTATTAAGCATTTGAAATTTGTCCTGCAAAAAGAATTCCATGCCTAAATTGATTAATCTAAACATTGAGTTTGAGAGAGGTGAATAAGAATAAGTAATTGTGCAGACAAATGTCAAAATATCAAAACAAACACACACATAAAAAAGTAAAGTAAACAGTAAAATCCTTACGAATATAATTTTTTCCAAGCACCAGTACAGCATACAACAACCAAGGAGTAGGGTCTGGAAACAGTTTTGTGTTAGCATCTGGTTGCTTTCTAACAGAGAAAGCTCTTGTTTCATTCTTTTCAGCAGTCTTATCAATGAGGGCTTGAATCAGCTCTACAAATGGGAATGGATATTTTCCATATGCCATTGCTGGTAACAGAAAATTTTCTATTTGTTGAGTGTGGGGTGGACAGAACAATTCACGACAGACCTCACCAAGAACACTTGTGCTGTCAAATAAAATACAAATAGGACTTAACTTTCACCATGATTTTCTCATTTCTGACAAATTCATTTTTTTTTAATGGTATTTCACTGTAAAGTTTGTTAAAAAAAGTTGTATAAAATCAGTAAGAGTAGTATTAATAAAAATTACAAGAAAACTAGTTAATGCAAGGTCTTATGAAAAAAGATACACTCAAATTTTATACATTATATATCCTTATTTACATTTCAAATATTATCCTCATCTTTGTAGCTATGGGTATGTGGCTGAGTGGTTAGAATGTTCACTTTTCAAACATGAAAGCCAGGTTCAAATCTCACCAGGGTTGATTTGTCAGGAAGGTGACTTCTTGATGTTATCAGTTTGAAAGAAGCAATCCCAGCATGCAGCACTTTTGGAAAGTGCCTGAAAAGCATACCATGGCTTGATCCAAGCTTTGTGAGTAAAACTGGGTAGACAGTTTTCAACTGATGTCTTGAGCCTTAGTTTGCAATCTTCTTTGAGATGGTGTCTCATATATAAAAACATCCGGATGTTTGGCCAGCAATCCACATCTATCAGCCATCAAAAGAGGCCCATGACATCCACTCACAGCACCAGGATCTGAGTAAATCAATATGTGGGGATGGGATTGTTGATGGATTTCTGACCAATGATGATGATAATTGTTGCTATCACAACTTTTTGGCCATTGTGCACACTTAACATTCTTCAGATACTTGTAGATCCGAGTAACTTTCAGGAAATTTCAAAATATGGTAGAATGTTCTTATTCTGTTGTCCATGCTTAGGGATAAGTTTAAAATTAGAGGAACACTGAAAAGTTATAAATAAGGGTGAAACTATGAAATCAAGCATGGATGATCATATATGGAGAGAAAAGAACAGTCACCAAACCCTGTGGAATGAAGTACAAATACTAAATAGAAGAACACTGGAGAGTCACATGTCTGAATGAATTAGCATATATTCTAATCTATGAAGGCCTCTTCAGTAGGCCTAGAGTAGAAATAAATACAATATGTGAGCTATTGATAAATAAAGATAAATGACAGCAATGCCTCAAAAGCAGCAGCAGTAAGAAAAAAAGAAACCTCAGTGAATGCAGTCAATCATGACAAGTGACAGAAGAAACATCAGCAGCAGGTTGAGTATGTTTAAGGCTCCAAGTTCTGGATTTAGGATTGTCCAATGAGACAATAGCCTAATAGATTGTAGCATTGGTGCATAAATTTTGTAATATAGTAATTGTGAGTTCAATCTTGCTGGGTAGTGCAGGCTTTCACTCAGTAGAAACAGAGTGAGCAATAACTGAGCAGTATTAAATAAGAACTACACAAAATATCTCTAGACATGGTCAGCAGAATGAAAACAATAGTCTGAATGTAAATCATGTAAATAATAACTTCTCATCTCAGAAATTATATATCATTAGTTAAGTTCACTACATTTTAATATCTTGCTATTTATTTTGAAGTTTATAGAATCAGGTTATGTTTTGACCACTTTCCAAAAGAAAAAAAAAAAAAAAAAAAAAGAAAGAAAAAGGAGAAGAAAGTAAAGAAAAATGAGAAAAAAAAAACCTAAAAAAAAAAAAAACAGTTGAGTACAACCATGAAGATTTTCCCAAATAGAACAGTCTGTAATAGTTTTTTTTCTTTCTGAAAATTTATTTATTACAGTATTTAAAACAATAAATAATTTGTTTTATGAAACATAAGATTTAATAGTACCGAATTTGTTCCAGTTTACTTGGACTAAGTTAAGTACATAAAAGTACAAAGAAAAGGAAGATCTATTAATGGCTTGAAAAGTTGAGATGCTTTCTAATAGACTTCTTAAAATTGTAAGTTCTCTTGAAAAATAAGCTGCCTTTGCTTCATACAGATTGTAGTATTAGAATGTTCTTTAACTCCTAAACTGTGATCAACTACATTACCAGTTTGTGACAAAAACTGCGGTTGCTTTAATTACTTTGTTACTGAAAATTAACTTAGATTTTTTTTTCCCTTAGAAGCAATAATATATACTCTAAAAAAGGTCTACTAACCAAAACTGCTTGTTGCCAGATGACACAGCAAAATTTACAGGTCGCATGATCAAATCAAAAATGCTTTCTGCAATGGGTACAGGTGGATTGGGTGATTTTTCCAAACTGACAGGAACTTTTGCATTAAGCAAGACTCTTAAACTTTTGAAGTATCCTTAAATAAATAAATAAAAATAAATATTTTCATGTAATGTTATTTTAATAATTATGAAGTTAATGAATGATTTTAATTAAAAAAAGGTTTTACTGACAATTTTAAACAAAGAAAACATGCACATTCTTTGTCATTTGATAGTTATTCAACATTACTATCACAATTCCAAGATAAAACAAATTTGTAATGTCTTTGAATTGTGGTACAAATTCTCAAGCTCTGATATTCAGCACATCAAGATGAGATCAAATGAAGAAAGATGACCTGTTACAGACAAATTAGTTCACTGTATTATCTTATAGAATTTTGAAAGAAAATAAAATAATATATCATGTCTAAAAATGTTTTTTTTTTTAATCAAACATATTTCTATTAAATGTTATTTTTAGTGGATACACATATTTGAGTAGATACTCAATTTATTTTAAACAGTATTTTATTTCATCTACCAGAGTGCTCATTCAAGAGAACCTATTAAAGAAAATATGCTCTCCAGTAGGATCTGAACATGCATCAACATTTGTAGAAGAAACCACCATTTAATCCAATGTGCTTTAACTGCTTGGCTATAAAGAGTTTCACAATCAAGCAAGGTTCTATTTGATTTTAAAAAATACATTCTTTAGAAATTGCTTTGTTTACATTTCATATATGAAACAGAGCAGTTTCGACTTTTGAAAAAATCTGAATGAGTAAAATTTGCTTAAAAGGCAAATAGAACCTTGCATGATTGTGAAGCTTTTCGTAGCTGAGTAGTTAAAACATGTCAGATTAATCAGGAGTTTCTCTGTGAAATGGGGACACAAGTTTTCTCTAATGTGCAGGTTGACAGATAAAATAGAATACCGTTTAAAATAAATGGAGTATCTACTCAAGTGTATCCAATAAAAACAATGTTTAAAGTAATATATATTTATTAAATTATTCTATCATACTTTGTAATATTTCTAAATACATTTATTATACCATTAGTTTATGTTAATACATTCATTAATTAGAAGTTATATTGTAATTGATGGCAGATAAGCCCTTATACCAAAATTTGATATTACAGTATTATGAAGTTAGTTTAGGTACAAGTTATAGAAGTTTACAACACCTGAATAAGCTTTCAGCTTAACTCTGAAAAATATTTTGTGATTATTTTTTGTTAGGGAATCAGAGAGCAGGGGCTTATATACCAACAAATATGATTGAAAAGTAGAAATAAAAAGAATGAAAGGAGCTAAATAAATACAAGATGGATTGCAGTACTTTTAAGTTAGAGATGTTTAGATAGTTCTAAGTTTCATTCTACAAGATCATTTTTAATCTTGTTACTTCATTTTTAATAAGTGAAATGAAGATGTTTTAAATCTAGCAAAATAAGCTAATTTGATAAGCAACTGAAAAATATCTTGAATACATTAAGGACTGTTGCTGAATCATTTTTTTTGTATTACACATAAGTGAATACAGTTATCTTTTCTAAATTCAAGTAGACAAAGAAACAATTTGTAAGACATGCTGGTACTTGTAAGAATATTTTGTTTTTGAAGACTGATGAAATAAAGACTTACCTTTGTTACATAAAAACTCAAATATATTTTGAACAACATGAGGTCTGGTTGTGTCTTTTTTCACTGGGATATTTTTGTAGGTATCTATTGCTGTGAATACTTCTAACATTCGCATTGGCATAGCCAGAGAAACTGAAGGATTTAGATTTTCAAGAAAACTAAAAAATAAATAAAAATAAAAAAAATAATGAAAATATGTTTACAAAAATTTATATAAAATCTATTATGAAAAAAATTAATCCCATTTCCAAAAAGAAAAAATATTACTTAACTATAATATTAAAAAGAATTTATGCAATGGTTTTTTTTTTTATTTTTTCAAATTAAATATTTCCATATTCATAAAAGAATTATGTACATTCATGTTCATGGGATCTAACTTTCTTGCTTCTTTCAACTACAATTTTTTTTTCAACTTCATTGGAGTATTAACACAAAAAAATTCAATTTTTTAGAACCTTCCAGTCCTTTACAATTAACTTTCAATAAAAAAGTAATTATGTTGGTCCTATTTTTTATACAAATTATTAAGTACAAATTTACTGTAAGAATTAAAAGGAAATGGAAAATAAGCAAGCAATAGAGCAACTGACAAAATTTAAATAGAAAAAATTGATGCTACTTACAGCAAGCATAAACGAAGGACAAGTTTTATTTCATGCAGCATTTTATCAAAATTTTCTATCATCAGTTCAACAATTTCTTCCTTTTGTGAAAGCATTTGTTGACATATCCACAACTAAAAAATAGAAGTACCAAAGTTAGTTATTTCAGAGTTTAAAGTAAAATCAAAAATTTTAAAATTAACAAAATTTGTTAACATCCAAGCATCAATTAATCACATCTTAAATTCAGAGAAATATTTCATTCATAAGACAGTACATCCACCATAAAACTACTTATAAAACTGCAGTTAATATTCTATGTGTGCATAATGAACAATGACCTAAAAACATTTAATTGAAATAAAAGCAAGTTATATATTGAATAATTAAAAACAAATATGTGAACCACGTTAAAAGATAAATGCACATTAAAGTGTGACACTCGTCTGCCTGGCTGGTTGGTTCGCTGGTTCGGGAACAGATCCTGCTGTGATGATGATTTCGAAACGGCACCAGTTATGTCGACACTTTCAGGCCGCTAATCATGATGATCTCGTCACAGTAGCTGGTCCTCAAGATGTCTATTACAACAACGAACTTACTGCCCACGTTGTGTTTTCATCTCAGAAAGTCATGTTGCGCAAACCCGGTAGCCGTATTTCTACCATATCCAGACAGAACACTTGTGGTTAAAATAAAATAATTATGGCACCAAAAAAAAAAAAAAAAAAAAATTAAATAAACGAATAAGTTTAAAAATGTCTGGATGAGTTACAAAAGAAAGTCTTTATAATAATAAAAAAAGATGATTAATTACAAAAGCGGAAAATAAAATTGCTGAAATTCAGGTTTAAAACAGAGAAAGGGGTCGCTTAAAATATCAGCGCTTTCAATCTTCAATTAAAAATAAGTCCTTTCTAAGTTCCATTAAAATTATCCGAGCTTTCAATTTTTTTTTTTTTTAAATAATCAGGCTCTTAATTCTCCAGATAAAAAAACTTGTCCCTTTGGCCTTTATCAAACTTTACACAGACAACCGAAAAACAGTGCAATGTGGTGGTGGACAGTGGGTGGGGGTTGTTTGGTCTTTGTCGCCTGAAAATCTCTCCCAAAATCTTTTTTTTAAAATTCTTTTCATAGCAGTGCAAATTTTTCGTTAAGAATAATCAGAACTTTCAATTCACCAAATAACTTTTATAACAAAGTTCTTTCGGGGGTTCTTATCGGAGGCGCATTATTTGACACTAACTCTTTAAGTTAATTGGCGGCAGGCTTTTCTACGTTTCTTTACATCTTCAGCCATAAGTTGTAGGCAACCAGCCGTGGGTTGTGGCTGGCTCCCAAATTGGGAACACTTTACCCTCAGTCATCACATTTCGACTGCTATTTCAAAAACTACCCAAACAACAACTGATTTTTTGTACTGAGTTCGGATTTTTATAGCTGTTTCCAATTCTCTTGGGGTATCTACGCGACCCAAAGCTTTGACCAATGAGATTATTTTTCACCCACACAATTTACGGGGAGCGATGGCTCGACAAATGAAATATCAACAGCTCACATGACGTAATGTCTTTCTGTCTTTTTCCTTTCAATTACATCATCTGTTTTTTGATTTTAGTATCTGTTCCCAGGAATAATTTTTCAAGAATTTAACCCTACCTTACCTCATCAAGGAAATCCTGACATTTTGTTATGGCTACGTCCATTTTTCAAACTTTAACTAGCCCAAAATGAAAAGCGCTTTGAACACGAAAAATATTTTTCTCGTTTCCCCAATTATCAGCCAATTTCTCTATTACCTGGATTTTACAAGTACATAATAGTATTAAAAAATCTCTTTTTTTTTTTTTTTTTTTTACATAAACTCACATCGCAGATTACAATAAAGCACAACTAACAATACCACTAATATCAATTTCTCTCACTCCGTTGTATTAAACCAAAAACAAAATATACCGATGTGGAAATAGTGTCACAAAAGTTTTTAAAAAAGTTTTCAATTTGTCATAGAATATAATTTCTTAATATATATAAATTTTTTTTTGTGTGTATGATGTTTTGTCCTTTAGGACTTCAGACTAAAGTAATGTTTACATTGATGTGATTACACATGTGTATGAAGGAAATGGGATGCTGTAATTTTAAATTGAATTTTTCTTTTTAGTGTATTTGGGCATACAGTCTCGCTGATTTCATTTAGTACATTTTTATAATAAAATATCTATCAAGAAAAGTGCAATGTTGTAAGAACCTGGATGTAAATTTACTGTGGGTTATCTAGCAATTAAAGCACTTTCTATAAATTAAAGTACCATTTTGTTAAGATCAAAATTATGGTCCAACTCATGTTACACAATGATGGTAATGGCCTAAAACTAAGTGTCTAAATCAACTAATAAAAATAATCTCAAATTTCTATTCTTACCATAGAAGAATAAAATCTGGAATAATCATTAGACTATTTAAGAGCATTCCGAATTTGTAGCTCTCAATATTTATATAAAAAGAAACATTAAAATACTTTTAAGCTTCTCTAATACCTTAATTATTTCATATTCAATGCAAAATAAAAGCCTTGTAAAATATAAGAGTGGACCATTCTGGAAAAGAAAAAAATTCAACCATAAACTATTACAACTAAAATTGAAAATAATTTATCTAAGCTTAACATAAAACTTGTTACAACTATTTCTAGAACAATAAATGACTTAACACAAAACAAAATAAGCTGAAACTTGGAGGAATATACTATCACCTGTAATAATTGTTACAAGGAATATATAGAAAATACCTTAAAGAATTTAAATAAAAGATTATACAGGAACCCCCTATTTGTAAGACCTCTTTCCATTACCAGCATGCTGATTGGGACTCACCCTGTGATTTTCTTTGTGATACCCTATGGAATAACATTTTTGACCTCCCAATTGAAAATTGTGCTACTGAGGTTTCTTGGATCAAAGTAAGCATGGATGCTTTCATCTCGGAAATAATAACAGGTGAAACCTCAATCCTCTCCATGGTTCACACCAGCATGATCAGCCACTATAGCACACAGCTATACCAATGCAACAGGTCTAATCATAATAGGTACCTATTCATTGCTGCTCATAATAAATATAAGTCCTTGAAGAAGCAAAGTCCCTGTTTGACAATACCACATGGCCTCTAACAACTTTGACTCTCATGATTACTGACAGCTCAGTAATAGGGTATTAAATAAGTGCAAAGTTTCTATTCTCCTACTCTTCAATCAATTAAAAGTGTGAATATCCTCTGCCAATAAAGCTTTGCCCATAAATTCACCTCAAACTCTACTCTTGACTCATCTGGAGTATCCCTGCCTAAACTCCCACTTAGAACTTTCTATTGAGGGATATGCATATAACCCCTTTCATGGTTTCAGCTATCACCTTTAACCTAGATTCTCAAAAAGTATGTGAACCCGATAGCATCCTGGTCATAGTTATTAAGAAATGTGCCGCTGAACTGGCTTCTGTTCTCCCTAAACTGTATAATAAATGCCTCATTGTCTCCTGCTTTCCTGGCTGCTGGAAGTTATCTGTTGCTCAAGTTTTTAAGAACTCTGGTAAGCAATCAGCCCTTTCTAACTAGTGACCTATTAGCCTTCTATCTCCTTTTGGTGAATTTAGAGGCTCTAATCAATGCTGAATTGGTTCATCATCTCTCATTGCAGGGTCTTTTCTCAGACAAGCAATACAGCTTTTGTTTTCCCCAGGTCAGCCACTGATGTATTGATGATATTTGTAGAAAGAGTCAATCATGCTCTAGGTAAAAATAGTGAAGCCCAGTTTGTAGCATCAGACATCTTGAAAGCCTTTGACAGGGTTTGGCATACAGGATCCATCCTTGGTCCTACATTGTTTTAAATTTTCATTAATGACCTTCCTGATGACATCAGCTTTCAACTTGACATCTATGCTGACAACACAACCATTTACTCCTGCCTCAGTAGTAAGGCTGATCAGATTGACAAGGTCAAAATGGCAGTTGATGTCCAAAACTTCTTTCTATTAATCATCTGAGAGACCCCTCTCTGCCTTCCATCAAGTGGCTGCTGGTAACCTTCAGGAAAGAGATTCATTGCACCTTCTTGGGCTAACAGTCTCAGCTTACATGAAGTAGAAAGACTATATTGAATCCATTTTTAAGTCAGCTGCTAAGAATGTCTTGAAAGACAATTTTTCTATCAGGAATCTATCATACATATCTATAAGTCTAGCATTCTTTCATGCTTAGAATATTGCTGCCACACATGGCTCAGTGCTCCTGTTATTTACCTTGAGTTCCTTAAGATCCAAAGAAAAATTAGCAATATTATTGGTTCTGATCTGGTGGCTGACTCAGGTTGCATTATTGTGCCTTTTATATAAATACTTTCATGGTAATTGTTTGGTTGAGCTCTTCATTTTGTTATCTAGACTTTATGAATTTAAGCACAATACTAGACTGGCATAAAAATCATCAATTTACAGTTGAGTTGGCTAAATGTAGTCGTACGTTCTATGCTAACGGTTTCTTTTCTCCTCTTGCTTGTGGAACTCCCTTCCTACTGCATGGTTTCCATCCAACTTTAATCTGCAAAAATTTAAACGCAATGTTATTCACTATCTACTGTCCTACTGATTACTCTTCTCTTTATTGAAATAAGTATTTTCTTCATCTGTGAAACAAATTGTAAAGATTATCAAAATTATTGTTTCTCTGAAATTCACTTTTTTGTAAAGTATTTTCAGACTGTTTATACATGATTTTATAAAATTCTGAAATTGCTTTCTGATTGTATTGTACACTTATATTTTCTGTAATCAATTGGCATAAACAAACTAACTTATTTTGCAATATCATTTGAAAATGTCTAATTTATGGTGAATAAAGTGATCTTTGTGTGTTTAGTTTTTTATGATATTTTTGTTCTTTCTTTGCAAATTTGCATTTATGGAAATAAGTAAATTGTAATATGCTTCCTAATAATATATATAGTTACTAATTACTGGACATTACTGACAAATTCCTTGCTAAAAATATTCTCAGTAATTTTTTTGTAGTAATTTAGATTGCTACATCCACATGTCCAGCTCCAGTTGTAGAGCCCAGTTGTATGGTTGCCAGGCCTGGTATAAGGATTGCTTTGATATTAGTGGAATTTACATGAAACAAAATGAAAATGAACTGAAGCCAATCAATGAAAAATGACATTTTTTGAGCTGATCCCAAAAGCCACAGAATAACAAAAGAATAGAGAACAAAGGCAATAAATGAAAATTTAGTTACATTAAACATGTTTCAAATTTTAGAATTAACAGAAAATGAATAGCCAAAGATAGAAATGTTCCTTTTTATTGAAAAAAATTACCTGAAGAAAATCTTATTTGCTACCTTTAAATATATGTAACTTAAAATATCTGCAAACTCACTTCTTGATTAACAACTCAGTAAATAGAAACAAGGCATTGAGGAACTATTTTAAAAAATTTAGGATATAAATAACATTAATGTTTTAAACTTAGATCCTAAATCAATAAGTTTTTCAAATTCAAGTGAAAAAAAAAAAAAAAATTAAATAAAAATTAGTATTCCATTAAATCAAAATGTTTTAAAAAAGTCACCATTAAAAATGGATTTTAAGTACAATAGCTTAATTGTTTCAATTGCCATTTTAAATTCAAGCAATTCTTGCATGAGTAAAACATATATTAAAATTAAAAAGAAAAAAAAATCTTACCAGCCTAGATTGGTCCATTTTTCCATTGTAGAAGAACAAAAGTTGACTGCAAAGTTCTGATACTATTCGTACATTCACACGAGATTGTTTTGGAAAAGTAGATAGCTTTGAATCAAAGATTTCCCGTTGATGCATTGCCTAAAAGTAAACAGATTATATTATAAGAATTCTTGATTATCTGATTAAGACATGAAGTTTACAGAGAAGAGCTATACAAAGACATCTGATTCTACCTCTTTCTTCCGAGTCCGATATCCTCTGTAAAAGGTTTGAATTCTGATTGCACTTTCATTTTGGATTCTTAATTCCTGAAAAGAAAGATTGAGATTATAGAGTTTATTAACATGTAAATTTGTGATTTACTGTAATTATTACATTAAGTCATATATTTAAATCATGTTATGATGCTTAAGACTAACTCCTCAATATTTTATATAATTTATTTTCCAATTTTCTTTTTATTTAAATACAAACAACTGGGAGAGGATGTTATTTATTACGTTATACAAGTAATCATATTTCTTCAGTAGTGATTCAAATAATGTATAGATAAAGAGTGTCAATACCTCTCGTCTTTGCCTTTCTTCTTGCGCTCTCCTTATTAAATCTTCTCTGTGCTCCTGAAAGAAAAGAAAACTTTATCCAATATATATCCACCTTTAAATGTACAAGAATTAAATTTATAAAACAAAAAAGTCACAAATTGTTATACTCCAGCTAATATTAAAGCAAAATCTGACTATCTTACTGACTTACATCCTCTCTCTCATGCTCCTTTCTTTGTCCACTCTACTCTCATCAGTATTCTTATCCTTCTTTTACCCACTTCTTGATACCCCTGTCACTTTCTCATAACTTTCCTCCGATGTAACCCCCTGCAAAACAGTGGCAGTAAAATGCCTACTTGGAGTAATATGATTAAAAAAAAAATAATTTAATGTCTAAAAATCTTAACGTTCCTAAAACAATTGAGGCTAACTCAGAATCATTACTTCAATTTCTGAGATGTATATTCTTATTCTCCTTTTAGTTTAAAAAAAATATATACACCATTGTTTCAAGATTAAATTATATTTGTAAAAGTTAAGACAGAATTAGCTTCTTGAACTGTCAAAAATCAAATATACCAAGGCATCACTGTTGAGTTGTGAAAAAGTATCTATTTATGGTGGATTTAAATCCCTTGTTAATGGGTTCAAAGTCGCAGTATTGATACTCCATGATACACTCTGAAATAATTGTATTGCAAGTGATCAATCAAATCTTTCAAATCATACAAATAAATTTAATTATTTATAAGTTATGTGAATGTCAGCTTCAACAGCATTTTAAACAAATAATTTAAATGAGAAAATTTTTGATAGCTTTCAAAATTCTTTCCCAAAAAGTTGTTACACCTTTATTTATGTGCCAAGTTCTTTCCGAATGTAAGTGATCATTGGTCCCCATGTCTTGTTTTTTTGTTTCTTTAAATATTCATTTACTCTTTTTGTTTCTAATATTTTCCTTAGTTTCTGGAAGATATTTTTTACTATCACTATGTGTTTTCAGATTTCTGTGACATTTCCTGCTGTCTATTATTACACTATACAGACAGTTCAAATTATGTACCAGTTTGATTTTGCCATCTCCAATAGATGGGCAGCTGCTTTTACTGATGACCATGCATTCTGTCTTTTTACATTTAATAGTCTTGTTAGTTTACATTATTATCTTACCTCAGAATTATTTAAGTTCCCAGATTGCTATCAATACAGTGTCATCTATGTATCTTATAAGATTATGTCTGCTGATAATAAATCCTGATCCAATGGTAAAAGATATCTTTGTCATTGTTTGTAATGAGTGCAAGCATGTCCTCAAAAAGACTAAGTATTTGTTAATAGAATGAAATGCCATACAAGCTCTTACAAGTTCGGTTCTCCAGATCAATCAATTTTAAGTGTTGACATCCTTTGCAGATAAAGCAGAATGCTTTACTCAGAAATTTTCTTCCAACTACACTCAACTCATTTGGAGTATCTCTGCTTGATTTTTTTCCTAGAAAAGGATCTCTACTATGTGATAGGCCCATCACTCCATCCATAGTTTTTGTTATCATTTCTAAACTAGATCCCCGCAAAACTTGCAGATTTGACAGTAACCCTGCAATTGTTCTAAAGAATGAAATATGTTCCTGTTCTTTCCAAATTTTACAATGGCTTGCTGCTTCTTGCTTTCCAATATGTAAGTTCTTTGTAGTCTATATGTTTAAGAACCCTGAGGAACCTTCTTACTCCTTAAATTATTCTTTTAGTCTCTTACCTATTTTGGTAAAATACTTGAGGCTTTAATCAACAATGGATTGATTAAGCATATTACTTCACATGAGTTCCTTTCAGATAAAGAATACAGCTTCCATTTCACCAGATTTACTGCAGATGTATTAACAGCCATTACTGAATTTGTCTATAAAGCTCTAGATAAGAACAGTAAAACTCAGACTGTGGTTCTAGATATCTCTAATGCATTCAATAGGGTTTGGCATGCTGGCCTTCTTGACAAGCTCAAAGGCTATGGTGCTTCTGGACAAACATTTAGCATAATTTGGGGTCCTTGATAAAATTCAACAAAGAATCTGTAATGTGATTAATCCCAACTTGGCAGCTCAGATATAGTCACTTTCTCACCAGTGCAATGTAGCTTCCCTGTGTCTCTTCTGCTCTGATGAACTTAGCTCACTGGTGCCTCCTATAAATGAATTTACTCAAGCCACAAGATTAGTAACTAGGTTACTTTTACTATGAAACCAATAAAATGTAAATGAAAACTCTACTCCAGCAGCTTCTTTTCTCGCACTTCTCGCATGTGGAATTCCCTTCCATTTACTTGCTTCCCCAACAACTATAATCTCCAAAAATTTAGATGTAAATTCAATAGTCATCTCCTATCTCACTAACTTGCATCCTCTCTCTCGTGCTCTTTTCTCTGTCCACTCCACTCTCATTAGTATTCTCATCCTTCTCTTACCCACTTCCTGACACTCCCTATAACCTATCACTCTTTTTCATGACTTTCCTCCTATGTAAACCCCTGCACAACAGTGGCAGTAAAATGCCTTGCTTGGAACAATATGATTATAAAAAAAAAAAAAAAAAAAAAAACTGTAACAAATTATGCAAAGAAAGTCATGTTAAATGGGTATGCTTATAGATCAGTTCATATTAATGCAGGGGTCTCCCAGGACTCTTATCCTTAGATCTACATTGTTTTAGATCTTTAATGTTCTTTTTGATGTCGTCAGTTCCCAACTTGAGATTTATGAAGATGGTCAGTCAGTCAGTCAGTTAAGTGCCATACATGAAACACGCTTGGGCGACCACGTCTCGAAAGAGACATGACTGACCGGGCAGAAGATTATCTTGCAGTAGGTTGCTATTGCTTTCTGCGGTAAACTGGTTGCCGACCAAGGCTATAGAACCCAATCTGTCCTGTTATTTAACCAATAACTGGAAGGAATAGACGGATTAATACCTTTCCCAAGGGTATTTGCGTGCAAGTGAATACAATGAATTCAGCTGGAATTCAAACTCGGTTCCCTGAGTTCTCGTTCCAAGCCAATATCCAATGCACCACAATGCACATCCTTGAAGATGGTACAACTATTTAATCCTGTCTTGGTAGTTAGTCTGACAGATGCAACAAAGTGAATCTTGTAACTGCTCTTGAAAAAGACATCCAATCAGTAGTTAACAGGAGCAAGGAAAAATTGTAAATTTTAATGTATTAAAAACAAAACTTTCATTTTAATCATCACAGAGTACCTTTTCTGCCTGCCATCCAAATGGCTGATACTAAACTCCAGGAAGGCAACACTATGACTTCTTGAGCTCACATTTTCCACTGACATGAAGTGAAGTGCAGCAGTTATATTGATCAATTGCTATGTCTACTGCTAGGAAAGTTGGTTCACTGTGTTGTACCAGACAATTTTTCTCATCAGAATCAATTTTGCACATTTACAAATCTACCATCCATCTGTGCAATGAATACTGCTGCTTCTACTATATAGACATTGAGATTCTTGACAAAATCCAAAGAAGGAGCTGTAATGTAATCAATTCTGATCTCGCATCTCAACTTCAGTCACTTTCTCACCAATATATATGTGGCATCCCTGTTTCATCTACAAATATATTTTATGTCAGTTGTACTGATATACCATTCTCCTTAGTGCCTTGACTGTATGAAATTGTGTACTACTAATTTAGTAACTATGAATCACTGTTTTACTGTTGAACTAGATAGATGCAATATCAATCTATTTTTTGTCTTTTTTTTTTCATTCTCCTCACTAAAGTTTTCTCATTGTTTCACTTCTTATAACATTATCACCTTGCTTGGTGAAAAAGAAAAAAATTCTGTTAGGATTGTTTCGTAGTATAGGTTGAATATGGTTAACATCCTTGTCTTACTACTCTTTCTATTTTCATGCATTTACTGAACTTATTTGTCTACATTCAGGCTGTTTGTATCTTTCCCATGTAAATCAAGCTTTTCTAGTATTTCAAGTAGGTTTTTGTGCTGTATATTTTGTTTTTATGAGAAATATGTTTCTGCATTTGTTATCCATAACCAAAGTGAAATAATAGAGCATTGACAACTGGAATCAGATAATTGCATCATTATCCGTATAATGATTTTTTAACAAAAAGAAGAAAATTTTGTTGATTAACAAGATTTGTATTTTATGACATTGTGAAAAAATGTTTTGGTATGTTATTTCAGGAGAGTAACAATTATCTAAAACTGTCAATGTAATCTGAAATCTCATGGGCAAGATTTATAAATGTCAAGAACTTTTTCATTATAATGATTTATGAATGACAACAAATTAATAGTAAAAAAATTAAATCAGTTGTATTTCAATAATGCATTTAGACTTGAAATTATACTGAAAAAACTTTTGAGCAGACCATAAAGTTTGGGTATTTTAAGGTGGCATTCAACCAATTTTGATGGTTTTGTTCTCATTAAGTAACTTTGCAATTTGTTGAAATTTTGTCTCTTGGAAATTATTTCATACTTATTGATTTTTCATAAATATTTGTATCATGTAGTAACACTAACAACCTTTTCTTGTATGCATTCTTATTCTTATTTTTCAAATTTATTTTTTTAACTGCCTTATTACACCACTAACTATTATCATTTTCTATACTCACAAAATAAATGTTCCTGGTGCATTGTGGGGCTAATTTGATGTGCAATCATTAAGTGTTACAATTTTTTGCTTAAAATTTAAGCAAGTTTCAGTGAGCAATCTATGCTGCTCATTGTGAATTGAGAGAAATGAGATTTTCAATAATTTGAAATGAATGCAAACATTACTGATACAACTGCATTAGAACAAAATTTAAAATAAAATTATAAAATATATAGGTACCACCAAAATAGATGAGTGTTTTTACCAAAATGAATACACAACTTTAGATTAAATCAGAATAAGTAAGCCACAAAGCACAAACAAGTTTGCACTACACTTAATAGTTAAGCACAAAAACAATTGAGTCTGATTAAAAAGAATACAAACTCAAGAGAACTGGCACATGAAAGAAAAAGTGACTGGAACAAGGAGTTAAACACACATACACACACACAAAAAAACAACAACTTTAAAATGAGTAAATTTGAATACATTTGAATTGTTTTGTTATTAAATTATCTTTAGTATTTGCCTATATTTTTGAGATGAGGTAGTATTTACATTATTCAGATTATTGTCCTCATCTTTGTTGCCATTTGTACAACGTTTCAGCTGTTATACACTCTGACCTTCTTCAGGCGTTAGGAATTTTGAACTGAACCCTTTATTACAATCACTGGGATATATCATCCTCATTCCTTGCATAATGCTTCAATTGGAAGTCATGAGTGGTGAACAAGTAACTAGCAGGGTTGGAGGGAGATAACTCATAGCACCTGAAGAAGGCTGGAGCATACAACGGCCGAAATGTCATACAAATAGCAACAAAGATGAGGACAATAGTCTGAATAATGTAAATACTGTTATCTATCTTTACATAAAGAAAATAAAATGTTAAATGAATTTTAGTTTATACATCAATCAATTGATTGTGAAGTAGTTTTACCTCCAGTTACTTCCTTTCACTTTTAACTATATTTTCAGAACTTGAACCAAAAATGTTCTTAACTGCACTAACTTTTTGCATCAGTTCTTTGCCCAATACACTAATCATCAAGCCTTGAACATTAAATCTAACACATTAATCAATCCATATTGCATCTCCGCCTGTAAGATGAGTTTTATTCAAGAAAAGGAAAAAAGAAGGCAACTGATGGTATTTTTTTTAAAACACTAAAATTTTTCAACTTTAATTGATGAAAGTTTTATAAAGAAGTGGGTGAACTGCCTGATGTGTCAGCAGGTTATTACAGAAAAAGTGTCCATCAAGCTTCAGACAAGAATGGCAGAGCTTGGACTATGGCTTTAGATATTTTGAAGGTATTTGACAAAGTTTGGCATGCTGGGCTTCTTCACAAACTAATTATTTTGTTTTGATCTAATCTTCCTTAACAAATTGTATAATAAAAGTCATGTTGAACAGCCACTCTAGATTCTTATACATTAATATGAGTGTCCTTCAGGGTTCTAGCCCTAGACCGATTTTGTTGCTTATCTTCAACAACATTCTCCATGTCATCATTTCAAAACTTGGTATCTATGCTGATAACTATTTAATCTGGTCTTAATAGTAAGTTTGATGAAGTAAAACTGGCAATCTTGCAAATGGCCATATATCTGTTGTTAATCAAGGGAGAAAAAAAATGACTTAACACATCAAAAACAAAACTGCTGTTTTTTTTACTTATCTTACGGGATCATTTTGCCTTTCATAAGCATTACTAATATTAACCTCTAGGAGAACAACTCATTGTATCTTCATAATTTCACAATTTCCATTGACAAAGTGGAACAGTTATATTGAATCAAATTGCACTGTCATGTTAGACAATGTTTCTTGCCAGAATCTATCTTTGTGCAGTGAATATTGCTGTCACATCTTATCTGGTGTTCCTACCCAATATCTTGAGATTCTCGACAAAATCCAAAGAAGATTTTGTAATGTTATTGGTCCTAACCTGGCATCTCAGTTTAATTGACTTTCCCCACCACTGTAACATAGCTTCTCCTCAATATTTTCTATAATATATCTATGGTAATTGTTTTAATCAGCTTTTTTTTTGGTACCTCAACCTAATGAATTGAAGCTTAAATTCAGAACTAGGTCTCATCATTTTGCTACTGAGATAGCTAGCTGTATTTATGTTCTATTTTATTTTTTCTTTTGCACGTCTTTGTGTAACTCTCTTCTATTTCAATATTGCCACTAAGGTGCAAGGGTTTAATGAGAAAACTTTAGTGAGGGAAAGTTAATACAATAACAGGATTTCATTTACTAATAGACTTCTAAACACTGAATCTAGTTAATTAATCCTTAAATTTAATGACTTTGAAATGCACCTCTACAGCAAATATTGGACTTTTAAGAGATTTAAAATTGTTTATTTTTACAATGATTTTCAGTCTACAAAAACAGAGACACTAGATGGTTACAGAGTAAGAAGCACAGTTTAGGCAGATATATGGAGAAGAAAACAGTTAATCCTATATTTGAACAGATTAGAATTGTAGATGATTGAGGAAGCATCCTCTTGAGAGTTGGTCCCATGAAGCAGTGAGTGGTTCATGGGAAGATGCTGGAGTGAAATTTACACCTCATGTTTACAATTTTTGTATAATGCTGGTTCAATGAGTGAGACGTAACAAGATTTTTAAAATGCCTCCAAACTTTATTTACAATACATAAATAAATTTTTCTTTCAATACGGGTTAACTTTCAAATAAAACCAAAATTTAATTTCAAGGAAGCATTTAAATTATTTCAAATGCGTTTTTTTCTTTCTTTTTAAGGAAGTTTGTAGACTAGAGGTATCTAAAGGAAAAATAAAGATAATTTCAGTCTTGAGAGTGAGACCTAGACTAGTCTGGAAATTTTGGATGCTCTTCTTCACATTTACAAGTTTTTTTTGTCGGTTTCAGACTGACAACTTCAGAAATTTAAGTCAATTGAATAAAAAAAGAAAATTTATCATGAAAACAATGCAAGTTTTTTTTTTTTTTTGAGCCAAGAAACCATTAAAACAATAAGTGAAACAGAATTCTGTCGAGGTACCTCCATTGCATCACTAAAATTCAAGCATAGTATGATTTAAAAAGGTTCAAAACTTAATAAATCGAACTTTTTCTATCAAAATGTTTATAATATTATTAAGAGGAAAGATCTAAGTAATTTTTATTTATTTTATAAAAATTTTTAATCCCTTCTAAATTTTAAACCTTTTACAATATGAATGCATTTAGACTTTATTAGCCACTTCATTAAGTTTCTATTTAATTTTTTTTTTTTTAATGAGAAATTTTCTCTTAAAGTAATTTTTTGCATAAATAGTTGAGCAAACTACAGGGTAGAGGAGTTATAGCTCTGAGTAAATAATTAAACCAACAAAAATACTTGTAAAAATAAGAAACAGCAAGATGTGAAAACAAGACGAGTATATGTCGTGTTACAGACACGAAAAGCAAAAATTTGGAGTTAAATATGGATCAGAATCTGACAGAAAAATATAAACAATTTATGTATACACTACAGTTTTTTTTGTTTGTCTTTTTATTGATGTGTGTAAAAGTGTCTGGTGCTTTCTTACCTCAAATCAAATTTATTTTGAGAAATGTCACTACAGTCTGAATAAGGAAAAAGGAACCAAAATTTTTACTGACACAGATGTTGACTTCTTGTCTGATATAGTGATAATGTCAAGTGTGAATTAAGGATAACAATTGTTACTTTTTTTTTGGCACTTTAATTAATTTTTATTTTTTACGGACACGACACAGTGACAGTATAATTTTATGTATTATTGTTATTTCCTTATGTTATAATAATGTTCGTTTAGCCCAGTGTCAACATTTTTTACTTAAAGGCTTTAAGTTAAAGCAACAAAAAGAGATTCCTCCTCTGTGAAAGGTAACATTAATAATCACCTTCATTAATTATTCACATCGCTGAAACTTTGAAAAGCTTGAAATGAAAATAAAATAAAAATGAAAATAAAAAGTTAAAAGTACACACAAGAGTAGATGCTGGAAAGTTTTCGGCCCAAATAACATCCGTTAATTTTTTTCTTTTTCAAATAACTTTAACTTTTAACATTTTTTGTAACTGAGATTTTAATCTATAAAACCGAAAACGTCATTAGTCTTGCTAAAATAAATTTAAGGAGTTTACCTTAAAATATTATTTCCGATAATAATGAGAAAATGTTGATAAAAATTAAAAAATAAGAAGAGTAAGACGCACAAAAACAAGTTAAAGTGTCATGAGCAAAATTATATCTATCACTTTTTAAGTCTTACTTTTACTGATGCCTATGCGAATACATTTAGCTTAGTATGGTATTAGGACAATTTATGAGAGCACCCAGTGAGAATCGAACTTGCTATACAGTAGTAATTGTTGCTAGACTAGCTCGCTAATCATGACACTACACGACGAGGCGTTTTGATAAAAAATGTTTATAAAAGTAGTAGTAGTAGTAGTAGTAAGTAAAGAATTTTTCTTTTGCATTATTCACTAAAAGTCTTAAAAACATGATTTTATATTGCACTTTTTGTTTTATTTACATTTTATTGTTGTAAAATAAAATGAAGAAACACGAAAATATTCGTAATCAACAGCAAATAATTTTTAAATGTTTGAAAGCCAAGCGAAAGTAATTTAATTCTAACATTTATAAAGAAGAGGACTGATTCGATCAAAATAATCAGAGACAATCTTTTTTCAATATTTTTTTAGAGTTTGGATTGATCATTAATGGAATTCTCATATTGAAAAAAAAAAAAAAAAAAAAACAAACAAATAAACTATTACTCACCCTACAGGATAAAGAAAAATCGAAATTAAAAAGGTTATTTATTAAAATAAAAACAGCATTTAAAATTTAAATGCAAAAAAAAAGCAGATGATGGGGGACTAGAGAGAGATAATTCTTAAAAATAAAATTGCTTAATTTTAATTAATTTCTTCATTTATCAGTAAATATCTTTAATTCTAATTGACTTGTGAGTACATTTGTTATAGCAAACAAATACATTTTGATTTTATTACCTAATAAAATTTTCAATCGATCCCCCATTTTAGGACAATTCAGTAAACATTCAATTTAATGGACATCATTACGCTGTTTCAATAAGTGAAGACGCCTATTCTTAAAATCAAAACATACTTTTATTCTATGATAAATGCAAATAAACCGTCTTGAATTAATTAAATTGATATTAGCCCATATTCATTAAAGCAACGAGCTCTTAAAAATAGTAATAATATGGCACTGGCTTAAACTTAAGATGATCGTTCATGATTGGATGTTTTGAGAAACAACGATGTGAAATGTATATTCAACAAAATATGAAATTATACACACACTCTTATATAATGTTCTTATTTTCTTACCTTGCGGCTAGCACCACCAAAAGACTGAACAGGTCCTCGACGAAATTCCCCTTCGAAGCTGTACATATTTATGCCTTAGAGGTCAGATTGAAATCTAGACTGAAGTGAAAATACTATAAGGAAAACATACTTTCCAGATACAGCCCAAAAATTCGGCTTGGAATAACAAAATGGCGAAACGCAACTTATAATGAAACGAAAATACTAAAAATATACTTCCTTTTCATGTAAAAACATTAAAATATTTAATTTATAATTTCAAAGTCTTAGTATTTATGAAATACATAAATCTGAAGGTACGCTAAAATGAGGTTAATAGTTTTACAAACAAGCAACATTGGAAAAATAAAAATCACACTCCACAACCTCTTAAAGAGTTCGGCAAGGGACATAATTTATACCAGCTGATTGTATAATAGTCGTTCATTAAGAATCAAATCTTTGTTTTTGGAACAAAGCCATAAAAGCACCTAGTGAGGATTGAACTCACTAATTAACCAGATTGTAAAATCGTTATTTTTAACGTTTTATTTACCTTTTCGTTGTAGTGGAGCTTTGCATCTTAAAAATTTAAATTTAATTGGTTTATTTGTAAACGTTCAACAGAAATCATAAATGATTTGGAAAATATTTTGAAATAAAAAAAAACTAACCTAAAAAAAGCCTTTTAAGTTTTGAATCAAATTTGCAAACTCTTCTAAACTTAGATAAGAAAACTGTAATATTGTAAAGGTAAAGGAGGACATATTCTAGTCACACAAACTTGACATTTTTTCAGTCTGTTATAGAAAACAGCAAAACACTATTTAAATTCGATTAAATTTAATACGTAGTTATAATTTCTTTTAACTTAAAAATTTAAGTTAAAATATTCTTATAGTCAGTTGTCATATGACATATATTTTGAAATTTGTCAATTCACTTTCGAGCAAATTCCCTTGGAAATGACATCTCTTCTCCCTCCCTTCCAGTTATGATTTGAATTAGCAGGGCAGATTGTTTTTTTATAGCCTTGATTGGCAACCATTCTATTGCAGAAAGAAATGGCAATCTATTGTGAGAAAATCTTCTGCCTAGTCAGTCATAGATCAAAAGAGACATAATTACTGAAGCGTGTCCAACGTATGGCACTTTTAGTCTTTGACTGACAGTTGTCAATTTGGGATAATTCGCTGTACTTTTCTAAAAAAAAAAAAATAGCGAAAAACCAAAACCAAGTAAGAAAACTTAAAGAAACTAAAATAAACAAAATACAAAACACGGTGATTTATTTATCAATTTTCATCGACCAACCTTGTGCCAAGAGGATGGTTTTTAGTACTTTTTTATACATTGACTCTCTTTCTACTAGTATTTTATTTTGACAGATTGACTTAATTTACTGAATGAAAAATGCATCAGAAGAGCCTTTGGTAAAATCTTCCACAAATAAAATAGAATTTTATTTTTAAGTGATAAATGTATTGTAAATTAATACAAAAATGTAAATCTTAAACGATAATTATTTCCTTTATTATCACCCCAAAAATAAATCTACACAATTCCAGTTTTATTTTCTCTTCTACATTGCAACACAAGCTTCTTTCACAATAACAAATGATCAAGTCACGTGATCATGCTATGAACTTCCGGTTCCATAATAGACTGCTGCATCGGCAACAATGATGGAAGAGGTTTTAGATATCGATGGATCTGTTTATGAGGGTGTAAGTTAAACATTATAAATTACCGTTAATATTCCACAAAATTATAGTAGTACTATGATGGTGTTGATTTTTCTCTATGCCAAATAATAATATATATATACGAACCGTCACAGAACAGATTTTAATTTAAAATTTTTAAAATTGAAAGTACCACTTTTAATTCTTCATTCTTAGGTAAAAAAATAGTCAGTTTGTTTAAGATTAAATATCTTCATGTGAAAGTAAAATGTTTCTTCAATCGGAAATTACTATTGCCTTATCTTGCTTTATCGAAAATTAAGATGGAATCATTGGGCTGACTGAATGAATTACTATTCAAGAAAAAGAAAAAAACAAACAAAAATATCTAACTCCTTAAAATTTATCTTTTCTTGTGTAATAACCGTTAAAAATTTAATTTAATTTGGAGTTTGGACTATAATAATTTTTTAAATATTTAATTTTCTCTTAAAAGTATTTTTCTGTCTATCTCACTCTCATACTGGTTGACGATGTAAAAACCTTTTTGAATTCTTATGATATTTTTTTTATTTATTTAAATTTATTTTCTAGATTTCTATTTTACTCGTTGTTGAATTGCACTTAATTTCCAGTGGTTTTCATCATTTGTTTAAAGTAAAATTGTCTCCCCGATTGTCAATTATTATGATGATTATGTTCCACATTTCTGTAAATGACATTCGATATTGAAATCCGATATTAACAGTAACTCTTTCTTTATTCTTTCTACCTCCCATCATTTTGTCTTCAATTAAGGCATTATTATTATTTTTGTTTTAAAAAAGAAGATCGTAGAAAATAATCTTCCAGTGCTTTTTTTTTTCCTTTTTTAATTTTATCTTTGTAAGAATGCACCAGAAAAATTTGTTGTAGCAAACAAAACTTTGGCATTAAATACAAATTTTCTATTTTATTATGAACGAAGAACAGCATTTTATTTTTAATTTGTATTTATTCAAGATTTTAAAATAGTCACTAAAGAACAGTAGTGTTTCTTAAAAAATGATATTCGAAATAGAAATTCCCTAATTTAAATTCTAGAGTCGAACATACATCTTTTTAGGTCATAAAAGGCTGTAGTAACTTAGTGTAGTACCCGCTTGCCAATGTCTTCCAGATGAATCAATAATTATCGGAGGGTAAAAAAAAGCTATTAAAATTTATAAATAGAAAGTCTGTGTAAAAATAAAAAAAATGTCAAATGTTATTTTAATTTTTCAATGCCACATCCTTTATCTTTTTATTGTTTTCCATCATAATAATTTTTTTCAGTTAGTTCTTTCTAAAATGAAGTTGCATTTCAGGAGTTTTGAACATCCCACAGAGTATGCTCTTTTAGTACTAGGTATTAATCACTACTTACTTTCTACTCATCAGTAAACTGAGTATGGAAATAAAGAGAACTATCGACATATGTTATCATTTACTGAAATGTGGTGCGATGGGTAAACTGTCGCCATTTAATATTTTTCGCGCATGTTTATTTTATTTGTCTAGGGTCAGTTGGGCACCGTCTGTGAGAAAAAAACACCAAGATACAATTCTCTCTACCAGAAATTTCGAAATGGCATGCTGTACTACTTGGTATTCACGTCAGAAGCTCTGATACAAACATTTCAGAATGTTTGGTTGTCAATCTAAGGACAGTGAAGAGGATTTGGCAAGTGCTGGATGATACATCCAGTCAACGTCATGGTGTTTGGAGTGATCACTAGTGATGGCAACATTATGCCTCCCTCTTCCCACAGGGCCTCAGACTCAACACAGAGGCATACATCGAGTGCCTTAAGGAGGTAGCACTGCCCTGTGCCACATAAGCAAGAGAACCCAGTCATGACTGTCAGACAATTTCTGTGACCACATCACTTCTCACATCTAGCCAGCTAATTCCCCAGACTGCAACTCCTTGATAATTAATCAGTTGAGTGAGAGACCAACAAAATTTTTTGTAATACCAAAGATGAACTGAAGGCAAGGATTATGGCAACATTTACTAACTTAAACAAGGTGAACTTCTAGAGGCTGTGGTTGAAGCAAAGGAAAATATATTGAATAAATCTACTCTTTAGTATTTCAAGATATTTTTGTGTCATTTTGGTAAATATGTCTTTTAAAACAAGATATCAGTGTTATTTTCATTTTTGTGTAATTTTGACAACAATTGATCCATCACACACTGTATATTTGGACTGTAGCTTACTCTTGTGATGTAATAGACATTCCACCTGTAGAGAAAGTGTTGCACTTGGCACAATTTGTAGTATAATGATGTCTGTTGACCAAGGTGTTGTTTCAAAAATGGGCTTGGCTGAAAAATTCTTGAACCAACCTACTTTCCAATATAGATCTAACCCAATAAAGAATATTGTTTTTTTGTTTCTTTTTTTAAGGTTTTCATGGTTGGTCCAAGAACTTTTCAGCACAAATCCTCTAGATGAGCTATATGTTAACACTGTTGATATTGAATGGGAAGAAATGGCAACTTTTTCTCCCACCCTAACTGAGTGGGATGCCCATGAATCAAATGTATTGTTTATGGCTCTTAAATTGCATTCTGGAATCTAGTGAACAAAAATGATGGTTCTTGCTTGTAAAGTTAGTTCCATTTTATTCACTTATGTTGTAAGTAGAGATTTTAGACTCCACTTCAATGGAGGAAAGGTTGACAAAAAGCAGTAGTGTGGCAAATTAAAATCTTACTTTACAGATAAGAATAATCTATTGTAATATAGATGTTCTCGATGAGTGATATAAACAAGATACTACTTTTAAAATCATTTAATAATGATAATATCTTGCCTAAGAAATTTAGACAAAAACAAATATATTGGCAACTAGATGATTATAACTATAAGAAAAATAACTAAATGTTACTAACTCTGGAATTTAGACAAAAATGTATTATCAATAGAAAATTAGTATATAAGGATTACTTGAAAATATCCTCATAAACCTTCATTTTTAAGTTAATGATTGAATAAGCTCTTTGCATTTTTTTAATAATTGTATCTCCCCAAGCAAGGCATTATACTGCCACTGTTGTGCAGGGGGTTACATAGGAAAAATTATGAGAAGGAGTGACAGAATACAGGGGGTGTCAGGAAGCCGGTAGGAGAGAGATGAGAATACTGCAGAAATGAGATGAGATGAGATGAGAGCATAAGAGAGAGGATGCAAGTTAGTGAGATAGAAGATGACTATTGACTTTACATTTAAATTCTTGGAGATTGTATCTGTTGGGGAAGCAAGTAAATGGAAGGGAAGTTCACAGGCAGGAAGTGCAAGAAAAGAAGCTGCTGGAGTAGAATTTGCATTTACATTTTATTAGTTTTACAGTAAAAGGGTGGGACCTAGTTGCTAATCTTGTGGCTCGAGTAAATTCATATATAGGGGGACCAGTGAGCTAGGTTCATCAGAGCAGAAGCCGTGAAAGTACTTGTAGACCTCAAGTGGAATGTCTACATAGAATTCATAGCTAAATCTGATGCTAAGAAGGTTAGTTCTCTTTGCAGGGCCAGGAAGTTTTTCCCGGCTGAAATAATCCTGCACATATACAAATCTACCATCCGCCTGTGCATTGAATACTGCTGTCATATTTGGTTGGGTGCTCCTGCTATCCACCTAGGGGTCCTTGACAAAATTCAACGAAGAATCTGCAATGTGATCAATCCCGACCTGGCAGCTTGGATACAGTCACTTTCTCATCGGCACAGTGTGTCTTCCCTGTGTCTCTTCTACAAGTACTTTTAAAATGAGTTAACCTGAGGAGGCACAGTGTTTTGATTTCAGGGAGACTAGCCTAATTCATGCTAATGGGGGGTAGGAGTGATTGTCTGTGATGGTTAATAGATAGCAGCTTCGTTTTAGAAGCATTAAAATTCATGAACCATTTCTAACCCCAGTCGACTACAGATTGGAGGTCCCTTTCAAGCTCGGCAGCAAGGTTTGCTTTGTCAGCCTCGGCAGATTTTTGATCTAGGTGAAAGTAAACCATAATGTCATCAGCATATATGCCTACTTGGGATCTTATTACATTAGAGTGACCGATAATGTAGATAAGGAAAAGCATAGGACCTGGAATAAAGCCTTGAAGGACACTGTGTTTGTGTGATAGTATTGGGAGGCTTGTTCGTTTGATACTACCTTAATTATGCAATTTGAAAGGAATGACTGGATTAGGTCGAACAACTGTCCAGTTATACCATAGCCCGCAGCTTGCGTAGAAGGCCAGCATGCCAGACTCTGTTGAACGCTTATGAGATGTCTAGGGCAACAGTTTGGGCTTCGCTGTTCTTGTCAAGAGCCTGGTGTATATACTCAGTGATGGTAAAATACATGTGAAAATTTTCTTATTGCACTTTTAAATATTTGAGCTTAACAACTTTAACAAAATATAGCAATAACAATCCTAAGTATGAATGCAGCTAATTATCTAAAGAAGTAAACTGGACACAAATTAAAAATTAACAATGTTCGATTTCACTGAAGCATAAATTAAGCACGAGATTATTATTGCCTCATCTATCTTATCTTTCTTCTTTTATTATGTATGGTTTCTGTATTTTGCTAAAACAAAACTGCATCTCTGATATATTTTTTCTTTCATCTTTTCTCACAATCAAAACAGAATGGTCCTTTGTTTATCAGAGGTAATGGCAGGGCATAACACGTGCTAAAAAAATTACTAATGGTGAAACAAGCAGAATTATATAATGATTACTTTTCTACAAAGTCAAGAAAATAGTATCTGAAAATATTCACATGAATTATTCTTAATAAATCATACACATTTGATTCATTTAAAAAGAAAGAAATGAATTGTGAAAAGTGCTTGTGTTTCATGAGAATGCCCTTGTAAAAAAGAAGCTTATCATAACATTTTTGCTATATATGTCAAATTCTTCTATGTGTTTCATCCTTTCAGAACAGTTCCTGAGGTTATAGAATTTGGAGACTCCCTTCATTATAAAAGCCCCCTCTCTGGGTTATAAAATAAATATATTTCTAGATGATGCTTTGTTGGTGAAAACATGAAATGCTGCCACTAAAAAACTATATAAAAATTTTGTATCAAAATCTAGAGGGAGCTCCATTGAATTTAAAAGACTAACTCCAACCAGAGGACTCCAAATACTCTAAATTGTTTCAAATTAATTCAAAGGAGCCCCATTAAATCTGAAAATAAACAAATCTCTGTTCTTATCTTTCTATTTATTTTAGTTTTATCTGGGGCCTAGAGGGTCCTTGCAGCCTCTGGGATGCAGCCCATACTAGCCCATATATAAATCTGGCACTGGTTACAGAGCAGTTAATTATCTGAGTTTAGATTAGAAATGATCTCTTGAATTAAAAAAAATAAATTATTACAGTTTCTTGTTAGACCAATATTAACTATTATATAATTCAATCAATTGTGGCATTTTTTAATCATTTCTCTGCAAGCAAAGCTACTAAGATACAAGAGGTTCCTGTTTGTGAAAGAATAAGAAAAACAATATTAAGAAGTGAGAACAATAAAAGAAGAGAAATCAAGTTGACAAAGAAGTAAATAATGATTGACATTATATTTAAATTTTTGAAGATCAAAGTTGGCTGGAAAGCAAAATAGTTCCATTGGTGAGAAGACCTATAATCTTGGTTATTTAGAGTAAAGTACAGTTTAAGGCAGAATTCCAGAAATGTTGGAGTAGATAGACTAAACTATTGCCCGGTTCACACTCCACCCACGTCTATTGAACAGGTGAAGAGGCTCATCCCTTGTTCCCTGTTTAGGATGTGGTTTCCGGTTTTCTCTTTTCCAATCTTTTCACTCTTTTCTTTTCTTTTTTTTCAATTGGAGTAGATAGACTAAACTATCGCCCGGTTCACACTCTACCCACGTCTATTGAACAGGTGAAGAGGCTCATCCCTTGTTCCCTGTTTAGGATGTGGTTTCCGACTTTCTCTTTTCCATTCTTTTTACCCTTACGTAGCCCCCTGCGCATCAGTGGCGTTATTGCCTTGCTTGGGGTGATATGATTAAGAAACTATGATAAAAGTTATTTTTATTATTTTTAATGCTTTTCATCACTAATATCTGCTTCATTCCTTTAGGGTGGACAAATCCTTCGCAATGCTATTGCTTTCAGCTGTTTATTACAACGTCCTATTCGTGTTTGGAATATCCGTGCTGGCAGAAGTAATTCTGGTCTCAGGTAAATCAACTTTCACTTAGTAATCTTCGATTTATATTGCAAAGCACAGAAATAAATATTATTCCTCCATTCAATGTATTTTCATTTGTACTGGATTTATTTATTTACACAAATATCATCATTTTGTGGAGTTTTTTTTGGGTGGGTATTTTTTGTGAATCTGTTAGCTATCTTTTATTGTAAGCAATAAGTAACTTAATGTAACTTTCCAATTCTCATAAAGTTAGCTTTCAAATAACTTCTGTTCCATTTATGTTGATACATCAATAAGTTAGCAAACTTGGACCTTTGTGCTCTCAAAAATAAAGAGTTTCAAAAGGGTGGTTTTCCCATTGACAATACTATTATTTTAACTGGCTTCTACCCCTGGCAATGTTTATTACTTTACAAAATGATCATTAGAATTCTAATAAAACCTAAATAGGTGAAAGTAAATTTATACATTTTGTATTCTTGAGAATTTACAACAAAAATATTAAACACTATTTATTAGATTGTTTATTTGCAAGAATAATTTCATATTTACAATATTCTAAAAACACAACAATTTACTCCTGCCTCAATAAGAAATCTGCTGATGTTGACAACGCAAATTTAGCTGCTGAGCTTGAAAAGGACCTCCAATTTGTGGTGGACTGAGGTAAGAAATGGCTCATAAATTTTAATGCTTCTAAAATGAAGCTGTTATCATTTAACCACCATAGATAACTGCTTCTACCTATCATCAGAATGAATCAGGCTAGTCTCCCTGAAAGTAAAACACTGTGCCTCCTAGGTCTAAATATATCAGTCGACCTCAAGTGGAATGACTACATTGAATCCATAGCTAAATCTGGTGCTCGGAAGGTTGGTTCCCTTTGTAAGGCTAGGAAGTTTTTCTCCTCTAAATCTATCTTACACATATATAAATTTACCATCCACCCATGCATTGACTACTGCTGTCACATCTGGTTGGGTGCCGCTGCTATACATCTTGGGCTTCTTGGCAAAATCCAACAAAGAATCCATAATGTAATTGATCCCAACCTGGTAGCATAACTCCAGTCACTTTCTCACCAATGTAATGTGGCTTCCCTCTGTCTCTCCTACAAATACTTTTACAGCTTTTGCTCTGACGAGCTTAGCTCCCTGGTTCCCCCTCTGCATGAATTTACTTGAGCTACTAAACGACTAGCAACTAAGTCCCACCCATTTACAGTGAAATCAATCAAATGTAACTGCAATTTCTACTCTAGCAGCTTCTTTGCTCGCACTTCTCACCAGTGGAATTCCCTTTCGTATACTTGCTTTCCTGAAAACTACAATCTTCAAGAATTTAAATGTAAAGTCAATTGCCATTTCTTATCTTCTTGACTCACATCCTTTCCATGACAACCTTTGTATCATGTTCTTCTTCCTTTACACTCCACTCTCATGCAGCTCACTTAACACCTGTATTCTCATTCTTCTCTTACTCATTCTCTGACACTCCTGTAACTTGTTCCTCTTTCTCATCTCGCCTCTTCTGTAACCCCCTGCAAACCAGTGGCAGTTATGCCTTGCTTAGGGTGAAATGATTAAATAAAAAAAAACAAAAAACTAATGCAATGAAATATTTATCATTTACCAATTTATAAAGAAATAAATATGAATTGTTTTTCTTCATAAATTTATAAACATTTACTAAATTATTAAAGTATGTGAACCAACTATAAAGAAATCCTCATTATTTGCCAGTTTATAAAATTTGAATCAGTCAATGTTTTTACTCTAATAGTGTTTATTCATTTGCTAGCAAGTTTTGTTTGCAAATTTTATTAATGTCCATTACTAAGATAGTTTTAATGTAGCTCATTTAAATACTAGCTTAAGTGGCCTCTGCTTGATGACAAATCACTTTATTTATATTATGATTATTTAGTAAATGCTAATTATTGCTAAATTTAACTGATTCATTCTTGCTTATCATTGAGAAAAAGGCAAATAATTAGCAGTTAACAAACATGAAGTTTTCTCCCTGGAACATGTATTTTTGTTTCCATTTATGCCTAACATATATATTTGTGTATAAGTTGACTTCATGAATAATGCAACTTCTGAATTTTTTTTGCATTAATATTAACCCCTTCAGAAAAAAATTACCTGTGTACAGTGCAATCTACTATTTTTTATTTGATCATAAAAACTTGCACCATACTTGAGTATGTACAGTAATTAAAATTAACAGGAAACTGCTTTATTATTCAAGTAATGCAATACCATTATAATGCACTATGGTTTGCTATTTTTGTTATTATAGCTAACACACAGAATTGGAGCTTTTATTTAAATCAGAAAGAAAGCTTCTTTTTATACTCATAATGATGAAAATACATATTTATATTCTGTTCGTTTGGTAATTGGAATTAACAATGTGTGTAAATGCTGAATAAAAATGTATGTTTGTGTGAAAGGTTGAATTCTTAATTTAATGATTGCAATTTATCTGCTGGTGTCATTGTGAATCTGATAAATGAAGTGGTATAACAATGATGCACAAATTGAAAAGTTCATTCTTTTCTATTTCTCATTTATTATTATAAATGTTTATCTTAGCTTTTTATGTAACCATTGTTATAGAAATTACAAAAGATTTGCTTTAAATGTTAAGTCGAAATAATTGGATGATCTATAATCTTGATATGATTCATTAAGATTCTAAAGTTTGTCTGGACTATTAAATGAATTATGTGCATTGTAGTGCAATGGATATCGGCTTGGAATGAGAAATCGGAGAGCCGAGTTCGAATTCCAGTTGAATTCCTTGCATTCACTTACATGCAAATACCCTTGGGAAAGGTATTAATCCATCTCTTCCCTCCAGTTATGGGTTAAATAATAGGACAGACTGGGTTCTATAGCCTTGGTTGGCAACCAGTCTACCGCAGAAAGCAATGGCAACCTACTGTGGGATAATCATCTGCCCAGTCAGTCGTGTCTCTTTCGAGACATGATCGTCCAAGCGTTTATCATGTATGGCACTTAACTGACTGACTGAGAAAAAGACTTCTTTTTATATATATTCCAAAGTTGAAGAAGACTGTAGAATGTATTGGCCAAAACATTGTGGCAACAACAAAACCAATTAGAAAAAGAAAAGAAGAGTTCAATAGTTCAAACAGTTTTTGGAATTATAATAATCTTGTATTGGGGTATTGCTACCTGATAGACTCAGAATTGTTAATTCGAAAGCTGAGTTCTAATTCCACTTGGGTTTGTTATATTATGCACAAATACCCTTAGTAAAGGTATGAATCCACCTATACTTCCCAGCAGCCATCAGTTAATTAGTAAGATTCATGTCATTGTAACATCCCAGTGGAGGTCCAAACAATTTCTCCGGTGGCTGTTCTCCATGCTGTGATGTTGCCGGGGTTGGTTGAAAAAGTTGAAGTCTCAAGCTGGGAGTACAAGATAAACTATAAGGAACGAACTTCCACAACTTGGATGAGTTAAATTGATGCTTTATTTCGTTCAGAGTTAGTCTTGCAGTTGGGGCAGGCGATGTGACACTCAGCTCTAATTAATGGAGATCAAATGCCGAACCGACCAACTCAGACGAACAGAGTTTCCCTTCTTCAGTGTGCTTGACACACATAGCTACTTCAAGCACAAGCCCGGCTAAACTGATCGGCTCAGAAATATCATTTGTATTTATATTGAAATAATCGGAAGTCCACTAGATGATCAGCTTAAAACAAAAGATAAGCATTGGTGACTGTAATTCCAAAATTTCAAGGTACTTAAATTTTGCTTCCTTTGATGTGTAAACATCCCGCAGACATCCCGTCTGCCTCTAATGACATATTTTCTAGGATTTTTTAATCTTTTTATCTTAATAAAGCTTCATCTTCGGATGTTTTTATAGCCCTGACACTTTACCTGTAACCAGGCGTTTTTTTTATTGCCTGGAGAAAGGGAAAATTCTATGATCTTTTCTTTATTTTCTTAATGTGTGGTCAAGATACAGTAAAGACAGTTTTTGACCTGGTCACCTATCACATCAAATCAAATCACTTAGTCAAATATTTTAAATTTACTTATAAAAGAAAAAGTGTTTATTTATTTATTTCCTTTCCTCTTCTTTTTCACTTTTGTTAAATGAAACACATGTTTTTAAACTATTTTTCTATTCTTAACCATTTTCTATTCTTAATCTATTATAATAAAATATATTTTACAAATCCACCTTAATATACGCCTAGTTATTGGTTACATCATAATTATTGCAAAAAAATCTTACAATCGGAAAATATATATTCTTGCTTTAAATAGCCTGCAAAGGGTTGATAAGCTCTAGAAAATAAATAAATCATATGTACTGGAATGAAAAAATAATAAAGCTTAATTTGCTTTATATCAGAGGACATTTTTCTACACTTTATCTAGGTTATAAAAATATAATACCATTTGAAATTTGCTTCATGACATGAATTTCTTTCCACTTTTTTTTTTATAAGAATAACATCATTATTTCTTTTTAGACCTCAACATTTGACTGGAATCCAGTTAATAGAATGGATGTCACGAGGCAGATTAGAAGGTGCCACAATTGGATCAACAGAAATAACATTTCATCCAGCATTTGTAAATGGTGGCCAATATGAAGCTGATACTAAAACTGCTGGGTAAGTATTAGTACATATATTGTCTTTACTGTGAAGACACTTGATACACTTTTAATGCATATTTTTTTAAAATTCTAGGAGTGTTTGTTTGTTGATGCAAGCTGCTGTTCCATGTATGATGTTTGGAAATGGTCCAATTGAGCTACGTTTGTTGGGTGGAACTAATGCAGAAATGGCACCACAGGTTGACTATCAAACAATGGTCAGTGATACTTCTTCCCTTTTATAAAAATAAACTCACTGCTTCAGTGTATTGCAGAAAGTAGATTCTTTAGAACTGTTGAATTTTAAATGTAATAAACAACTTCACCAAGATTGGAAACAATTCTGGGCCAAGGTTCTTGAAAACAATGACAGGGATTTTAGGTACAGACTATACAAGAAACAACAACAAAATAATCACCAGTGGGATAAAAATTATAGACAAGTTGGCTTATTTCTTTTATTTACAAACAATTGTCAATCATGTGACAACTTCTGATGTTAGTTATTTAGACAACAATTCATTGGTCTATGTAAATATTTAAAGTAACTTATGACTTATTTAAATTGTTTATAGTTGGACTAAAGTTCAAATTTTTGTTGTTACTATTACAATGTTTTGGCTGTTGTGCTCTCTGACATTCTTCAGGTGCCTGTAGATTTGGGTAACCTTCAGGAAATTTTGAACAGAACCCTTTATCAAATCAGTAGTAGGAGTAGATTGTTCTGATTCCATTATTCATGTCTTGGGATATCTTCTCTTGGTTAATTGTTCTTTTAGTACTGCTCACTTATTGCTTGCCCTGTTTCCACTGAGTCTTTAATTTATCAGTACAACCCAGTTTCACAATTGAACTCTCAATCATTGTGTCATTAAATTCACTAACCAACACTTTAATCATGTAAACTATTAATTGAATAAAAGGTTCAGTTCAAAATTTCCTAAATATTACCTGAATAGACACCTAAAAGGGTACAACTAATGAAACATTTTGATAGTAACAAAAAGATGAGAAAAGTGTAAATAAAAACAACACATTTCAAATATTCAGACAAGATTGAACTTGTTTTAGAAGAGAGATAGTTTCTTTATAAATGTAAAAGTCTTAGTACCTATTAAAGGATAAGAATATTGTCAATGTATTTATAGATATTCACTACAGCCATTAGTCTAGGAGAATTAAATATGGTTGGTTAAGTACAGATATAATTGTCACTTGTCTCACAATATGTGTCTATGGAAATTTAAAATTCCTGAAGCATATGGTTGAAGTATCTTAGTTCATATTTATTCTAATGAATATATCATACTTATGCAATTTAGATATATATTTTATATATTAATTCTATATTGATATATATTTTTGATCATTATATATATTATGAGTGATAAAATTTTGTTATGTAAATAAAATACTGCTTTATGTTTTCATTGAAAGATTTGCTTATTTTCTAAATTTTCTTTTTAGGTATTTAAGCCAATAGCTGAAAAATTTGGTGTCCGTTTTACCTGTGATATAAAGAGAAGGTTGGCATCAATAACTTATTGTATCCCTTTGCTTTAGTTGTGTCAATATTTAAGGAGAGCTTACTTTTAAATATTTTTTCTTTGAGTTTTTAACCATAGAATGGTATATTTGGGCCTGATGGATACAGGTCTACTGTGCACATCTCTGATAATTTAAAAAAAAATAATAAAATACATTGAGTAAATTTTAAGTGTCTATGCATTGTCTTCTAGTTAATGGGACCTAAAAGGTTGCATAATGTTCAATGTTTCATGAAATAAAACAAGTATTTTTCCTAGAATACTCATCCAATTCCAGCTATTCACCAAGTTTGAAGTAATCACAATGATTGGAACTTCCACTGTTAGCAATGTATGCAGGAGCATTTCTAATTGACTGAAGAGGTAGTTCCTGGTACAGTAGATTCCAATCCTATATTTGCTATATGTTAGCTAGATGACTTACCTGATTACCTCAGTAGCATATCAACCCATGCAACTGTTGCAGATTTATGGAAATGTTATCAAGGAAGCTAGTCACAAATGGAACTTAATCACTTAATGATGTGGTGTCTGTGTGGTAACTAGATGCAGACAAAAGAAGTCTAACTACCACACAGACACCACATTGGTTCTTGATAATGACTGTGAAAGTCAAAAGTAGTTGAACAAAAATAACAAAATATAAACTTTGGACAGTTTATCCACAACTTCAAGTGCAACATTCAACACGTGATCTAAAAACTGAAAAAATGCAATAAAACATTAGACAGACCTTGTCAGTTCTTTTTAATCAAACTTGTTTCCTATCATTTCACAGAACAGTTGATAGTAAAGTGTCTCCCAAGATATATCTCTGATTTTATTGGAGAACTTTTAATTTTTAAGTGGTTATCTCTTCAATTAGAATCATGTATATCTTTTTGATCAAATTAAAAATAAATTTTGTCGATATATTATAACCATGAACATGTTGTTATAAATAATTACAGAATACTTTCAGCTTTCACATTTTTAATATATATTTTAACACTTGTAAAAATTAACTTTGATATAAAATTTATCCATATATTAACATTTTGTTATATGCAGAATTATTGGTTTAACTGATTTAAGTTGATATAACAAGCATCAAAAAGGTGAATTTATATACTCTTTTTACTCTTTCTGAATAGGCATATAATAATGCTGACTCAATACAATATATGAAATGTGTAAACTTTCAGTTAGAATATATCTGTAAAAAAGCAATATTAATAAAAAACAAAGGGAAAACTTAGCCGATGCATTTTGTCCTCTGAGGGACATTATCATGGCAAATGCCTAATGCCTGAGAGGGTGAAATGCATCAGTCAAGCTTTCTGTTTGTCCTTATTCAATATATGGACTCTCAGAAGGTTGCATTTATTGGTTCTAATTACTGAGCAAATACATTCTGTGCATCAGTAGTTAATATTACATCTTGAGTGTGCATCCTGTTTTTTGTATTTACAGTTTTAGTATTATGGGGCCAATGGTTAAAGCAGTAACTTCACGCTGCCTTGCCTTGATTTTTATTTGAACAGCTTAATTATCTTAGGGATGTGCATTGTGGTGCAGTGGATATTGGCTTGGAACAAGAAATCGGGGAGCCGAGTTCAAATTCCAGTTGAATTCCTTGCATTCACTTACATGCAAATACCCTTGGGAAAGGTATTAATTCGTCTCTTCCTTCCAGTTATAAGTTAAATAACAGGACAGATTGGGTTCTATAGCCTTGGCTGGCAACCAATCTACTGCAGAAAGCAATGGCAACCTACTGCGGGATAATCTTCTGCCCAGTCAATCGTGTCTCAAAAGAGACATGATCGCCCAAGCGTGTTTCACGTATGACACTTAACTGACTGAATTATCTTAGATAAACCCATGTATTCTTTTGACTAATTTTTATATGACATATATTGATTTATTTTGTTGCTCTGATTTTATGTAACTAAATAATGATTTTTACATGTCAAACATTTTTTTTGGCAGAGGTTATTACCCCAAAGGAGGAGGAGAAGTATTTATTCGCTCTCAACCTGTAAAGTATCTTCAATCTGTAAATATGACAGATGCTGGACAAGTGACCAGGATCTATGGTCGATCATTTGTTGCTGGGCAACTTCCTCCAAAGGTAATTTATTTGTTGCTTGTGCATGCACTTCTTTTTATAATAAATTGGTGTAGATAGACTAAACTATCGCCCGGTTCACACTCCACCCTCGTCTATTGAACAGGTGAAGAGGCTCATCCCTTGTTTCCTGTTTAGGATGTGGTTTCCGGTTTTCTCTTTTCCAATCTTTTCACACCTATGTAGCCCCCTGCACATCAGTGGCGTTACTGCCTTGCTCGGGGTGATATGATTAAAAAAAAAATGTGATGAATTTTTATAATCTATAATGAAGCTTAGTGTGATGTATACATTATATATATTGAACATTATTATAATATATACATTATCGTAAGATAGAGTTGTACTGAAGTTCCACGTTAATTTAAGAGAGGAAAGTTTTATTTTGAAGACAGTGTGAAAGTTTTATGAAATAAAAAGCAGTGTTTGGAGGAATATTTGCAGTTACATTTGCTATTTGGAACTGGTAATGAAATGCATTCCATTCTCTAATAGTTGATATAATAAAAACAATTTTATAAAATAACTGAAAATTACCCAAAACATTTGTTAATATTTGCAGTGTAAATATACCTTAGATATATGCAAACTAACTCATCTCTTGTATTGGATAATCAAGACTTTTATTTTTGCTTTTAGATTACTTTTAACAATTTTAAATGTATACATTACTACACTCATTTTAAAATATAATTTCTTGTTACTTTTTGTTATTTGTACATTCCAAAAACTTTAGATTGGCATAATACATCATAGAGTAAATATGAAGTAAATATAAATATTAAACTAACTTGTACTGATTAAGGTGCGTTGTGGAGCAGTGGATATCGGCTTGGAACGAGAACTCGGGGAGTCGAGTTCAAATTCCAGTTGAATTCCTTGCATTCACTTACGCGCAAATACCCTTAGGAAAGGTATTAATCCGTCTCTTCCTCCCAGTTATGGATTAAATAACAGGACAGATTGGGTTCTATAGCCTTGGTCGGCAACCAGTCTACCGCAGAAAGTAATGGCAACCTACTGCGGGATAATCTTCTGCCCAGTCAGTCATGTCTCTTTCGAGACATGATCGCCCAAGCGTGTTTCACGTATGGCACTTAACTGACTGACTGATTGAAGTTTAAAAGTAATAATTTATCCTAATCATGATACAAAGATATATATCTGCATTTAACAATTTTCTTTTTGAATTATGTTGGTTTCAAACTGTTAAAATGACTACAAAACACTTCTCCTGTTTTATAAAAATAAGCACACAAATACATGCTAGGAGTTTTTTCTTAGTCAATAAAATAGACTGGCTCTTGGTTTTACCTGACACAGTCACACTCTGTCTTGTCTTGACATCCAAACTTCTTTTATGTGTCAACAACAATTCTTAGTTTATGAACTTTTTGCCATACTACTGTTTCCTTGCCTTATTATTATTATTGTTAATTTGCTTTGCATATATTGTTTGCTTGCCTTGTTATTTTTTGCCCTGTTTTTTTTTTTTCTTGTTATTGTAAACTTTGTCAATTCTGTTTGTTGGACAGTTCTGTTACTTATTTTGCATTTAATTATGGCAACCCACTCCACAAATTATCATTAAAAGTGACTTGGCATTTATTAGTCATGAAATAGACTTTGCCTGATAGTGTTCATAGGTAGTATACATTTGAGAGGGTAGCTCTCATATCAGTAGGTTCAATTAAATGCAATGACAGTCTGGTTTGCTATATTTGTCAGTGAAAAAGAAATATAAATATTACTTTGTACTGGTGTGTCACTAGGCTTAAAACTTTATTTTACTTGATAGGATAGACAAAGTAATTCAGTTAATATTTTTAAGTACTAAGTTTATTTAGTTTTGCTTCTTAATAATCATCAGGTAACTTCAGTGTTAAGTAAAGGTTATGGGTACAGTGGTATGATGATTCAACCTTCTGACCTATTTCTGATCTAAAATTTATTGCAAAGTGAGGTAAATTTATACAGGGTTTAATTAACTACAGCCTTTCTTTTTAAAATATTTTACTCAAAAGTAATTTAAAAATGTTTGTTTGTTAAGCTTGGCTTAGTCTGGCACAAGGTCACACACATGTATTTCAGATAAGTAAATATAAATGTAGTGCTTACTTTTTAAACAGACAAACAATGTATGAAATTTATTTTATGAGTAACAAAAAGCAATGTAAGAAAGAAAAAGTAGTTAAAACTAAATAATAATTACTTTACTTCAATGAAAATATATGGATAACTTAAGGCAATTACATCTAGTGAAGAGAAGCAACAGAAATAAGATTAAAAATACTTCTTTACATTAATTATTGTCAAATTAATGTCCTTTTTTTTTTTTTTTTTTTTTTTTTTTTGGCTGTTCTGTCCTGGCTTTTTTCAGAAATGTCTCAATCTTCATCAAATTTTAAATTGAATCCTTTATTTAATCTACAGAAGTAGATTGTCATCATACCCCTGCCCAGGTTTAGGGATATCTCAACTTTTTCTTTTTTAGTACTGCTCAGTTATTGTTAGTCCTGTTTCCACTAAATCTCAGACTGTGCTACCTAAACCAGAGATTGAACTCACAATTACTATTCCACCAAATTCACAAATCAATGTTTTGATCCCCTAGTCTATTGTCCCATGAGAATAAAAAAAATATTGGCCAAAATTTAACAATTTTTAAATTGCAGTTGTATCCTTCATCTAAGAGATTTGGACAATTTGAGACTATTGTATCTACTACTAGAAGTTGTAGTAAAGAAACAATATGGTGTGGAAAAATTGGTTATGGAAAACTACCTATATGGCTGAATTTGAAATTTGCCTGCTAATTGGTCTTTGTGGTTTCAGTAAATACTATTCCTGTCAGACAGGCTCCAAAGGTTATTGGATACAAATTCAAATCTCATTAGAGGTTACTTCTTTATTTTAATCTCTGCTGTTTACTTAACATTTATGAAGTGTAAAAAGAATCTGAGTGTTGTGATAAATAGTAAAAAAAATATGATGAATGAAAAATTTGTGAAAAATGAATAAACACAAATCTTTATTAATGAAATTTAATCTTTTTAAAGTATTGTTTAGTCCTTACTAATATTTATAAAATAAAATTGCTTTTTTATTTAAGGTTGCACACATCATGGCTGAACATGCAAAATCTACTTTGAAACAAAAGATGCCAAATATTCCAATTCATATAGATGTGCTTAAAGAACCTAACCACCTGGCTGTGGGAACAGCTTCAGGGATCATGTAAGTTATAAAAATAGAATACTTTTGCAAAGTTTGTAGGATGAAACCATCTAGAATGGTGTCCGTAGACCAATGATGAAAAGAGAATTTATTTTACATAAAACTATTTTACTCTTTCACTATCTGGTTTCTTATTGCCTTTTCTTGATACAAAGTTTGGAAGCCCCTACATCTTTATGCTTTTCCAGGCTATTCTGTCTAGAGCTATGTCTTTCTTGAAGTTATTGACACTTCCTCTCCAAGTTTACTTCAACTGTCTTTTGCCATGACTTCCCTTAATGCTCAGCTTACTACACTGCTTCAATCATAAACTGTTTGGCTGTACATGTCCAAACAATCATAGTCTTTGAACAGTCAGCAGCAAATATCCAGACCAAGGATACCTAGATGTTTGTAAAATGACAGCATGTTAACTCTGTCAGAAGACTTGACACTGCATATCAATCTGATCATAGAATGACAATCTTGTATCCAAAGTAATATTTATCAGCATGTGTAACATCAGGATTCACCAGCAGAGGTCAAGACTCTACAAACACAGGAGTTGTAAATATTGTTTTAAGTAAAAGTGATGTAGCAATGTGACATAATGGGCAACTGTTCTTTAAATGTACACCAAGCAGCTCAAGATCTAGCATTTGATGATGTTGTAACCTTCTTGGTTATTATTGTGAATACTTTGAAGACATGACATTAGAATTTACAGTTTTAAAGCCAACTCTATAGCTGAGATACGTTGATGACACCTTTATACTCTGGCCACACCAGGAGGAGGTCCAGATGCTACTGGACCATGTGAACTCATTAAGATCATCGATACAATTTATGGAAAAAGAGAGTGACAACAAACTGGCATTCCTGGATGTGCAAATAATTCAAACAGAGGCAGGGTGTTCAAGACATCCATATACCACAAGCCAACATTCACTGGACAATACCTCAACTTCAACTCCCACCTCCTATACAATGTAAAGAAAAGAATCGTCTGCTGCCTGCAACAGAGCAAAAGTCATAAGCAGTAAACCAGAGACATACAAACAGGAAATGGTCAGTATAAGCACTACCCTACAAGTAACAATTATCCAGGGTACATGACAACAACTCCAGCAAACATGGAAGGGAGGGTGAATGAAGATAACAACTCTCAGAAAAGAGTCCTGGTCTGTCTACCCTATGTGAAGGGGTTATAGAAGAAAATACAAATCTGTAGTCCATATAACATTAGGACGATCTTCAGAAGTGGTTTTACACTTCACAGGTACCTCTCCTGAGTGAGGCCCTCAGCAAAGGACGACAAGACTTAGGATTGTGTGTATACCATTCCATGTAGCTGTATATAAAGGAGAAACAGGCCGCCCCCTTAAGGTAAGGCTACAAGAACATTGCAAGACCATAACATGAAGGGAGATGGAAAAATCAGGCATAGCTGACCACATATGGAAGGAGAAAGGGGATGAAGCTGAAATAATAGATAGAAAACGCCACTGGAAACTACATAAACTTAATCGGCACATATGCTAGGCTACAAAATCCTCCTAAGCCAACCAAGCATAAAGATGAATACAATATGGGAACCAGTAATATGGAGTGCAATATGGAGTGTCAAAAATTGCAATATGAGCTCTGGTAAAAAAAATACTAGAGAAAAACCATTAAAATCAAAAATTGCAATATGAACTCTGGTAAAAAAAAAACAATGGTGACTGAACATTAGGATTTTAAGTCCCAGAAATTTAGTTGTTGTTGTCCTTAAGGACACATGGCTTAGTGGATATAGATGTTGGTTAGTTCCAGTGTCTTTACCCAAAGAGTTGTGAATTCAATACCATGCTGCAGCAGTGGTGAACAACTAACTTAGAGAATAGGGTTAGAGGGAGATAACTCATGACAACTAAAAGAGGCTTCCTAGTGATCATAATAAAGAGTTTGGTTCAAAATTCTTAGCAATGGCAACCAAAATGAGGACAATAGTCTGAATAATGTAAATAGTGTAAATACTACCTCGTCTCAGAAATATAGACAAGTATCATAAATCATCAACATTTTGTGTCTGGTATTTTTCAGTTCAGTATACCTGCATCTGAGTTATTTTAGGTGATGCTTATATTCCCATCTGGGTCTTTGTATTATGTATATCATTTGTCTGATCCTCTTCTTTATTATGCCATCTTCCCAGAACTCCTTACCCCTTTAATACATTCTAAAATGTATTTTTTCACCAGAGTAAAAATATTTATTCTCTGCAATATTTCTTGGTGATTTTTTTCCTTTGTTCATGTAATATCTTATTAAATACTGATTTTATCTTTCTTGCAAACATTAGTTTCACCAAATCTTGCGAATATTTTGTGCAAGAATTTAAAAATTTGGAGTAGATCTTCTGCACTTCATTATTTCCTGCCACTTGGTATAGCTGTTGACCACTATTAAATAATAAGCTTTGTTCATTGGTCCAGCAAAATCTAAGTGTAGTTGGTACCATGGAACATCTATTTCTGGATAGGGTTGATATTTAATTGGCGGGGATTTTGCCACTATGGCACACACTCTACATGACAACTAGGTTTTGTATATCTCTGTCCATTCCTGGCCAGTATGTATAACTTCTCATGAGTGACTTCATTCTCAGCATTCTAGGATGGCCAACATGAAACTCCTTCAACATATGTCTTTGTAATAATGCCAGAATCACAACTATGTTGGCATACATTAATATACCCTCACATATAGAGAATGCATTTTATATGACATTTAATTTCTTTTTGGTTATTTTACTATTAATCTAGGTCTTCATTTTCACTATAAAGTTATCATTTCATGATTTAAATCTAATTTTGTCAACAATTATCAGCAACTCCCTTATTGTATTATATAGAATATTTATAATTTCATTCTCTGCCCTTAATGCAGCAATAACAGTATCTTCTAATGGTTCCCAAAACTTTGGAATTAATCAAGATAGGCCATCTGTGTGACTTAGTTTTTTTTGATTCCATGTTATAATTATAGTTCAGCAATATGGTTCCTCAGCATTGTAATCAATTTGCTGTGTGCATGGGAACACCTTTTTAGAACCATAAATAGATAATAGTGGGTGATGGTCTGTTTGTAACAGAAATTCATGTCCATGTAAGAACTTGTAAAAAATTTTATCGCAAACATTTTGATCAGAAATTCTTTTTCAATCTATAATTTTTTGTGGCAGCTATCAAAGACGTAGAAGTGTGTGCTATGGACTTCATTGTTCCATTGTCATACTTGTGTAGAATAACAACTCTTATTCCAAAGTCACTTGTGTCAGATGCTACAATATTTTTCAATTTTGGATTGAAATATATTAACGATAAATTGGACGTTAGGACTTTCTTAAAGGGATTTTGACACGTTTCTCTTCAATCTCATTTTGCATCTTTTTCAGTAAAACATTTTATAGTGCTGTTAGTTCATGCATATTTTTGATGTATATGTGATAGTAGTTTGCAAAACCCAGGAATGCTTGCAATTTTGTTAGTAATCTACTCAAGGACTAAATAGTAATATCACACTGTGGACACTGAACTTGGCTGTAACTAGTATGACTGCTACTGCTACTCGTTATTTCATTTATCTGTCTAGACTTCTGTCTGGTGCTTAATATAGGTTACTATCTTGATTATGTAATCTCCATCGGAATATTCCATTCTTATAGTTTTATTTGTTA
The DNA here is from genome assembly GCA_037127315.1 of Ascarosepion bandense. Taxonomy (NCBI): domain Eukaryota; kingdom Metazoa; phylum Mollusca; class Cephalopoda; order Sepiida; family Sepiidae; genus Ascarosepion; species Ascarosepion bandense. The sequence goes on from JBBBDQ010000279.1 coordinate 786,268, forward strand.
TCTGGTAATCAGTGTTTAACCATGTGTCAGTGTTAACATTTCTTTCTATATGATAGATACAAACACACAACTTTCATCAATGCCAATCATATCACTCAGGTAACAGAAAAAAAATTGTTTTAAATTAATGATAGTAAAGGACCAAGAAAGCTACATTCCCACCACTGTAACATAGCTTCCCTCTGCTTTTTCTATAAATACTTACCTGATAATTATTCTGATGAACTTTCCTCTATGATACCTAGACTTTATGAATTTAAGTGTGCTACCAGATTGGTGGCATAGTCTCATCATTTTACTGTTGAAATGTGTAGATGTATGTAACTATAAGTTCTATAGTAATAGTTTCATCTATATCTCTTGCTTTTGGAACTCACGTCTGGCTTCTTCTTTCCAGTCAACTTTGATGAAAAAAAAATGTAAATGCACTGCCAATCATTATCTTTTGTTTTCTTAATTCTTGTTCTTTTATTGTTCTCTCTCTTTAATAATGTTTTGTTTTTTCATATTATCTCACATTCAGTAACCATTTGCTTCTTAGTGACTTTATTGTCTTGCTTGAGGTGAAATGATAAACAAAGTCAACCAATCTCAAATTTATTACAATTGACTCATCAACAAGTCTTGAATGGTTTCTTCTACCATACCTGAAGCTAGTAGCCTTAATAAGTCCACCACAAATGTCATTGCACCTTCTGTGACTGCCCTGTTGGCAAGCCTTCAGAATGTGCCAACTGCACCTCTGCAGGGGGTAAAAGTCCCTCAAGGGGTCCACCTGTTGGCTGTGGGTGGCGACCCATAATGTCTGGTGGTTGAGCAGGTGACCCAAGTGAAAAGTAGTCATGATCTGCAACACACCACTTTGGCCCTTACCTGGGCTAGACGGGCGGTCAAATTGGGCCCAATCCGATCAATGCCCTAGCTCATATATATTTCTTTTTGTCCTGACTGTATTATGCAATCTACTTTTGCAGAACACTTCCCAACCCTTCATCTTATATGTGCTAGGTGGGGGCTGAGGGTCAATTGTGTTAGGAGAAAAAGACTGATGACTCCTGTTATATTATTGAGTAATAAAACCCAGAATTTGGCAGAGGATCGGAATTTTATTCTTGGCACAAGTATATTGGTATTGTATCCCCGTCTCAGCCAAGGCAAATGGGTTTCCCCCTTGGTTCATTCCCAACCCTAGTTGGACTCTGTGGTGGGTGGTGGAGCATTGGACCAACAAAAATCAAAACCCAATTATGGCTTCTTCCTTTAAAAAACCTAAAACTCGGATTCTGAATCTGACATAGACTTTTCAAGATTTTTAATAATTTGATTCGGCATTAAATGACCCAAGATGGGTTGATACGCCATAAAACAAAACAAAACAAACAAACAAACCTTCTGTGAACCCAGTAATTACATCCAGAACAAATAATAGTTACTACTAATAATATAGTAGTGAATGGACCATTTCCCTTCACTCATTCACTAATATATTTGTGTTTAGTGACTTCAATGACCATCATGCCAGGTGGCTGAAAAACTCTATCACTAATCTTGCTGGAGTCAAAACACTGAATTTCTCAGTCACTCAGTCTCTCATGCAAGTTGTGAATTTCCTCTTGTGCTTTTTCAGTAACCACAATGGACTTGCTTCTCTCTCTTCTAGATCTCTTCTTTACTTTTATCCCTGACGCTATCCATGTTATGCAGCTCTGCTCTCTTGGCAACTTTGATTATGCTGTGGTGTCTGTAAATATCTTTTCTACTTCCACTCCTACCAGAAGAATATTTTATTGCTATCAACAAGCAGCAACCAGGAAACTGCCAACTAGGTACCCTCAGAATAAAGAAATGTTGCCACCATCCACAAATACTGCAAAAACCTTGTGACAGCACTAGCATTAGGACTGGACGAGAGGAAACAAAGTGGGGAATCCCTTCCTAAACAGGAAACAAGGCATGCAGCTCTCCTCCTGTCCAAAAGAAGAGGGAGAAGTGTGAACCGGGCAATAGAATGGTTTATCTACTACAATTAAAAAAAAAAATTACTAAGTTTTAAGTAGGAAGAAGCCTTCCAAGCCAATAGCTTTGCAGTACCTCCCCATGCCCATTTAAAGGAAAGACAAAATAAACGGAAAGCCTTTGAAAGTGCTGACTCATTCTTTTTAAATAAATATGATCACCGCTATGAAAAAGAAGACAATATATAAAATGTGTTGTATAATAAACGAACAAATAAAATAAATAAATTCCCAAAATTAAACTAGCAACCAAAAAAAGAAACAAATAAAATAAATGAATACATTCCCAAAATTAAACTAGCAACCAAAAGAAAAGATGAAAATTATCAGGTAAGCTTACCAGTCTCCCAGAACTAAGGCGAGTGAAATTTCAAGACAAACGTGTGGGATCCATTTCTCTCATCAATTTTAGCTACAAGTAAAATGGGCGACTAACTGCTAACTATATCATACATTGGGGTAGTAGGTCACAGAGTCCAAGAAGACTATCCTTAATCAGGAGCTAAATAGCCACATTCAGACTCTTGATAAAAACAGTGAAACTTGAGCTGTTGCTCTTGATATTTCAAAAGCAGGGTTTGGTATGCTGGCATTCTATGTAAGCTCCAGAACTATGATATTTCTGGATGATTGTTTCATTTAATCCAATCATTCCTATCAATTTCTGAAATAAATGTTTTGAACAGGCAAGCTTTCAGATTCTTTCATAAGAACATGGGCGTCCCCATATCCTAGGTCCTATGCTTTTTCTGATCTTTATCAAGGATCTTCCTGATGTAATCAATTCCCAAGTAGGCATCTCTGCAGATGAGACCACAATTTACTTTTGTCTCAATAAGAAATCTGCCAAGGCTGACAAAGTAAACCTTGCTGCTCTTCAAAAGGTCCTCCAATCTGTAACTGAATAGGGTAGGAAATGGCTTATAAATTTTAATGTCTTCAAAACAAAGCTGCTCTTCTTTAACTACTATAGAGAAACTTTCCTCCCTACCATCAGAATGGATGATGCTAGTCTTCTACAGAGCAACTTACTGTACCTACTTGGCCTCACTCTCTCAAATAACCTTAAGTGGATCAACCATATCAAATCTATAACTGCATCTACTGCTAGGAAATTTGGGTCACTGTGTTGGGCGAGGAAATTTTTCTTGTCAGAATCCATTTTGCATGTTTATAAATCTACCATTTATCTGTGCATTGAATACTATTGCTATATCTGGTTGGGTACTCCTGTTATTCATCTTGAGGTTATTGACAAAATCCAAAGGAGGATCTGCAATATAATTGATCCTGACTTGACAGCCTGCCGTCAGTCACTTTCTCACCAATGTGATGTGGCTTCCCTCTGTCTTTTCTACACGTATTTTCATGACAAATGCTCTGACAGACTTTTTTTCCTGGTTCCCCGACAACATGTATATACATGTGGCATCAAGGTCCCACCCTTTGTCAAAATAATTAAATGTAACCATTTCTTCTACTCTAACAGTTTCTATTCTCACACTTTCAATTTGTGGAACTTCTTTCTGTTTGCTTGCTTCCCTGATAGCTACAATGCCATCTTCTATCTCCTTGATTTCCATCTATCTCTCATCTTTTCTTCAACATCTTCTGTATCTTGTTTTTTCTCTCAGTGTCACTCCCTGCACACTAGTGGTGGTCCTGCTTGATTGGGGTGAAGTGGTTATATGATTTCTTTTTTTAATCTACCACAGACAGACATGACATGGACATTTTCCAGGTTCATATAAAGTGTTTAAATTAGTACCACTGATCATAAATTTTGTCTTTTCCAAGTTGACTTTTAGACCCATGCTTTCCAAGTTTCCTTTCTAGACTTAGACAAAAATATTTATTTTCAAAATAATCACTTTTCTTGTCACTGTTTTTTAAACCAACATTTCTCCATTAATTACACAGTTTGGACAATATACAACGAAACTTTCAGATCAGGATTTGGTTGATGACTGTTTCAAACTATAGACTTATTGATGCATCCTTGTATATGCATATGTTTTACATAAATGCATTTAAAATGATTATTGATATTTGCATATAATTGGAATAAAAGACTACAAATTAAACAAACCTTCTTATACTGTTTTAGATTAATGTTAAAAATATAAAACTAAATCATGTGCAATTTCTTCTTTATATTTCAGTGTTGTTGCAGAAACAACAACAGGATGCCTTCTTGCAGGATCAGGACTTGGCAAAAAAGGTTAGTTTAACTACATTTCTCTTTTAGATTAACTCTTAAAACAAGCATTTCCATCTTGATTTTTTTATGACTTCATGATTTGAAAATAGTCTTCTTTCAGTACATATACATTTAATAATTCCTTTTAATGACAGATGTTCATAAGTATGTGCATTTGTGTGTGTATATATATATATATATATATATATATATATATATATATATATATATAATTCCAAGTGAAGAGGAATCAAGGTTTTTTTTTATTTTGAGTGCTCTGGCATTTATTTTATTATAAACAGTGCTCAATATAATGAGTATTATAGAGCTTAATATTATATAATTATATGGTTATATATCAATTTTACATTGTGCATAGAAATTTCCATGTTGCAATGTAAAATTGATATATAACCACATAATTATAATATATATATATATATACACCTATTAAAAAAAAAACACCTATGCACAAAATTTTAAATATAAATAAATCCATTTTATATTTAAAATTTTGTGCATAGGTGTTTTTTTTAATTTTTTTATTTTGTCGAACGCAGAGTATTGGGCACCATCTGTGAGAAAAAAACCACCATGACACAATTCCTTTCATCAGAAATTTGGAAACACCATACTGTACTGTTTGGTATTCATGCGAAAAGCTCCAAGATAAACATTTCAGAGTGTTTGGTTGGCAATCTATGGACAGTGTAGAAGATTTGGAAGGAGTTGAATAATATACCCAGTCAACATCATGGTGTTTAGAGTGATCACTAATGATGGTGACATTATGCCTCCATTCATCTTCCCACAAGACCTCAGGTTCAACACAGAGACCTACATCAAGTGCCTTGAGGAGGTATTACTGATCTGTGTCAAGAGGGTGGCTGATGGAAGATCCTGTGTCTGGCAACAGGACTCTACACTATGCCACACAAGCAGGAGAATGCAGTCATGGCTGTTAGTCAATTTCTACAACCATGTCACCCCTTACATCTGGCCATTAACTCCCCAAACTGCAACCCCCTTGATTATTGTGTGGGGGCATATTTGAGCAGGAGACCAACAAAACTCCTTGTAACACCAAAGATGAACTGAAGGCAAGGGTTATGGCAGTATTCACTAAGTTAAACAAGGAGACTGGCCAGAAGATTTTCAGGCAATTCCGAAGTCGTCAAGAGGCCAATGTCAATTTTATTGAATAAATTTTACAGAAAAACGAATTTTAAGATGAACAGTAGTAGTGATTTACATATCTTTCAACACACGAGAGGCACTGATAAGCTATTAACATGTTTATTGCTGTCCTACAGAGACTATATCTATTAAAACAATTTAAAATGTTAGACGAACACTTTTTTATATAATTTTTATAATGTTGGAAATATTCTCCGTCTAATTTTAGGAATATTTATACTTTAGTCATTGATTTTATTTTCTGATAATGTTGCATATGGTAACCCATATTTTCAAAATGCATGATTTTATGCACATGAAAAAAATTATTTTAAAAATCTTAGAGCATGATGATTTGTATTAAACTTTTCAATTTTGGCTTACTAAGTATAGTTTTCACTTAATAATCTAATACAAAGTTTTGAAGAATCTTTAAAAAAATTTTTAAATTGTAAATTATTACAATTTAAAAAGAAAAAAATGAAAACAATTCTTGTAAAAATTCATTATTCATTGCAAAATTTTTCTCTTCTTCAGACAATATTGTCCATAAAATATATTATTTATATAAGCAAATATTCTAAAAATATTGTCAAAGTTCTATAGCATTTTTTATTTTACTATTCAGTGCAGATTTCCATGAAAGTGGCAACAGTTTGACAAAAGAGAAAAAGATGATGATTTACATTCTCCAAGGGGTCCTGCATTTAATTAATAAATCCAAATTTGCAGACAGAATTTAATTTCTAGGAATTAAGTTGGGGTGGGGGTTAACAGATGAAAAACAAATATTTTTACCAAAATTTTATAAAAATTATAATTTCATAAATTCATTAATTTGTGAATAAATCCTGAAAGTTTCATTAAAATCTAACTATTATTTGATTTTTGCAAGAAATTCCAATTTAATGTATTTTTCACTGGAAACAAAAACACTAAAATTCCCATAGTCATCTATGGTCTCACATTGATGAAAAAAAACAAGATCTTTAACCAAAATTTAGAATATGCTAGAAAGAATTAAAATGTAATTAAAAATAGTGTGGTTTTTGCTCTCAATAATAACAAACATTTTGATGATAAAACTTTGTTTATTAAGTTTTGGGCTTTTTTTTCATCATGCTATTCTGTTTTTGTATCAAAGAAATGGAGTTACCTATTATAGTGTTATTTTTATTTCTTTTAGAAAGTAGTAAATAAACTTGCAGTGTAAAAATTAAAACATGATTACTAAAAGATAAGGAACAAATAGAAAATGCTTATAAATTTCTAATTTGTTCCTTATCCTATCATTCAGTTGGGTTCTAATCCATATTCACTAAAAGAATATAACATAATCCAAAACAACTTAAATTGCTAAAAAATACAAAGACCAAGAAAGAAATAGATAAATGTAAAGGCAATTTTACTGACTTGCTTTCTATGACAACAGAGCTATTTTAGTTTTTACAGGAAGCATTTTCTTTATTATTACTGCATTCTATCCTCTTGTTTCATTAAATACTTCAGCAAACATTACAAAATTGAAAATAAAGTAGTAGCTTCCACCAAGATTTGAATTAATATCTCACACCTGATAGGATGTGCTGGGGATGTAATAGTAGCTTGAAACAAGAAATTGTCAAGTTGAGTCTGTTAACATTCACTTTTGCACAAATACCTTTAGGAAAGTATGAATACATATCTTCTCCTCCAAGTTATGGATTAAATAGAAGTGCATACTAGGCTCTTTATCCTTGTTTATCAGCCAATCTAAGAGAAAGACAACTCTGGATTCAAAACCTGAGGTAGCCACTACAAGAATAGTCTTGCCTAATTAATGGTAATCCTCCTTAACATGGTTTCGTCTCTAGCAGTTGTAGAGAGCTATTAATCCAGCAACATTGATGAGCAAGAGTAAAGCTATTAATACTATAACATGAAAAATGTTTAATCTAAAAATTTTAAAGAACAACTTTATTACTTGACAGTGAAATATTGTATAGAGAATGAGTGGAGATAGTATCGTAATGACCAGAGATATAAATACCTGAATGCTGTTATGATCAAAATAGTTAAAGTGATACTCCTGACATGTTGGATACAAATTCAAGCCTTGTCTAAAACTATTACTTTATTTAATTTCTGATATTATGCTGTCTGCTCTTGCAGTCAAAAAGCATATCAACCAAAAATGAGTAATAAAGTAACAACACCAGAACTTTGGAAAAACTAAAGAAAATACTCTTAGATTCTTGTTATTCTTTACATTAAATATATAAATTGATAAAAGCATCAATCTGTCACCATTCTGCCTCAATCTTTTAAGATGAGTTGAAAGGTTTGATTTGTTGAGAATTTAAATAGTTATGTTATTTACTTATATTTGAAAAAATTATTCTTAAAACATTTTATGCTTTGTACAATCTTTGAAAATCATTAACCAAATATTAATACATGACATTTTCTGTTTAATTAGGACGTTCTGCTGAAGATGTAGGCTACCAGGCAGCTTCAAGTCTCCTTGACAATCTTCATCATGGTGGTTGTGTGGATGATTACCTACAAGATCAGGTAAGATTTGTTTAATTGTTTAGTAACTAAATTTGATTTTATGGGTATTTTTTAATCAAATTTCCTTCTAGGTGATTTTTTTCAGAAGACATTTTGCACCTGAAACAATTTTGACACTGAGTCTACACTTGAAGTTGAATAACAATTTTACCATTTTGCTTATTTTTATTTCAGATCATAATTTTGATGGCTTTAGCAAAAGGAAGGTCTTGTATTCGATCTGGGCCACTGACTCTGCATACAGAGACAGCAATCCATGTAGCTAAACTACTCACTCGGGTAAGTGAATAATTTTTTACTTCTATTTAAAGAAATCTTAAAATTTTTCCATTGTCTTATGTAAGATTGCTGAAGCTCTTTATATTAAAGGCATAATCTAAAAAGTAAAAGATACTTAGTGAACATTTATAATAGAAATTAATTTCTATTATAAATTTCATTTAAATAATAATTTCAAGGATAGAAAGTTAAATAGTGAATCTATGTAATTTTTTAAAAATCTTACATACCTTGATAACATTTAAGAATATGTTTTCAGTAGGTTAAATAATAACAATAATAATAAACTTATTTTAATCCAGCTTAAAATAATAAAAATTAATGCCAATAGCTATTTAAAAATTTATTACTTGTAAACAAATGTTCAATTTGAAGCTGAGAACTTGCTGAAATATTCTTTGCTAAACCTACTAACATTTGAAGCTTTTCAATTGGGTTTTAATTATGAAAATCATTTTTCTTTTCTTTGCAGGCAAAATTTACTATAAAAAACTTGTCCCAAACACAGACAATAATTGAATGTGAAGGAATTGGGTTAGTGAACAATGGAATTTGATGATATTTTCCTTTTGAATTGCTGAGGAAATTAATTTTCTAATGTATCTCAACATTGGTTATTCTCCTGATGCTAGCAAACATATTTTCTAAAGATCAGGTTATCAGTCTGATGACTTGTCAGGCTATGAAATTACCTTTTTTTTTCCTTTTTTGGTTTCACCAGAGATAACTGAAATTCCTGTGATAATTTTGGACAGAACTATTTCTGGATTTATTAAAGATCCATTCTATCTTAGTTTATTTAAATGAGTTGTATGAAAAAGACAGCATCAGAAATCACAAGGAAAATTGCTATTCTCAAGGTGATAGAAACTTTAGTTGTTTATTACAAGTTTTTCTTGAAGTTCTGCAATCAATTATGCAATGAAAAAAACTTTTGATCTTATCTATTGACTTGTTTTGTTTCTGAAAAATTGTTAATTGGTCAATGTTCAAATGTTATTCTATTGTAAAAGATGTTCTGAAAATGTGCAAATTATTCATTGGAACAATTTTATTTTTCATTGTATCACAACTTCTGATTCATACAACTTTGAATATGAGGCTATAAATCTGATAAATAGTTAAAATGCTATTGCTTTTATTTCATATTTTTAGTGTAGTTATATCAAGTTTATTCCAATTTTTTTTCCATAGGTTAACATTAGTACATTGACCTTGAATATAATTTTTTTTTTCAATGTGATTCTTTTTACAGCAGAACTCACAAAGCATATTTTAATATATGCCCTGCGAAAATATTTCTTATTCAGTTGAATTTCAAAATAAACAATCTATTAACAGCTCAGCTTGCATATAAAAACATTTTATCAGCAAATTACTATTATTTTCTGCCATATTTAATGTGAATTTTACTCTTTAGTAGAGGCCCTGTTCATAGGTTTAAAAGTATTTTGCAATATAATCAGTTCTATCTCATTTCTCTGAGTAAAATTTGCTAGGTGTGATTCTAACAATGTTTTAGTATTGTCAAGAATTTATATGAAACATTTTGTATTCATCTTTTATCAAATAAGACATTCTATTCTGGAATGTGGAAGAAGTTTGTTCAAAAGAATAGTTGATTGTCACTTTTTGGAATATCATTGTTGGAACAACAAAAATGGAAATAACTAAGTGAAGAGAAATATAAAAAGTACAGGTGAGGTTCGTTTCTTAATATCAATCAGCTTTGTTTTTCTGCAGTACAGTTTAGTATTTGTATTTTTAGACATATTTATTTCAGTAGGGTATAGTTAGGAAAAAAGAGTTTTTATGTATTGGATGATACATCAAATGTCAGGGGAACTTTGTTCATGTTCCCTATTTTGCCCAGTTCAAAACAAGTTTCCTTTTGTTCTAAATTTTTAAAATACTAACAGGTTTTTCTTCATAATCAGCTGGCATTTTCTGTGCAATGAATGTCTTTGTACATCTTGATGTTTCATAAACCAGTAACATCAACAACTCTGTATTTTTCAATCCTAATGAATTATTATTTAATACATTTCTGGTGACAAGAAGTTTGTTTTTGTTAAGTAGGTGGTTGACCAGAAAACTACCTGCTACTCTGTTTCTTCATAGTTTATCAATTTATGGTAAATAGAGTAGCTTAATCTCTTATCTTTTGCAGTTATATTAAGGGTAAAATTTTGTAAACTCAACTAGCTCTAGTGTTTTATATCTACTGGTACCAAGCAGCCTTTCTGAAAATTACACCTATCCATTTATTCTTCTTCGAGTATGATGGACCTGTTTTGTTACAACATTAATGTTGTTTTCCAGCTTAGTGTTTTAACATTTTTCTTCTTTAGTGTACTTGTCTGTGCTATCATCATCTATGATCATGGATTTGGTTTAGGTGAATCAAAGTTATAGCTTACAAGAAGCCTAAATTTGCATATAAAATGGAAGGTTGGTTATGTCATAGAAAGTACCTAACTCCCGCTATGCTCTACTTTAACAAGTCAGATCAAACCAAAAATGGGATACTGCTGCCATATTGAGACTGGAACTGCCTAACCATATAACTTAACCAGCCTTGACAAAATTCCAAAACTATGGCTCACCATGCCATGTACACAGGGTTAAAAGATTCACAAGAACTGCTACTTTGTAGAATATCCTCTCAAGAGGATGTATTCCCCAATCACTACAATCTTAACCTTTTCTTGGTCCTTATAGTGAGTGAATATTTAGTTAAAAAGAAAAAAAATCAAACATACATACAAAAAGGCAATAATACAGTGCAATTAAAATATCAATTTTATTATACATTTCCACACACCCCCACCCAATTTAAAAGAAATCATAATATCTTTGTCATGTAAGGTCCTTCCAGCTCATAGCCAATTTTTCGGTAATAATTCCTGGTGCCAATTCCTAAAAGAAAGAAAATTATATAAAGTTAGGATTTTTATTTACTTTATTAACAATTTATTTACCGAAAGTTTTTTTTTCAAATACATATGAAATTCATTAAACTCACTTTTTATAAATGTGTTGAGTAATATGAGAAGGGTAAAATATTGAGTAGCAATGGAATTTTCTGAGAAAGAAGTCACTAAATTTTCAGACTTCAAAAGATTGTGAATAAATTTCACCATATTTTTCTTTTTAACCTGTCTGATTGAGCTGTGTTTAGCAAGTTATTTTGAATAAGAAAACAATTCTTAAGTTCTTTTTTAGATGGGTTCATCTTTTAGGTTATTAATTTGTACAAAATTTTCAAATCACTTCAAGAATTAATGTAGAGAATCTATTTGCCTTTATATTTTATAGATATGAAAGGAATAGCATCAATTTTTTTCTAAGTTGAAGGTATATAAGTAGTGCAAATTTCATCTGGAGTCATTCTCTTTGAATTTAGATTTTACAAGAACTAAATTATTCACAAAAGAGAAAAAAAATCTTATTTGAACAAAGGATACAATAATGATGAACATCACCATCCAAGGAAAGAACGAATTTCCATCTAATGTTTCAACTCTAAAATTATATTTACAAGTTGTCGAGACATTTGAAAGCTTTGCCATTGCTCAAAAGTGTCACTTACAATTCAATCTAAAGTCAAAGTGTAATATATTACCTTGAAGAGCAGAGGTAACTGACAAGTATAACAGTATATAACAAAAAGTTTACTTCAAAGATGAGCCACTATTATGTCACATTGGAGATAATAAAAACTTTTTCTGTACTATCAATGATATATTCCGAAGTACATAAACCTTCTCTTATCTTGTTCACTCTTGAATAAAAGCAGCATTGTTGAGCTACCATATTTTCAAAGTTTGCTACGTGTGAATTGTTTGAAAAGTTAACTTGGAAGTGATATTCTTTTTTTCTTCAGAAGATTTCTTTTAATAAGAATTTTATATTGATGTTCAATACCTTTCAATATATCATTTTTATTATTTATTTAATAAGGAAAATGAAAATTAAATTTATACAAACCTGAAATTACAGCAATTTTTTGAGAACCATGTTCCTCCCTGGCAATTCTTTCAGCCTCCTCCATCAACAACATACCAAAACCCTATGTTTAATAAAAATTGTCTTGATTTATTTAGAAGTTTTATTTGGGTAAACATAAATAAATGCTCCTTCTTGAAGGCACATGTATAAGAAAATTATATACATTACTGTATCCATGAATCTCATAAATTCTGTCTAACGTAAATTACAATATATACTTGTATATAAAAAATAGCTCATCAATGATGTTTATATTTTTAAAAGCTGAAATAAAAAAATTTTTTTCTGAAAATAAGATATACAGTAAAAAAATTAAGAAAGGATTTTCCAAGCCTTTTTTTTTCTCTAATTTTATATCCAAATGGTTAAAAAGAAAAAAAAATTTAAAAATCTATATAAATTTATTCATGAAGCAAAATTTTTAAGGGAGAGTTTAATGCATAAGTGCCAATTCCATAAAATTAAGAGCTAAAATTAATTTGTAGCTGACAGATGAAAAAACGTACTTTGAATAACAAAAAATTTAAGTCTCATTTTATCTTCCATTAACAAAGGTGAGAAATTATAGTCAGTAAAAACTAAAACTTCACTTATTTTATTGATACTTGATTCAATTACTTGCAATACTTTGTTCTGTTTTTAAATAGCCATGTAGGCAATAATAGATTCTTACCTGGTGTTGAAATTTAGCAACATCTCGGGCATGCACTGGTACAACACTTCCATAAACATGCAATTCCCTAACAATAGAACATCCACCTTTCAACTCTGGGCGAAATGTGTCTTCAGAACATTTGCGCAAGCGTAACAAACCAATCAAAATGTCTTGCTCTGGGTCTTCATAAGAGAGAAAAGTTTCCCAGCCTCCATTAGCAACATAGTCACGCCGAATGAGTTCAACCTGAAAATAAAAATATTAAATAATGTTAACAGAAAAGGCATGTTCTAAGCTTTATTATTCATTTTGTTGGACCTGAAATGCTAAAAAAAATATAATCATTATTTTTTTCAGGACATTTACACTTATTTGAAAGCTTAAAAATAGTTTTACAGCTATTATAATCTATTCTTTGAAAGAAGGTCATAAGAATTTTGTTTGACCTCTGCCCTTTAACCCTGGAAGCCATGCAATTTTACACTATGTTAAGCTAATAAAATAAGTAAATAGATTTGTCTGTTTTTCCTAAAAATTTGCTGTGATTCTCAACTACTTACCAGGATATTCAGAATATAACAGTACTTTTGCATAGTTAGTCACTCAAGAAATTAATATAAGAACAAGCATAATTCAAATATTCTCAACTTGGTATCTGTGCTGATGACACAACTCTTTACTCCTGTCTTGCTCATAAGTCTGACCAGTTCGGTAAGGTCAGACTGACAGCTGATTTCAAAAATGACCTACAATTTGCCATTATTAATGGTGGTGGTGGTGGTGGGGTGGCAGAGAATAACTTGTAAATTTTAATGCCTCTAAAATGAAACTTCACTCTAGTTATTATTTGAGAGATTTTTTTCTATCTTCCATCAGCATGGCTGATGCTAACTTACAGAGAAGTGACTTGTTGTGCCTTCTTGGGTTAACATGAAGTGGAAAGATTAAATTGAATCAATTCTCCGGTTTGTCATGCTAGACAATTCTTTTCTCCAGAATCTATCTTGCATATTTATGAGTCTACCATTCATCCATGCTGTGAATATTGCTGCCACATATATAGTGTGGTGCTCCTGCTATATATTTAGAAACATTTTGATAACAACAACTAAGATGAGGACAATAGTCCAAATATAGCAATGTCAATTGTTATCTATTTCTTGATTACTCTTTTTTTATTGCTTGCACTCATTAACATTTCTTTATTTTCTTATTATTTCACACTCAATAGCCCACTTGTGTCTTAGTGATTTTGCTGCCTTGCTTGGGGGGAAATGATTAAAAGAAAAAATATTATAGTGCAATGGCTTACAGTACTCTTAAGCTCTTCATAATGAATTTAATCTTCAATTAGTGCTTTATATGCCTCACTTAGTATATTTAACTTAAAACTAATGCTATACAATAATCATTTACCTCATAAGGTTTAACTTTGTGATGAATTTCCTGAATTCCTACTTCTCGTGTACGAACGTCACGACACTGAGTGCCTAGATCTTTCATTCTGGCCAATGCTAATTCTCGCAGATTTCCATGTTCCACACCAGAGCTGACCAGTGGCATTGGAATGTCCCTGAAAGAAATAAATAGAGAAATATTTTCTTTTTAAATATTAAATGTTTACTTTTGGATTATATTAGCATTCTTGAAATGCTAAAAAAAAAAAATTAGATAAATTTTTAGAATGATAATAAATATGAAAAATGTGCATCAGTGACTTCAGCTTCCAAAGTGTGACACACAGATGTATTTTTTCTTTTTAAATGGGGACAATTTATATGATGTAGAAATAAGTTATGAGGTTTTCAGTCATCATTATTAGAATTTATTTGAAGATTTATTTGACACATTTCGCTTGTATTTAATGGATATTTCAAAATTGTAAAAAATGTGTTTTCTGTTTTAATTACTGGGTGAGAAGTTACTATTTACATTTGGAATTTACAATAGTCCTCATCTTTGTTGCTATTATCATAAATTTTCAGCCATTTTGTTTCTGGCCTTATTCAGGTGTCTGTCAATCTGGATAACTTTCAGGGAATTTCAAACTGAACATTTTATTTTTAAAATTTCCTTCACGTTATCCAGATTGATGATTGATTTTTATCAACACTTTGCAGGTTATATAAAGTTAGAAAATATTTTTAGATTGTAAGAATTTTTTTTTTTGGTGGGAGGGGAATAATAATAGCTTAGTGATATTATTTTTCCCCATGTGTATTTGCTCAAAAGTGAATACAAGGCTCTACGGACAAATTTACCTTTAACAACTAAATATTTTCATTTACTAGCCAAATCAATGTAATGTTATTTCACTATAATGTTATAAAACAATTCCAGGTGAAGTTTTATTTTTCTATTTCTCTAAGACAATACAGACGAAATTTATGGGAGGAAAGTTAGAAATTTCAAGAACAATTACATTCAATGGTACTGTTACCTGGCAAATATCACTTAGAAGAATTCAGTCAACTGACAAATACATGTTTGAAGATCTCATCAGTTTCAATATTAGTTACTAAACTTGAAACAACAACCTCATAAAGATATTACATTCACTTCAATTGTTGCCTGACAAACTTTGAAAGGTGCCATTTAGAAATATTCAGTAAACTTACTGACAAAATTTAAATGCAAATTTGAAGTCTTCAAGATCTCATAAGTTTCAATATTACTAAACAACCTCAAACAAAAAGATCATAACAACCACCTCAAACAAAAAGATCATAAATACACTATATTGAGTCTAGAAACTGTAGAACTGTTTAGTTACCTGGCAAATATCATTCAAGATAATTCAGTCAATTGACAAATACAAGTTTGAAGATCACATCAGTTTCAATACTATTAAACTTGAAACAACAACCACCTCATAAAAACATTACATTCACTTCAACTATTACCTGGCAAAGGTGTCATTTAGAAATATTCAGTCATGATTTGTAGTTATTGTAACACTCTTAACAACAGGTTTTTACCTTTTCAATTTCCACATCAGGTCGGTAGATATCACTCAGAGATATTAACTATATTAACGCTGATCTAAGATCTTAAAGTGGGACTGGAAAGGGAAATGTCCAGATGGTCTGGCAAACACATACCGTGTCTTTGTGTTACTGACATTGAACTTATTTCTATCTGTTTCAAACTGAAATTTTATATTTTTAAAATTTATAACTCCATTTGCCAAATATTGAATTGCATTTACCTTTTTATTCCAATTTCCAGTCCCACTTTAACACTTGCTCAATTTGAATTGTCAAATCAATAGCTTGTGACTAAATCTTTTTGTTTTCGAACAGTACTGCTTTGTCCTCACACTTTCGATCAACAGATACAATGTTAGCTGGCCAGTCATACTGTCCTGGCCCCCCCAGCAATCCTTCTCCTGCTGTTTGCCATCCACTCGTCAATGGATGTCTTTGGGTTGAATTCAGCCAGATCTAGACCTTCAGGAGAAAGCAAGATTAAGTCTAACAGTCTCTGTACAGATAAGATGCTCCATATATTTCTATTTATTCTCTTCTGTGTAGAAAAGGCTCTCTCACACTCTGCAGAACTGATTGGAAGAGTGAGCGTTATTCTCACAAGATGAAGTACATTGCAGAAGTCAGTCTTGTATGAGTCCTTGGTCAGTAGGATTTGCCACAGATCAGAATAAGACTTGACCCTGAAAGTATTTGCAACACAGAATTTCATGTGTTTTCATTCCGTCTGAACAACTTCTATATTGCAGCTACAAGAGGTTTTCCAAACCAGTCACAAATAATGATTATTTCATGATTTCCAAAATGGACAAGTTCCTTTTTGCATTCTGGCCATGTGTCATGATGGAGCACCCTAATGAAACTTTTCACCACACCTTGCACATCTACAATTGTATTTGTTCCAAACAGATTTTGAAACCTTGACTCTAGTTCTTTGATTGTAATGTCAACTGTAGACTCAACAGGAAAAAAAAATATTTTTTCAAAATTTAAAAAAAAATAATTTTACTCATTTGTGAATGAGTACTGAAAGTTTCATTAAAATCTGACAATTATTTGAATTTTGCGAGAATGTCCAAATTAATGTGTTTGTAACCGTAAAAAGTGGGTAATGCAATCATAAGGTGTCTATTGTAAAACAGTAGTAAACATTTCTTAGCTGCTAACTCAATCAAAAAACTTTGATGTAATTTCAAAAATGTTAGAAAGGATTAAAAAATTTTTAAAAATAATTAAAAATTACTTTGATCTTTCCTCTTAATAATATAAACATTTTGAAAAAGTTTGGGACCTTTTTCATTCATACTATGCTGTTTTGTTTTCGATTTGACTGGAGGTACCTACTTCCTTCCTTATACAATAAACTGTGTTAAATTTAACTTTCAAATCTGTCAAATCCTTTTCATTTGATTTGATTTCTGCATCGAGAAATTTCTTGGCAATGTGAAACTTTTCAATTGAGTGTTTGCTTGTTTTATTAATGATAAAGTCACAGCACTTGCCGTGTCTAAGCCTTTTACTATGGGCAAGGGCGTTCTCACATTTAGATTTAGTACTACCATCTACAAAATCAGTTTTTCCAGCCCAAGTAGAACCAGTTCTATGACAAAAATTACAATACATTGCGTTTTTTTTCTCTATCATAACAAAGCCAGGCGAACGTTGACACAACCAAACTTGTCGGAATTCTTGTACAATGGACGGCTTACTTTCATTTTGTGTATCATCATTACTTTGTTTATCAATCGGGGCATTCTTTTGAGTCTCAGTTTCATTCAGCATTTCTACTTTGTTCAATTTTGCGAAGAAAACCGATATCGGCTTTAGTATTGTTTTCTTCGTTGCCATGTTTTTTTAAATCTTTGTGCATGCTCAGAAAGACGAATGAAATATGAAACTGCGAATAAAATGTGTGTTGCCGTCATCAAAATGCCAATTAATATCTTGTATATTGTTCTATTAAACCTTTTATTGTTTAAATAATTTGACTTTTCTTGTTTTATTTAAAAAAAAAAAAAAAAAGGTTGAACAGACATTTTTCACTCAGTAATGAGCTTTGGAAGATTGTCGGTGAAAAAAAAACACAGTCGACAAAAGATAAGTGTTTAATTATTTCTAGTCGCTACTTGGAAAAAATCACTCGCAATGTAGAACCCTGGAATACATCAAAACCCAGCTGGAATTGGAACTTAGCTCTCCAATTAACAATTATGAGCCCTTATCCACCATACCACCTGCACCTGAGAAGTTACCTATCTACGTACTGACCAGGATCAACATTGCTTAACTTTGGTGATCATACAGAAACCAATGTTTCAACATGATATTGCCCCAGGTTGATAAGCACAACAGTCCAAATATAAATAAAACGTATTACTATTCTATTACTCACATTCAGTCAGTTAAGTGCCATATGTGATACATGCTTGGGCAATCATGTCTCAAAAAACAAAAAAAAACAAACAACATGACTGACTGGGCAGAAGATTTTCTGGCAGTAGGTTGCCATTACTTTCTGGGGGTAAACTGGTTGCCAACCAAGGCTATAGAACCCAATCTGTCCTGCTGTTTAACCCATAGCTGAAGAGAGAAGAGACAGATTAATACCTTTCCCAAGGGTATTTGCACGTAAGCGAAGGCAATGAATTTGAACTTGGCTCTCCAATTTCCCATTCTGAGCTGATATCCACTGCACCACAACACACAACCTCATTATTGCTGCTTTTTGTAATGATATACTTGCTAGATACTCTTTAACCATTTTTGGGCAAACAGCTAAAAACTGGAAATAAAGACATAGCTTCCAATAAGCTGCCTTTCAGGAATGTTGCTTTAAACACTTTAACCATGGAAGCTTCAATGATTGGGCTGAACACAAATCTGTAGTCATTCTATAACATCATCATCATTGACACTATACCATCTTTGTTTAGCTATTGAGCAACAACAGTTATTTTGTTTAATTTTTGTAATTATGTATAATCACTTTTTTTTTTTTTTTTTTTTTTACTGGCTTTACTGTGACAAAATAAAATTCCTCTATAAGATTTTCCAAGCAAGCAGTGTGGTACTTTTTGACAATTTGAAAAAATTAAAAAGTGAAATTTTTCAACTGAAGTTTAAGAATATATAAAAATATTAAGAAACCAATATTAAAAAGAAAAAAGTGAAATTCATAGCAGGGTTGGTAAATGACTTCACTATAAATTTATTCCCAAATATGAAAGTGTCTAGACAGTTGAAGCAGATGGTGTTTAGGCGCAGTAAAAGTGACCCGTTTTGGTAATAGGAAAGATCATTTGATCTTTCTGTAAATGTGATATGATTGAAGATTTAACTAAAAGGAATTCAGCCAAGTCAAAAACAAAACCTAATGAGGAAATTTTGTAATTAAAATTGAACTGAAAGATGCACACAAGTTATATGTTTGTCTGAAAAACTAATTCAGGTTTTAAGCAGTTGTTAGCTGCACGATAAAAGGACCCTTATCATTTGGTTTTGTCATTTTCAACTTGGTCTCGGGTATAAAGACATAAATAAGACCTGACCAACAGCGCCATCTTACTCAACAATTCCATCTTGATGAAATAGACCAGTACAAAGAAAAAGCATATCACTTTTGTAAAAAACAGAATAACAGTCAAGATAGTTTTGTTACTATAACCATTGATCCTAAAAAGGAATTTATCAGTCAAACAAATGGATCAAATTCAATGTATATGAGTCTTACTACATAAATTGGTCAAAGGAATATAACCGGATTGTTTCACAACTAGAAGAGTATCAATCCATGTAATCTCACTACAACAGCTATTATGGTGAAAATACTCTATCTGATAATTGTTGCTTTTTATTGCTACATACTTGGCTGATAAATCATTGCTCGATAGAGCAGATAGTGAAAAATATAACTCATAAATTATATTTAAAATTTCCTATTCTTAATTATGAGTTTGATAATAGATTTGACTCATTTTTTTATACCGATAAGAGAGAATATAACATAAAGTCAAGTTTATTAAGATATATTTTAAAGATCCTGAAATAGATAGAATTGTAACTTAGAACATAAATTAGTTTTAATTTGAATTCTTTATCAAGACAAATATTAGTTTCTATATTTACATTAAAAATAGAATTATGTAATTAAAATATGACTACTGTTTCAGCTTATTTAATATATATGTACTATATATGGGAGATTAAACCCAGGAATTTTAAAACAATTTTTGAAAAAGAAAATTTAAAAAGTTATGAATTATTTTTTCCTCTAATAACCCAAAATCAAAGCAGGAAATACACTAATAATAGTGTAGTAATTACTATGCCAACTATCCAAGTTTCTGATAAAAAAATTTGATCTGTTATAAATGTTCTATAAAGTATGACCTATAATTCAAGTCATGAAAACTAATTAAGCTGTAATACCAAGCCTAGCTCTTCTTAAGTAGAATATAAAACTGTCTTACATATTCATGAGTAAAATAAAATTTAAGATGAAAATGCAATCTCTGATTTTGGAGAATCCTTAATTTAGCTAGAAACACAAAGAAAAAAAAAGATAAAAATTTGGCAAATATAAAACCTATGATATATTTTGTTCTGTGGAGACTTTCCAGGATTTGAAAATTGATGCAGAAATAAGGAATACAAAAATTTTAAATTAATATAGAAGATATTTGTGAAAAGTGTTATCATTTGTAATCTCTTTATATTTGATTGTTGGTGCAGCTGGAAAGAGAGTAAATGTTAAAGAATTTTCCTCAGTATTAAGAATATAATATTTACATATCCAATGATTAAGTAGATAAAGCAAATGCTGCATCACATAAACAAATTAGCTAACATGAAATATTTCCTAGTATGGAAAGCGAAGTGAACGTAGAGTTTGCATTGAACATTTCAGAAAGTTACTAAATACAATAGATAGCTTGAAAAATGTCAATGATTACAATGGCCAAAATGGTGTAATAATAACAACCATCTATATGAGGATACCTGTTCAAATAGATTAATGTATAATGTTTAATCTTCATACAAGTATTTACAGACTAAATCACTTTTCAAATGCAGAATGAATGATAAAAAATAAAACATTTAATGAATACCAATATAATTAAACTTTATGAAAAAACATGATTTTTGTCATGTTTGGTTGTTTATTTTTGTTTAGCAGCATATCAACTTCTATCGGTTATTTAATGCTGAAATCAATATTTTGTATGCAATTCTATTTTTTCTTTGAAGATAATAATGGTTTTAGTGATACAAGTCTTACTAATAAACCCATAGTGGGGGGAGAAGAGGTGTATTCATACCTTTCTAAAGGGTATTTGCACATGAATGAATATAACAAACCCTATCGGAATTGGAATTTGACTCTCCTATTAACAATTCGGAGCCATTATCCATTACACTACTCATACATCCAAGCTCACAGCACTTGGTATTCCCAAGTGGACACCTATCTAGGTACTGGCCATGCTCAATGTTGCCTAACTTTGGTGATCATGCAGGAACCAGTGTTTTAATGGGATGTTGCCATAAGTCTTGCCATGTTTGTATAACTATGAGAACAAGAGTGGCTCATTAACAAACTACCAAGAAAAATCTCATATATCGTCTTATTATCAAAGTCCTTTGTTTGAATTACAAAAGTGACCACCATTAATTAACAAAGATTAGAGTCTGCCAATTAGTTTAATTTCTGTCAATGAGGGTCATCAATATTTCATTTGTATATTGGTACATATGCAAGTTATAGAAATGTAATTGTATTTTTTATATATTCCAATATCATTTAAAACTTAAATTTTGAAAAATATTGAATATGTAGCACAATAAGTTTCAACTTATTTTTAGAATGATGTCGTTCATAAAGATTTAATTAAAAATAATATCAGTTATCTTTTGATATAATGATATGGAAATTTACTATTTTCTTAGTTATTTGGAATAAAATAAAAAAAACTCAAACAGGTTTTTAACTTTAGAGCAGGAAATGCCCAAATGTGCCTGTAAATTTCACACTAACAGTCCGGGACTCTCTGAATGCTCCTCCCCTGGGTAGCACTATATTTCAATACACAATGTTAACACATATCACATGATTGTAAAAGTTGTAGATTTCCAAAACTGTAACATGTTCCTCTTTCTCATCACTCACCTCTTCTGTAACCCCCTGTGCACCAGTGGCAGTTCTGCCTTGCTTGGGTTGAAATGATTGTTTCAAAGAGAAATCAATTTACTTTCATATAAAACCAAAATGGAATCCTTAATTTTCAATGTTTTTTGAGATATATCAACTTAATAGCACCAACAAACATTTTTCAACAATTCAATCAGGACTCCAAGGATTTAGCAATTGAAAAGACAGAGAGGGTTAAAATTGTAAAATAAAAAAGTAATTTTAATGTATTATGCTAAAATAAAAATTTATTATAAAATTATTATTATTATAAAACAAAAATATAATAAATATATTGAATATAAATTTTAAAAGATTCATAGCAAATTCAGATGGAAAAATGAATAAATTTACCTCTGAACTCTGTAAACTCTAGTCCAGGGTGGGACAAGTGCAAGAATACGAGCCACAAGGTCAACCAAAGTGCTGGGTGGGTAGCTCTTATAACGGCCTGTTTTCCAAAGCTCATATAGCCCTGTAATTATGGTAAATAATAAATGTGAATATCGGGGAAAAAGAATATGCTATAAATACATAAAGATATGTGATATTTAAATAATGCTATCTCTAAATATTTAAAAAAATATTTACATGTTATCTGATCTATTCATTTGACAGAAGTCAGTCAGTTTACTAATTTTTAATAGATTACAAAATTGGTAAAACTGAAAATGCTACTAAATATTAGGCACATTCAAAATTTCCCAGTACCCTCTTTTTTTTTTTAATTAAAGACTCATTATGCAATAAAAAAACTTATCTTTTTAAAAAAAACATTTACTTAGACATATTTTTTTCCAGATGTTTTTTTGTATTCTTCAATCATATCCACAAAAAAAAGAGTATTAAAAGAAGCTATATCTTGATTTGTAATCATCTGATAAGGAATTATAAATCTATTGAATATAGCTTAAGGATTATCTCAAATTTTACAAGATTAGTTAATATCTTCAGTAATGAACAATATGGAAAACAAAATAGGCCCACAAATTTTTGGTTGAATGTTTTCAGAAGGTTAAAAAAAGGGGTATTTATTTTAGAAAAAAAATTGTTTTAAAACAGACAAACTGAACTATATATTTTCTTTGCATAGTGATACATAAAAATGTTTTAAAATTTCAGTTAGACAGAAATTTAAAGTTTAATCTTTATTATGAAAACACAATTGTCTTCATATTTTCATATGGTAAAATTTTATTTGGTTAAGTGTATTAATATACAAGAAACCTTGTTCAGTGTTAAAAATTAGGTTTGTTAATTTTACAAGATTGATTTCTATAAGACCAAGATGCCTGTTGAAGGCTTTTAATCAAAATTCACATATCTTATTATTAACATGATGTACAGAATAAAATTATAAAAATCATCCCTACTTTTAATTATATAATTATACTAACCAGTTCCTCTTATCACCAAAGTTGGATAAAGTTTCAAACCATCAGGTCGAAAAGCAGGATTTTCAAAGAATTCCTGAATTTCAAAAAGCAAAACAAAAATTTACCAATATATTTAAAAATATATAATACTAATAAATACTTATAGCAATGAAATTATTATGAAACAATGATTCCACAATATAAATATAGTTTTGGGCTGAATAACAGGTTTTTTTAAAAGTATAGTTTAATTAACAACTGTGTTTACTAATGATCTAAAACTATTACAAAATAAGTTTTGATGATTGCTTTCATATACCTTTATTAAAAATCCAGGTCACAAATGACATTTTTTGTCACAGCATGGATTTTATATTAAAGATATTTATATAATTATAACAGAATAACTTATTTTCTTCAATAACAGAAAAATATTTTGAAACATCATAATCACATTATAATTTTGCTTGTCCCTCTATGAGTTAGCATATGTGTTGGATCTGCCATTATTTCATGCAAATAATGGCCCATTTCATTTTGTGAGAAAAGGTAAAAGAAAAAAATATATCAGAGACAGGGTTGCTTTTAGAAGAGAAAAAAAGAATGAACAAACACTTATTTTGAAAACTATAAGATTGTTGGAGATTTAAAAAAAAAGATATATTACTAAAATTACTATAAAATATCCATTAAAGAAATACTTTATATGCCCTGCCACTACCTGAAATAGACCATTCTGTTCTGATTGTGAGAAAAGATGCTGTCAGTTTTAGTGAAAAAAAGAAAGCATACATAACAAGAAAGGAAAGGAAAATAAAGAAAGCAATAGCACTACTGAGTGCTTAACTTCTGTTTCAGTGAAATAGAATTAAGGAAGAAAAAATGGAGGGAAATAAAAAGGAATGATGGGGGGAGGAAAGAAAGAAATAATAAAATTTAATAATTATTTATGTCATTAATAACTCTTTGTATGTAATGTATCATTTTTAATAATATTCCAGTTTTGTTGATAATTATCCTTTATTAATGAAATATACATTAGATGGAAGTCAGGATACAAACACAATAACAAAACAACTGTCTCCCATAATTTGTTAAAGTTGTTAAACTAAAATATGTAATGATAATATACTGGAATTTCTAAGAGTCTTTTATGGTCATGAAAATTGTAAAAAATGTATTTAAAAGAATGAAAAATAAATAAAAAAAGGGAAACCTTTCATGAGCCAATTTTTGGTGTTGAAAACAAAAACAATGTAAAACAACAAGTGAACAACTAAAAAAATTATTTCTGTAATTTTTAGATTATGAAAGAGGATAAATAGCAGTTACTGGCAGCCATATTTTCTTTTTATGCTGACAAAATTTCCATTTGTTTTAAATAGTGAGAGAAAATTAACATTTTGTCATTTCTTGATAAATTTATTTGAGATGGATGTAAACTGTAAATGTAGAGAGAGATAAAAAAAGAGAAAAAATTTGTGGAGAAAGATGAGCAACATTTATTTCCTGGTTTGCATAATCAGACATCCAATAATTATATAACATGTCTTCCAAAGAAACAGCTTTAAAATAATAAATATAAGAACTAAATAGGAATTAAACACAATCATCTTAGAAAACTTTTAAATTCCAAGTATTGAGAGTAAAAATGTATTAATCAAGATATATAACTGGAATATGCTAGAAAATAAAAATTGACTCCTTTTTGTAAAGAAAAATGAAAGATCCTAGGGTATATCTCAATTTAATTTTAGAGAAAAAAAAAGAAAAGACAAACTTAAGATAGTGTCATCTAAAATATAAATTAAGCCTTAAATAATTTCTGTTTTCTACTTTATTCTGCCAAAAACTTAAATTATTCATGACTCAACCTAATAGGTTATCAAACTGATTAGAATAAATAGTACAAAGTAGTAATTTGGTAACTTAATTGTGACTGCCTTATTTGAGCCATGTAGTGCAGATTTAAATTCAGTAGGGAAGGTGAGTAATACTAAATTAAGAACTAGACAAGATAACCTTAACACCATATCTTATCATAAACCAAATAAGGCTACATTTACTAAGAAAGGTCATTTTGTATAGACAAGAATATAAATAAAAAAAATGTCAATGTTAGTTGCTTTATTAAAAATCTGTACTTACAATAAATTGTTCTATATCTCTGTCAAGGCCAACATTGGGAAGATCGGGCATCATATGTGAAACAACTTTGAAACCAGCATCTTTTGACATGTGGAAAGATTCACAAACTGCCTTTACTGTGTGGCCTCTGCAAATATAAGATTCATAGACAATAATATTAAATATATATGTGCTTGAAAATCACTAAAATATATCAAATTTACCTGCTTAGCTTAATTATATTTAATTTTAATAAGTTTGAATATTAATTTCTGCAATGATCCTCTTGGTTTACCTATATTGGAGTTTATTTTTTCTCTTTTCACATGGCCTGCTTAATTCCTTTTACTTTTATGAAAGGTTACTGACTGAAGGTTTTTAGTCTGACCCACTGTACTAAATCCAAGTAAATTACCAAACATCAGATATTGTTTTGGAAGGGCAACTTGATCAGGTAGAAAACATTTGAGCTCTTAAGGAATAATAGGTTAAAATTTTGAATACATAACATTTCTTTTTTAATTGAACAAAACAAAAAAAATCAATTATATCTTGGAAAAATAGAAAAAAATGAAAGTAAAAGAATTTTAAAAATGTAAGCCAAGTCATATCAATTCTAATGTTAAAACGTCTAAATAAACTTTGAATTAAGTGGAAGATTAAGAGATTTTCATTAAAATCAAATATGTATCTCACTATATAGGGTGTGATGAATGAATTGTCATCTAAATTATGCAAAAACAAAAGTAACACGCGATCTCATTTAAACAGATATATTTACCAAAATTACACAAAAATATCTTGAAATACTAAAGTGAAAATTCATTCAATAAAATTGCTATTGGCTTCAACCATAGCCTATAGACAACTTCAGAATCTCCTGCATCTCTTCTGGATGGTCTCCTTGTTTAAGTTGGTGAATGCTGACATAATCCTTGTCATCATCTTTACAAGGAGTTTTGTTGGTCTCTCACTCAACTGTGTTCCACACATAATAATCAAGAGGACTGCAGCTTGGGGAGTTGGGTGACCAGATGTAAGGGGTGATGTGGTCGCAAAAATTGCCTGCCAGCCATGACTGGATTCTTTTGCTTGTGTGGCATGGTGCCAAGTCCTGTTGTCAGATATAGCGTCTTTCAACCACCAGCCTCTTGACCCAGGGCAGCACTGATGTGGGTCTCCATGTTGAGATTGAGACCTTGTGGAAAGATGAATGCAGGCATAATGTTGCCATCACTAGGGATCACTCCAAACACCTTCATAATCACCATTAGACTCATCCAGCACTTTCCAAATTCTCTGAACTGTCCTAAGATTGACACCCAAACACTTTGAAATGCTTGTATTGATGCTTCTGACATGAATTCCAAGCAGTACAGTATACCATTTTCAAATTTCTCGCAGATTGAATAATGTTTTGGTGCTCAACTGACCCTACTATACTGTGCAGCCAACAAAAATCAAAAACAAACAATGTGTATACACAAAATTAAAACTATAGCACGACGACAATTTACCCATCGCACCCTGTATGTGGAAACTAAAAAACAAAGTCCGTAAAGTTGATTTTTATAAGTTGTTACCTGTTTGTATCTCTGGCTACATCTTCATATACACTTTGTACACCAATTTCAAGTCGTGTGCAACCATAAGATAACATATCACTACAAGTAATTAAAGTAATAAATAAATAAAAGAATATGCAAACACAAAATGGATCTTTTACAGAGCAACACACTCAATGCATTAGTCATTCATCATAAGGCAGAACATAATTTCAACTGAATGCAGTTTTTAATTAAAGAAGAGAGTAATTTATTAAGGTGAAAATTTATAGAAAGTGCATTTTCTGAATTTTTCATAGTAAACATTCAGGATCATAAAGCATGTGGATATTTAAAAAAAATAACTGCAATAAAATGGATGCTGAATGAAATTAGACAGCTTGAGCATTTAGACATTTAGGCACATCAAATGCCCATCAATAAAACTGTTTTTTAATTTAAAAAAGTCTTTTGAAGGATAAAACATATCACAGGATATTTTTCATTTTGTCATTCAATTGTCTCATATATACAGATTATATGTCATATTCCTCCATACAAAAAAGTGAAAATTTGAAAAATTGAATGCAAGTATAGTTGATCTTTTGAATTAGACATGTTATTACCTGAGATGTTTTCGGAGACAATAGTCAGGTCTTGTTTCAATTGTGATTCCTATACATTTTGTTCGACTTTTCTCTGAATATCTGCAGAAATGAAACAAAATTATTAAAAGAGCAAAACAATGTTGTGTTCAATTATTATTTGATTATGTAAAAGATTCATTGTTCTCATTATTTGAAGTACATTTCTTTCTTTTGAAAAGAAAAATGAACTTTTAATTAACCAATAATTGACAGTTAAGTCATAAATCTATACTTTTGCTAAGAATATTAGTGTGAAAGTGAAATTGAAAATTTGAACTCAATTTGTCTATCCCACTTTCCATGCCAATAATTGCTATGCTACCTACACATGGATGTTTATAGATGAATTAGTAATTGGTTGTACATGGTACTGTACTTATATCCTTTTTTTCCTACCTGCTATTCATTGTATTTTTCATTTGCTTTATGTATTGCATTTAATGTGTATTTTGGCTTACTGAAGATAAATGAATTATGTATGTAATGTTTTAAAGAATTGGAATCGTTCACTGCTGTAAATGTTTTTATGATTGTCTTCAACTCTAAAAACTTGAGTTCTACAAAAATAAAGTTCGAGAAACTCTTAAGAATCTGCAGACTGGTTAAAATTCCTTAGACAAAGAAAAATGAATTGCAGCAGAAAAGTTACAAATTAGCATTTTCACTGCTGCATTATTATAGCATTGTTGCATGTCTGTGCTGTCCTATTTTGGAAAAATTAGGAAATTGCCATTTAATGGAAATATATAACTATAAAAACACTGATAACAATTTTGTATGGATGGCACTATTTTGGTTTTGACAGGATACTCTACAATGCAGACTAAGCTAAACAACAACACAACATTGCAATATAATAAAAATAGATCATTTGTCATATTGTATGATAAAATGTGTTTATGCTGCTTTGGAAATAGGACTAAACATTAGTTCGTAATGCAAATGCTAGAGACCAATATTTCATGGTGTCTTAAAAATGTATATATACATTGACAGTAGGCAAT
The DNA here is from genome assembly GCA_037127315.1 of Ascarosepion bandense. NCBI lineage: Eukaryota > Metazoa > Mollusca > Cephalopoda > Sepiida > Sepiidae > Ascarosepion > Ascarosepion bandense. Next base: position 815,029 of record JBBBDQ010000279.1, read on the forward strand.
ATAATGCTGAATAAGTATACAATGTGATCCTTGCCCAAGCTTTCCACTGACTGGCCAATGGTTACCCCCACACTGCATTTTGATTCTTGATCTTGTTTGTTTATATGAAAAGCTGCATGCTCACAAAGTAACAAGATGAAAAACAAATGGCACATTGAGTAATGATAGCACAAACCCTGTTTCCCATATTATAAAAGAGATGTTAAATTTAGGAGATCAACCACTTGCCGGAGAGGGTGTGTACTTAAATGACCTTGGACAACTTCTGCTATGTTGGCCTAACAGCTCTGCTCTTTTCATCTACTCATTCCGACATGGTGGCTGACAATACGATTCATTTAATGTCATATAAACATCTTATGGATCATTTAATGACAAAATTTAATTTTCTTGAGAGCTTTGAAGTAATAATAATATAATATTATTCTGCTTTCACAACTGAATACATGGTAGATTAAACTCAGATTTTGTGCATGTACATATTTGTGTGGACATAATTACTAGAAGCAGTGATATGTGTTTTATGTTGTAGTTTTATTGATGCTATATTCTAAAATACAGTTTAATTTTTTTTTTAAATTATAGGATCTGACAATAGGAATAGATGACATTGGAACTATGTGATAGACAAGTCCATCTCTCACCAAGGGAAAACCAGAACTGACTGATTTAAAAAATGACTTAATATAGACCAGCACCTGAATACACCCTATTTTCGGTTTTGTTATCACTCGATCTCCAACCCCCCTCCACTCCTTTACTTCCCTGTTACCCTTTGACCAAAGTAGATGCTGCTTAGAAGAATGAACCATTTGCTGATTGCAAAACAAAAACACTTCAGATCAAGATAAAACCACCTCTTCCCTTTCTATGTGTGTTTCCATAATATCACAAGTACATCCACAGTAGCAAAAGTGTTAATAAGTTGATGTTAATCATTATTGTAAAATAAATAAATGTTTTATAATTATAAATCACCGAGTAGCTTATGATAAATGACAAAGCACAATGCTGAGTATCTTCCATAAAAGTTTGAAGTTAATTTTTATATATTGATAAAAAAAATACCATAAATAAACAATACCTGATAATAAAAGAAAACAGCAACTTACTTGACAGCTTCTTCAACAGAACTGCTGGTCTGCCCAGATAAAGCATCATGAAGATTCCGAATGAAAAAGTCTCTGTATTCTTCTGAGAGACACATAAATGTACCTCCCATTATAATGAATTCAACTTTATCCACACTATGACCAAGTTGTTTCAACTGAACAACAAATAATGAAAGCCAAAGAAAAAAATTACTTGCATTTTTGATAAATTTTTCAATTAATTTAGGTAATTATTTTTTAAAACATTTATTGATAATTGATCCATACTCAATTTTGATTTTGATAAATGTTTTCATTTTGTGATATTTCAATAATAATAATAATAAAATGTATTATTTCAAATTCTTATATATTACTTTAAAAAGCAATCAAACTTTGCTATTTATATACAATATAAATACTGAATCAATTTTATTTTGGAAAGTACATACACCTATCAACTGAATTAGTTATTTGGAAAATAATTATATTTGACTACCAGAGTGAATGGTTGATTACCAGAGTGAATGGTTGAATTACAACCAAACACAGATCCTTCACTTAACTTGTGTTATCACAAGTTGGGTACAAATACAAATTGAACCCGCTAGCCACAACTTGATCTGTTTTTTTCCTGACACTCAACCCCTGCAGCCACCAAGAAGATATGGTGAAGTAATGGATTGTGCAATCGGAAAGCCGAGTTTGAATCCCAGTCAAGTTCATTACATTCGCTTATATGCTAATGCCATTGGGAAAGGTATGAATTCATCTCCCCGCCCTGCAACTATGAGTAAATAACAGGACAGACTAGGTTCTATAACTTGGGTGGCAACCCATCTAGAAGAAAGAAAATTCTGAATTCAAAACTGTATGTAGCTTTGGCAAAGCACATAATAAGGAAAGAATAATTTGCATTGACTCAATGATACTGACTGGGGTCAATTCCTTTAATGATTACTGTGTGCTGAATTTTTAAAGGAAAGCAATAGGTATTTAAGCAATAGTTCATTCAAAGTTATTTTTAGTAATTAAAATTATTTTTATGCTCATTAGTAAAAATCCATTTAAAATAAACTGAATTTTTAACTGTAAAAACAAATCTAATTTAAAATTTACCATTTCTGATATAAAAAGCTTTTAAATGCTATCTTAATATTGCAAGGTGATGGTCTTATTTGAAGTTTTATTGGGACATGAAAGTTTCAAATGGAGACTTCTGGCAGTGAAAGAGTTGAGTTTAACAGATTAAGAAAAATGTTAATTAAAACACAGAACAATAGAAGATTATAAAATGGTCTAAAATTATTAATTAGAATCATGAAATAAAGATTAGAGAGCGCGTCAGAATGTCATGAAACTGAAACTAAAAGTTTACACCATTAGAAGTACATTTTGATTAACTCGGAGGGTTAAACATATACCAGATTAGAATGTGTCAGCTAAAACTTAGCTGAGAAATTAAAAATATATATTTGTCTCCACCATTTAGCAAAACCAAGAAAAAGGTCCAGTCTTTTGTAGAAGTTTTGAAAAAGATAAGGTACAAACCACCAGAATAGTTAAGAGTTGCATTCAAAGTTGGTAGCATAAATGACCGGAAACCAGCTGTCAGTAATAGTAGCAGCAGACAGGGTTTTGGAATTGACTGAAAAGTTGTGGAATGCTCAAAGCAATATTAAAATTTAATGATTGTGAGAACTCCTTATAATGATTATTATTTCAACCAATGCTTTTATACACTGGGCCATGTGTCCAGTGACTTGTGAGTTCAATACTTGGCTACAGCAGTGATGAACAAATAACTTAGAGAATTGAGTTAAATGGAGATAACTGAGACATCCAGAAGTGGCATGACTTGTGGAACAAGAACAATCTACCCCAGTGAATAAAATAAAGGGTTCAATTCAAGATTCCAATCTCCTGAAGAAGGTCAAAGTGTACCACAGCTGAAGCATTGCGAATATGGCAACAAAGATGAGGACAACACTTTGAACAATGTAAATATAGACAACACTATATTCATTTGTTTTTTAAATTCTTATAAGTTTTTAAAAAACACATTTGATAATCTACCCAAACTAGTAATTCACATCAGGCTTATATGATTACATTAAAAGCACAAGTCACAGTTTTCATATCACCAATTTGAATGCAATTAAACTCATTATGTGCTTTTGGTTTTACATACATCAATCAAGTTATTAGTTCAATAGTAATTAAAACTGTAACTTCTTACCTGTTCAATTCTGTGTCTGGTTTGTAAATAAGGATTGTATCTGGCTCGAATTGCTCGCATTGATGTTGGCTATAAGAAACAAAAAGAGAAAAGAAGTAATTTCATGAATAGAGACTTTTAGCTTATTTATCTAATAGACAATCTAGTATCATTTGATAACTATTTTCCCAATGCTTTATGAAAGATGGAAAAAAAAAAACAGTATAAATTAGAAATAATTTCAAAAAGAATAAACATTTCTTTGTCAATTCATTATCATTATTTTTTATCAAGTGATTTTTACTACAGCTTGAATGATTCAATGGACCAAGTCAGTCAGTTAAGTGCCATGCGCGATACACGCTTGGGCAATCATGTCTCAAAAGAGACATGACTGACTGGGCAGAAGATTATCCCGCAGTAGGTTGCCATTGCTTTCTGCAGTAGACTGGTTGCCAACCAAGGCTATAGAACCCAATCTGTCCTGTTATTTAACCCATAACTGGAAGGAATAGACGGATTAATACCTTTCCCAAGGGTATTTGCGCGTAAGTGAATGCAATGAATTCAACTGGAATTTTAACTCGGCTTCCCGATTTCTGGTTCCAAGCTGATATCTACTGCACCACAATAGATTAAACATGAAAAACTCAGAAAAGTTGTGGATTATTATTAGTAAAATTGCAACTGGTTTTATTTTGTTATTCAAAATTCAACTCTTACCGTTAGTTTTCATTACTGAACTTGTTTATATATTTAATGTGTATAGATGGACATAACTTAAAATGATTAAGATTCTGTCAGCTGATATAATTATTTAGATTTTAGGGACAATAATGACTTAGTACATTCATCTCAGTGAAATTCAATTTTATATTGCTTTACCAGCAAATCATTAAAACTTTATTTGATGTTAAATATGATGACACATATTGAAATAGAAAAATCTTTACTACTTTTGAGGTACTGCTTCTTTTTAATACTTTTGTATGGATATTTCTAAGATCAAGTCTGATACAAAAGTTTCTTTAAACATGAACAGTACTATTTGACGTAGTATTAATCTATCAAATACTATAAGTTTCTAATGATTAGGTAAAGAGAGTGAATTGACACAAAAAAGAGATTTTATGAATAAATTACCTGCTTTCCTATTCAGATCAACATGCTCATCTTATTTGTTATATTCACATTTCAGCTATTTTATGTTCTGGCCATCTTCAGCTATCTATTGTATTCAGTAAATGTTTTGAATTTTCAAAACAAATCATTTATTGGATATCAGCTCATAATGAGAAATCAGAAAGCCAAGTTCAAATTCCAGTTGAATTCGTTGCATTCACATACACACAAATACCCTTGGGAAAGGTATCAATTCATCTCTTCTCCCTCCAGCTATGGGTTAAAATAGCAAGACAGATTGGGTTCTATAGTCTTGGTTGGTAATTAGTGTACTACAGAAAGTAATGGCAACCTACTGCGGGAAAATTATGCCCAGTCAGTCATGTCTCTTTAGAGATAGAATCGCTGAAGCATGTATCACGTATGGCACTTAACTGACTGATTCAATCCACAAGGGTGAGATTGTTCTTGTTTGTCTTTCCATATCAGTTAATTCTTTCTAGTTTATTTACCTTGTCGCATATCAGTTAACTTTTTGTAGTCTATTTACCTTAGCATCGCTTATCTGTTTCTTCCACTAAACAAAGTATATATCTTTTCCACACCTGGGGATTAGTTTTAATTGAAAAAAAAACAGGAAAACAGATATGCTTTAACAAACTTGAAGAAGACTAACATCCAAAAGAATGTGAGTATAGCTACCAAGATGCTAGTCTGAATAGGAAAGAATCTATCTATCTCTCTCTCTCACTCTCTCTCTCTATATATATAACATCAATTGAAAATCCAACTATAAATAAAGTGTATATTGGATCAACTAAGAACACTTTTAAGCAGCACTGGTACATGCACTTAACTTCATTCAAAAACAACTTATACCGAAACCAAACATCCCTTTCTACATACTTTTGGAAGCTAAAGGATTCAAAACAGAAACCCAAAGTAAAATGAAAAATCCTAGAAAAAAAACTAGATCTTGCAATTCACTTGACGACATCTGTCCTTTATGTTTAAGTGAAAAGCTACACATTCTAAAGTACCCCAACAGTAGCAAACTGTTAAACCATAGAGATGAATTAGTAGTATTATGCAAACATTGCAAATATTTCTCGTTAAAGTTTAAATAAACTAAAAAGCACCTCACCCACACGACCTCCCAAAAAATGCAATACACATAATCAACCCTATTAATAGAACAAAAAACGTAGAAATAAAAGACAACAAACCCCACACCACACCAACAATAAGTTTAGCTACCTGTAAATGGTAGAAAAATAAAAGAAACTATCGACACTGCAAAAAACAAAAAACCATATATCCCAATACAAGATAACCAAAACTAAACGAAAAAGCGACCTGCCCAAAACTAAATAACACATATCCTCTAAACCAAATAGCAGCACCTTAAAAACCATAAAAGAATCGACTAGACCATCCAAAAATCACACACCACTCATATCATTAACAACAACGCCACTACTACTTCATCTAGACAAGATAAATAGGAAACCTGTCCTGAACTTAACCACCACTCCCAACACCGAACTCTAAGACTTAAATAAGGCCAACAGAATCCAAATAAGCTCCCAACCCCACTTTGACCTAAAAAAAAAAAAGCATATTCATCACAAATAAACTGTTTTTTCACCAGATAATTTTCATTCCAACTTCTTCACCCAATGAGAGGCAACCAAAAAACAAAGTTAGCTACAAAACGCGAAAATTTTTGTGTAGTGATAATATGAATTTATAAACCATTGTAACAACTATTACAATATATATATATATTTATTCTGTGACTTCTGTCCATCACATCCTATAAAATAGCCATATTTAGACTGACAGAAACCAAATTTTGGGGAAAAGTGTAAACAAGTAAGTGGATACAAAGTACAGTTGGTTTTACTAGGGTGCATAGCTTAATACAATAAATTTTCATTAATTTTTTTTATTTATTTAAATTTTTACTTTTCAATTAACAAAATACTCCCACTATTTTAAAGCTATTTAATGATTAAAATAATAAATACTTATTTAATAAAAATGCAATATTGTTTTTTGAATATCTTTTCTTTAAGTTTTTATATCCAAGAATCCAGTTTGCCCTGCATTTGTGAGAATTATAAAATAAAAATCACAAGGCCAAATGCTTCAAATGTTGGGATTTGGCTGCAGAAAGAAATATTTATGCATGACTAGTTTTATGTTCAAGAGTAAGAAATCCTAAGCATTTATTCTTCATTGTTAAAAAGGGAAAAAAATAAATTTTCTTAATCATTGTTTGCCATGAAGTCCTATAAAATTAAAGTAAATATTAAACCATGAAGTAGGCATTTTGTCAAAATAAATCAGCTTATTCAGATTTCATTGATTCATTTGCAAAATTGAATGAAATGAAACTTCAACAATACTAAATACTGTCAGGATTTCAACATACATCCGAATGTTGCAGAAAACAATTCTAGTATAATAAATGTAAAAAGCATATAATAATGATATTCTTTGTCATCTCAAAATTCCAACAAATTTATACATAAAACAAAACTGAATGAAAACTGAAAGTTGAATGAAAATATAAGGCCAAAACCTGAAAAAACTTCCCTCTGGTTAATGTGACATATAAAGTACTTATGAATGTGACTTTGAGAAGATTCCTTAAGTTTCAATTTTTGCTTGGAAAATCTAACCTGTAACTATTTTTCTGAAGAGACAAGGTTTATCTCTTTTACTGTGAATAGTGCAATTTCTATAGACTTAAGAATGGATCAGCATAAATATTGTGTTAACAAATCAAAGGAGTTCATATGTATAATGAAAATTTGGAATATTCTAATGTGTTTTGCCCACTTGATTAGTAATGTCAATCTTCAAAGTATGCCAATAAAACTTCTAGTAATATCTGCTTTATTCAACTAGCAATGAATTTAATTCTATTATACACTTATTATGTGGTTAAAATTCTTTCATATTCTGACTATTCTTGTTGATACATTTTATAACTGTCAACACATTCATTCAAAGATTTAAGAAAAAATTAATTTGTACAACCAATTTATAACTCATGCTTTTTCTCCACTGTGTTCTATGAACTTTCATTTTCAATGATAAATACATGTTACATAAAGTAACTTACAATTTCAGAAAATATCATTTCAAATAAGCAATTTCTACTTACCTCATAACCAGTGTAGGATTGTGTAGAATATTCAAAATCTGAATCTGGACCCCCAGGACAATACCTACAAAAAGAAATAGAAAACAATAATATGTTCAAATATAAAGATAATCATGTTACCAATGCCTAGATTAAGAATATCTATTGAAAGAGATAAAATGTAACTATAAAAATATTCCCTGATCTGACTCTTTAATATTAGCAAATGTTTTGAGGAATTTTCAATATCTTGAACTTATTGGAATTATTGACAATAGTTACATGAAGTGGAAATTATAGAGAATATATGCATACAGAAGAACTTCTGATACCATTTTCATCATTGTCTGTGGCATTACATTTGCAACATAGTCTTGGGCACAATGGTAACACATCACTCAATAAATCCTGTGCCTGACTAATAAAACAACAACTTTTAGGAAAAATTTGACTTTATTCATCAACATAATCTCCTTCTGAGGTAATACACCGATTTCAATGCTTCTCTAACAATTTGATGCCTTTTTTTTGAAGAACGATTTGTCTTTGGCATCAAAATAGGCTTCAATTTTCAATATCACTTCTTCATTGAAACCAAATCTCTTTCCCTGGAGCCTTCTTTTGAGGTCTACAAACAACCAGTAGCCACTGGGGGCCAGATCTAGAGTACAGGGTGGATGCAGAAGCAATTCAAATTGCAATTTTGTATTTTGCCATTGTTGTGATTGATTTGTGACACGGTGCATTGTCTTGGTGAAAGATTACAATTTTCTTCTTCATTTGTGGCCGTTTTTGGCAATTTCTTCCTTCAAAAACAGCAATAATGCTATATAATACTTGCTATTGATGGTTCTTATTTTGTCAAAGTAATTAATGAACAAAATATCTTGTGCATCCCAAAATACAGAGGCCAAAACCTTGCCTGCTGATGTTTGTGTCTTTGGACGGCTTTCACCTGCTGCTGTCCACTCAGCTGACTGCTGATTTGACTCTGGAGTGAAGTGGTGGATCCATGTTTCATCTATTGTCACATATTTACACAAAAACTTCTTGTTGCATTGAAACTAATGCAAACAACACTGAATCGACGCGTTGTTGTTTTGATTGACTGTGAGCAAACACGGCATCCACTTTGAACACAGCTTTCTCATTGACAAATGTTTATGCAAAATGGTGAATACACTGTCTTCTGATATGTTCAACACCTCTGCTATCTCATGCAACTTCAATCTCTGCTCAACCAAAACAAGTTTGTGGATTTTTTGGTGTTTTCTGGGATAACTGATGATTTTGAGCAACTTCAGTGTTCACCATTATTTGTGTCTGTACAACCATGTTTAATGTCATCATACCATCTCTTAACCATTTTTTCCACCGGAGCAGAGTCCGAACAACACTTATGAAGCCATTGCTTTGCTTGAATAGTATTTTTTCGCATCAGAAAGCAATGTTTTATCAACACATGAAATTCAGATTTTTTCATTGTTTTAAAAAATTTGCAACAGTAGCTTCACTTAAATAACTGTAATTTGTAAACTAATAATCCGATTGGGCCCAAATTCTGCCACATGCCATTTGAAGGTGAGTACTTCATAAAAATCATATGGATATTTTATTAGTGGTGCCATGTATATGTCAGGCCCGAGAGTTATTGAGTGATGTGTTAAACTACATCCAACTGCAATGCCTCTGATTTGGAAATTGGAGGTTTTGAGCATCTTAATTGCTGTTGTTCCCAGATTTACCCTAACCCTGGGTGGTAGCACCTGTTATGGTTCCAGCTATGGGCAAATACTAAACACCCAAACAAAAACAAAACACCATGAAAGTATAAAAGTACATTTTTATAGTAAAATTACCAGCGATACATTTTTATATAAAAATAATTATCAACAATACAATTTTAAAGTGAAATGATCAGCAATACATTTTATCTGCAGTTTAAGGCATACAATTACATTCAAAATATATTTAGTTGAAGCAATGAAATTGTATTCATAATATTTCAATTTCAGTATTAAATATTCCATAGAGATTGATATGCTGCTAAACAAAACTATCTAATCAACTATATAAACTTTGCTCACACTATTTCATGTTACCAAACTCTGGAAAGGATTTATAATGTTCAGAATCTTTTTAAGCATTTTCCATTGATAGTTAAGGATTTCATATCTTGTTAAACAAACCAAATCCATAGACAGTGCAATGAAAAATAATTATGCCAACACATTTCATGTAGAAACAGGTATTTTTTTTCTTAAAAAGTAACAGTTGCACAACATTCTCTCAAATTTTGTCAACAGCTTCTATGAATTTTGTTAAGAATGAGTAGCAATACACAAGTATTATGCCTATTTTTTCTTTATAAGTATTGTAGAATGATTGCCATACAAAAGCAATGTAGTACAAAAAAGAATTAGGAAGTAATTTTTTAATAGCTCTAGAATTAATATGAAAAATGTTCTGGAAATGAGGCAACAATGTCTTTTATTTACTAAAAGTATAAGATTATGTATACATATGTAGTTGAAGACATACGATTGCATTTAAAATATATTTAGTTAAAACCATAAAATTATGTACAAAATATTTTGATTTAAGTATTAAATAACCCATAGAAATTGATATACTGCTAAACAAAATCAATCAAACAAAGATGGATACTGTCATGCAGCAAAATCAACAGTCAAGTTCTCTGCTAAGAAAAATGTTTTTTCTATTTCAAGGCATTTTTTTTTAAATGAGCCAATTGCTGATCATGATCATAATAAATAAGTACTTTTGTACGCTGAGTTATTTTATTAGAAAGTAAAAAGGTTAATGTGAAATCAGGAAAAGTTTTACTCTTATATAATGAAATCTAAGATCTTATCGATGAAAACTTACTTAAAAAAAAAACAGAAACAAAGATATTAATTCATAAAATACTTACACACAAATATTTCCTGTCATAGCAATATGAGGACATCGATGAGGTTTGCACATAACAGCAACAACTGCAATCTGAAAAAGAAAAATAATTTGATAAAAAAAGCATTTTTTAAAAATATCACAACCATTTCTTATTTAACTTCATATTACAAATCTTGATATTTCAGCTTTAAATAATAATATTTTTCTAAGTTATAAAATACAATTATATAGCATTTTTATCAAAGTATAAAATCAAAATGCACTGATATGGTGACGCTAACAGACCAGACTTGTAAATACATTCTTTTCATTCCAAAAAAAATTAAGTGCTACAAATTAAAATTTATCTTATACTTTCTTTTTTTAAAAAATATAAATCTAGTTTATAGTGAGTTATTAAAAGTTAAGGATTTAAATTTACTAATAATTTTCTGGTGTAGACAGATTTTATATTTTATATTATAAACAATTTAAATTCAATTATCAAATAATTTTTTATCAAAATTTATAGGCTAAATTAAATAATAATTTATATCCCTATACATTGATTCTCAAAACTTCTTCATCTTGAAGAAAACTCTAGAGATCTTCACATTTCAAACTTAGAAGAAAATATTTAGCAACATACTTACACCACTAGCTGTACGGACAGGTTTAGCCTTCAGTTTAGGAACAAGGACCTATTTAAATAGAAAAAAAGTACAATATATTAGCAAATACACCACACAGATATAACTAGAAATATAAGCTGTGTAATTCAGATTGCAAGAGAAACAGCAGTTCATACAGCATGTACTGAAAGAGAAGTAGAATAAATCAGGAATATTGAAACTTACAGCAAAAGACTTAATGAACGAAGTAAGAGTCTATTTAACACATTTATGCATGATGCTCAACTAGTTGGATATAATCTTAATCAGCACTAGACATCACACCTAATACATTTGACTATATTTTTGTATCATAACAAAGAATTGGAAAACTTCATTATGATGAGAATTAACTATTAGGCTTGATACCCAGAGCAGATGTGCGTTGTGGTGCACTGGATATCAGCTCGGAACGAGAAATCAGGGAGCCAAGTTCGAATTCCAGCCAAAATTCATTGCATTCATTTGCGCGCAAATACCCTTGGGAAAGGTATTAATCCGTCTATTCCTTCCAGTTATGGGTTAAATAACAGGACAGATTGGGTTCTATAGCCTTGGTCAGCAACCAGTCTACCGCAGAAAGTAAGGGCAACCTACTGTGGGATAATCTTCTGCCCAGTCAGTCAGATCTCTTTCGAGACATGATCGCCCAAGCGTGTATTACGTATGGCACTTAACTAACTGACTGACCCAGAGTTGATTAAGTCATGCCCATGCATAAATGGATTTAAAAAAATACAAAAAAAAAATCGTTAAAGTACATTAACAAATACTTCAAACTTTATATAAAGTATAACAAAAAGAACTGAAGACAGCAAAGATGAAATTTCAGAGGAAATAACAAAGAGAACATGGAATTTAAGTTTGGTACTAAATAGGTTTTAAGAACTGAATTAAGAAAGTGGAAAAAGCTTAATAGGTTATAAAGTTTGTAGGAATTGATTTTAAAAATCTATTTTAAGATATGGAAGAAAATCATGGAGAATAATGTTGATAAAAAGATGAGATAGTTTAATGCTGGGATTATGCATAATGAAAGTGAATTTGTTAAAAAATAACCACTTTTGTCTGAGCCTCATAAACTGTATTAAAAATATGTTAATGAATATAATGTTATGTTATTTCTTTTAATATATATTGTAAGATATGCTTTTATATTTCCCACTTTCTCCAGTAATCCATGTTCAAACCCAGGCAAAAATATTTGAATTTTGAAAACTGATTTTCAAGACAGGCTGTGCTAACTTATGAGATTGGCACAATGAAATCCTGATCTCACCAAATTTCTGTTCAGTTAATTTTTTGGCAAACTAAGCTAATTAAATTACTACCCAACAAGTCTGTAAATGTTTGACAGAACAGGGATTAGGAGAGATAGTAAAAAGACAACATCTACTAAGTTACAAAGAAAATTGTGGAGAAACATGATCACCCACATTCTGAAGGGATATGAGAGATCAAAGAAGAAAACACTGTATGAAAAAATAAAAATTTTCATTATTTATTTATTCAAGTAAAACAGAGACATTCTAGTAAATGATCATGTGGAACTACTTTTCTCTGGAAAATAAAAGTACAAGAAAATAAATAAGCAACTAAGAGTAGGTATATATATATTAATCAGTTTGTCTGACGATCGCAAGAGCATGAAACCCAGGGTCACAAACTCACACCTATCTCTCTCTTGGATCTTATATGGATGTTATATTAATTTTTAACCTAAGTTTATTGATACTGGTTAGAATTTAATTTTATACACATGATGACACTTAAGTTTATTCCTTAACCATGAAGTCTCCTGCAAGCTGCCTGACCTACTTCTCTCCAACTTGTATCAACTATGCATTGTGCTACTACTTCAACTCTCTCCCTTATCTTTGCCTCTTTCTAAACAAACTTTTACTTTCGGTCACACAAGAATTTCTTCATTATACTTCTTATCAGGAGCTAATGAAACAGGCTTTTGAGAACCTGTAGAAATGGCTATTCTCCCAATGTAAAATATTGAATATATATATATATATCAGTTGAGATATTGAGTGTCATGGTTTTTTTTTAACTGAAAATCTGCTTTTTAAAATTTTACAGCAAATGCTTGTCATGTAAAAATATTAATGCTTCTTATTTCAAGTGGGTGCAGTAATAACCTAATTTATATGAGAAAAGATTAAACTGTAATAAAATGGTCTCAATGAAGTCAAACTCGAAAATTAATTTCTGTCATATATATATATATATATATATATATATATATATATATATATATAAAAACACTTTTTATAGTACTAAAATTCAAGCATATGTAACTTATCAATCTCATAAAAACATTAATTTACCAAATTTTAACATATTGAAAAAAACAATATAACATAGATATTACAGGTTCATCATAAAATCTTCAGTACTATTTCATGAAAACCAATGATTGTTCAATATAGTCTTTATTTTCCAAGAAAAGGATAAAAGAGAAAGATATTACTACAATAAAAATCAGTTTTTGACAAAGAGAATTTAAAATTAAGTAACACTATTAAATTCACCAAATTATTCTGAAGATTGGAATTTCATTTTCAATTTCTACACCATTTTTATGTTTTATCTTTAACTAAGTAGAACAGCCATGCAAGGAAAAGACATACTCTTTGATATGAATTCTCATGAATCCAGTAGAAAGGCTTATTCTTTAACTATGAAATGTTAAAAACAGAATAGTCACTTGATTAAAATGAAAAGTTGGTTAATCAGTAAGAGTGGTGTTCAACAGAGTTTTGTTTGTTTCTATATTGTTGGTACATGACACATTAAAAACAAGAATATACTTTTTATAGAATTCTGACTGATAATTGCATTCACAAAATTATGCAACTGATAAAATCTCACCATTAACCTATAACCTAGTAAACAATGTTGCTTTTTTTTCAATGTCGTATCTTATTTTAGTTAGTATAATAAATTCATTCTGCATAGAGTTAACCTATTTTTGTGATTTCTACCTTAGTGGAAAGAATAAAGAAAAAGAAAGTACTTTTAAACTATTTGATTATCCACTAAGTGCTTCATATAAAACAAAGAAAAATGTTTCATTATAATGGTGTAGTTTGAACCAGCATCCAAAAGAGGATTCAGAGCAAAGATTATGTCACAATGTTAATTCCAATCATTGTTGGAATGAATATTAGTGTAAATTTATGCAATAATTTTGGTATGTGGCTGAAGGGGGAGTGAGGTGAGACTGGTCAACACTTTCTATCATAGACCTAGTTAATCCGATTCATGACCCAATCACTCATTTAATCATTGTTGGAATGACTGCAAAAACACTCCTCCCAAAATATATTGACAAAACCTACTGGGATTTTTTCCTTGCCAAGAAGATAGGCCACTTCTCAGTCCCATCCATATATTTTTGTTCTTTTTTGTCTTAAAGTCAGAACACTGAGATCACTTTTCTGTATCCCATTGATGTGTTAAAATCGTTCTTAGTTTTCAAATTTTGTTGCCCTGCATATACTGTTTGTTTGTTATTATTTTTGCTTTGTTCTTTTCTTTCTATTGTTGTGAACTTTGTAAATTCTGTTTGTTGGGCATTTCTGCCAATTACATTTACCTACGGCCAGTTACTCTACAAAAAGGAGAAACATTAATGACATGAATAAAAAAAAAAACTGACACAACTAGCAACAAGTGCCAATCAAAATAAAGACACTTAAATTTCTCAAGTTTAGTGTGGCAAAATAAACTTAAAACAGCAACCAGCCAGTATTCCAATCCAAAGTCATTCCTTCTCGAGTTCTGTCTCAAAATCTCACTAACAGACATTTCAGCCACCAACTGTGAACATTGCTTTTATATCTGTACATATACCCATAATTCTTTTGCGCCTTCCTGTGATCCCATAATGCGTTGCATTTTTTAGTGTATAAAAATGCAATGCAAATCCCCCCATTACGGATCACAGCAGAGCAGTAAGTGCTTTTTCTTTCTCCTTCATTTTAACTGCAGTAGCTTTACATGCTAAGCAAATACAGGCTCTTTTTTGGCGGGGACAAGGCAAGTCGCAAACAGTTGTGCTCGTCCCAGGTTGTATCTCATGTCTGCCACATTTAGCTAAGTAAAGAGGTGAGTAAAAATACAAATGGATATAAGCTGTTAACTCTGCCAAACTATTAAGAAACATTGTTAATCTGTTAACATCTTCAATAGAACTTTACATAGACCATACATACGAATGTGTAACACACACTTACATTTACTTTTTTTATATTTCTTTCTATTTAGTTTTGATGAGATAATAAAATATTGGCATATGTACAATACCATTTGTAATTTTAATCTTATCTCTCTCTCATCACTCACATACATATCTACATCTTCCATAATAATAAGCTGGCAGCCCTGAAGATCACAACAGAGCCAACCTCTGCAAAAGAAGCAAATGAAAAAAGAACTAATGAAACAACCCCCAACACATCACATTTCTTTGTCCTATATAATGTAAAGAAAATCCACTAGATGACATATTTGTGAAGCTGTGATTGATACTGAGAACTAAACATCCATGAGAGTCATCAATAAATTGATATATTGACAGGGTTGCACTTTCTTAGGGTAACTCATATGTTTGGCATAATGAACCCCAGGTTTTTGGATTAAGATAGTAGTATATCGGTATATTTCTCTTTTGTTGCTTTTGTAGTGCTTTATTTGGTACTGTAACCCACTGAATTTTGTTTAAAATTTCACAAGAATACTCTAATAAAAAGAAATACCAAAAATGTATAAATGATTTTTTGTTACCTTTTTGTATTGTTGGGGCACAGCAGCAATAATATCAACCAATCTTGGTTGACTAGCAAGGCCATATTTACTTGCTGATTTCCCTTTTATACTGGAAATAATAGAATCAAGAAAACATGAAATGTTCATAAATATTTAATAA
Organism: Ascarosepion bandense; assembly: GCA_037127315.1. NCBI lineage: Eukaryota > Metazoa > Mollusca > Cephalopoda > Sepiida > Sepiidae > Ascarosepion > Ascarosepion bandense. The sequence goes on from JBBBDQ010000279.1 coordinate 831,119, forward strand.
AAACGTTTTACATATAAATCTAACAACGTAGAGAAATTTATCCAGTGTAAGTGCATGTGTTAATATGTGATTTTCATAGTTTTATGAGTCTCTTCTAATAGCATATATTTGAAGTAAATAACAGTACCCATATATGCTCATATTTATTCTAATTCAGTAGTAATTTTGACTGTATTTTTTTCTGCACTGCAAAGATTTCTTAAATAGAGAACTTTGGATAAGTGAAATTACTTCTGTAGGAAAATATACTACAATTAAGATATATAATTAAATTCTAATTTCATAAATTTTATCTTAAACAGTTTTAAAATTCAAAAGTGCAAAACTTTTTTCTTCTAAAAGTTATTCACTCTTTTCAAAACAACACAAATATGATACCACAACAATCTCTGGTTATCCTGGAAGAGAAAAGGGTCCAGTAAAAAACAAAATGTGCATTGTGATACTATGGAGATCTATGTAGAAAGGGAAAAGGTGGTTTTATCTCAATCTCAAGTCTTTCTGGTTGATATACTAGTAAAAGATTCCTTTTGAAGTCTGGTCTTCTAAGTGGCATCCACTTAAATTGAAGGAGAATGGGAAGTAAAAGGACTTTTGAGATCAAGTGGCAACAAAATCGGAAATAGGGTATATCCAGGTGCCAGGCTTGTGATCAGGGAGAGTTCTGGTTTGACCTTAGTGGAAGGCTGACATGTCTGTTGAGTGGTTCTGAAGCCTCCATTTCATATTGCTAGCCACCCCATCAGGAGTAAATTAGCAAGGAGTTGGTAAGAGGAAGAGCTGACATTGCAGGAGTTATCCCAAGTATCACCTACCTAACCATCTAGACAAGCAGGCAAAACCCCGAATAAAACACTTACATATAATATGGGCAGTGGTGACTGTGGGACTCTGAAGGGGGTGGCACAAGTCTCAGAGTTTTCATTTTCATACTATACCACTATCATATACACAACTTGGGAATGTGTTTGAGTATAAGTATGTTATTTCAATAAATTAAATGGAATAACTTTTCATTCATAGTAGCAGAGTTCTAATCTGTTCTTGCTCTTTTTTCCACTCTCAAGCTGTTGGAACACAAGAGAGGTTAATTTCAATATAAAATCAATGGGTTAATAAGCAGAACAGTGAGATTTGTCTGCTCTGATTGTTTTCCTCTATAAAATTTTTTTGAAGCGCAAAAAATAAATGCTAGATAAGAAAAAATGTGAAAATAAAATAAAATAATGCAACAAAATCAATCAAAATGCTGTGAGCACCACAGCCATACAAAAATTAGCTAAAAAATTAATTTATGCTTTTGGCAAACTCTGACCATACGATCAAGAAGCTACTTTGAAATAAGGAAATGATTTCAATAATATAATTTCTTCATGGCCCAAAAACAGCTGAATTGACACAAACCCAAGTTAATGTAGATGCTATATTGCTTCGATTTTACTTATTTCTCAATAGATTTTGGTGGGACAGGTTGTTTCAGTAGTAACTTCCTAACAAGAAGAATTTCATGTTGTAAATCACCTACATTGAGTGAGTAAGTGTCTGTATAATTTTTTAAATCTTCTATAAATAAAAATGTGTGCCCTCCAGGACAAAGAGCTGAACTACCACAAAAAATGACCAAAAACTCATTAGAGAAATGGTTGTCCAATTCATTAATCAAACAGTCTAAAACTGGATAAAAAATATTAATATAAATATCACTTGATGAAATTGTTGTTGGCCTTTGACCAGTGGATTCTAAAACATAAATTCGATATCATTAGATATGTCAGACTGTACTGAAAAATATTTACAAGATTTTTATTCAAACTTTCTGCTATTTCCTCCCTCACCATAGATGAAAAAATTACAATTATCTCATTCTGTATAACAAGACTGGCATATTTTTTATTCTTGGGGCCAACTCTGATACAGTCGGCAATGATTGCATCATGTTTGGCAATTTCCTGAGTTACTCTCAACAGGATAATTTCTGCAATGATCTTGATGTAATGTCGATTTTCTTGAACTTTCTTTTGATAAGCCAAACTTATGATTTATGCAACAGATGTCTTTTGGAATACATTAGGTTGAAAGACATTCCATATAACACAGGAAAATTTGGGGTATTGGGAATTCATATGTTTCTCTGGGTGTTTTTTTTTCCATCGTTGAAATCCAGTTTTAGTAAATGCATCATCTGCATTGTCACATGTTGGTGATGCAAAGTGCCCACATGCAAAACAGATTATCGCATCACATTCTTGTGAATATTCGGCTCATTGGTATTTGTCAAACCAAGCACTTACAAATGACTGAGCATGGCTGCTTCCTTCACTGTGCTTCGGATATTCTCATAAATGTGCTTCAGTTAGAATACCACCAACAGATTGGGATGTATCAGCTGGTGTGATATCATTCTTCTTTGGTTTTTGAGATGAATGTCCAATAACAATTGCAGAATATTCAGTATCTAACTTCAACATATTTGCAGGTACTCATGCTTCTTCAGTGTTGCTGTTTGTTGTTGAAGTTCTTTTTTATAATTCAGAAATTTATCCATAATGCAGTGTTAGTTTATAGTTGTAGTGTCGTGTGTGTATTTGTGCTATATTTTGTAAAAAGATGTTTGGAAATATAACTGTGTTTAGCAGTAAGGAATTGAATATGAGAGAGACAAAAAGACGTATGGTTCGCTTGATCGTTCGTTTAAAAAAGAATCATTTCGATGTTCAGTGGTGACCACTATAAATAGGGAAAGAAGAGGTCTAAATTGTTTTTCTACAAACCCCTTTTCTTTACTTCCTTTAATCAATGCCGGCATTGTCAGCAAATCTCAGTAGGGTGTACGAGTCTTGGTGATCTTGGCTAAACCATTGATAAACAATTCAGGCCACCTGTTGTGTGTAGCTCTATGTGGTGGTGGATGAGCCAGTTTGCATATTTCTGAGACATAGACATTTGGTGTCTGAGAATTCGATGCCGATTGTCTTCAGTAGACTGGAGGAAATTACTGACCAATTCTTTCAGTCAGTAAAGTGCCATACATGATACACACTTGTGTGATTATGTCTTGAAAGAGACATGACTGACTCGGCAGAAGATTTTCCTGCAGTAGGTTGCTGTTACTTTCTATGGTAGACTGGTTGCCAACCAAGGCTATAGAACCAAATCTATCCTGTTATTTGACCCATAGTGGGAAGGAAGAGACAGATTAATACCTTTCCCAAGGGTATTTGCGCATAAATGAATACAACGAATTCAACTGGAATTTGAACTTGAGTTCTCATTCCAAGCCAATATCCATTGCACCACAACACACATCCAATTCTTTCACTCGGCCATAAATCACTGACTGCTTATGTAGATACATAATAAGTTGGGGACATTATTTATAATTAATGTCTTCCTTCAGATATGAAAATATGACTATTAAGTCTCTTTCCCCCCTAACAACATGTTTGCTTTTATATGGTTGTTTCATTTTGTTTTTTTGGGGTTTTTTTTTCAAACTGGTCTCTGTATGTGTCCTTAAAAAGCTAAATGAAAAAGAAAATGCAGAGGTAAAAGTGCTGAAGATCAAATCTTACCAAAATCAGTTTCATAAATTTTTGAAGCTTATAAAAGGGAAGGGGCAACTGAGGAGCTAACCAAAGTTCAGGAGAGGAGGCTTAGCCCCTTTTGACCTCCTCGTAGAATTGCCACTGAATATAGAAAACAGGGTTTGCATTATTTCTTGATGTGGTGTTTGTCTTTCATTGTTACTTTGTGAGCAAGCAGCATGCTCTTCCTTAACATTCAATGCACACCGATGAAATTGAGGATTGAAATAAAATGTGGAGTAATCATTGGCTAGTTGGTGGAAAGTTTGGGCAGTGGTTGCATTGTATGTTCACAGATTAGCTGAAGCTAGCTTAAGCCAGGACTATAAAACCTCCCTTTTAAGAATTGTTAAAATTTACTCATAAAAATAGAGCTGTTCTAGAGACTTCAGTTACCATAAGAGAAATCTCCAAAACTTCTTTGATCAAATAGGTGTGTGTACATAAAAATTGGACTTATGTCAACAAATTCATTGTTATCTAGGATATTTGAACTCTTACATAATGCCACTTTTACTTTTTATTAGAGATGTGGTAACTTAGGGTTCCTACTCCAGTTAAATTGAGCAGCAGGAACTAGAATGGTTATCACCAACAGCAAGAAAAAAGAAAGAACTAAGAATAGGATTGAACTGAATAGGGGACTCTGTCAGGGTCATGTACTGTCCAATAAAATTGTTGAGAGCCAAATCCCTTTCTCGTGTTGTCTTTGCAGATATTACAAGAAATACCATCATAAAATAGTCATAGAGACAAATTATGCTTTATTTTAATAAATAAAATTCATTAAACTGCAAAGTATGATGATAATGTGAAACCAGTTTTTTCCTCTACATATTTCTCTGTGATATATCTGTACAATATGGTTGTGTTTTGTTTTACAAAAAACAGCTGGCAATGTTTTCATGGACAGAAAAAAATTGTTTCAAAAGGATGGTTATTCTTTTGAAACCACTATTACTGTATACACTTAACTCCCTTTTCTTATCTTCATTTGTTGTTTTGTCATTTGCACTTATTTCTTGTTAATGGTAAAACTACTGTTACAAGTCTGTTGGACTCTCACTCATTATTCAAATTCAAAATAGTGCTGCAGAATAAGCACAACCTCTGCTCAGTGCAGAAATTGAGTTGAGCATGTTGCTGTGATGACCTATATTACCTTAAATAAAACTATAGAATAGATACACGTGTGATGGATACAATTTCTTTGGAACTGCATTATATACTTTACCACCTGCTGACACACGTTATTATACAATGTATATGTATTAGTACAAACATTATAGTTTGGTCTGTTTTAATGAACATTTATTTTAATACAATATGATAAAATATCCTTTAAACAGTGCTTATCAAGTATAGAATATTAGAAACATGCAGGCAGTGTGCAAAATCATAAGTGGATGAATTTATGAATTACCAAAATTATCTTTGTAGTAATTTAGTAACTATAAAGAATAAAGTAAACTTACCTGTTTAAATTAACATCTTTCTTTTGAATATGTGCCTGAATCAACTGGTTGACAATATCAGTAACTGCTAAAACCATTAATTCTTCATGTGACCCTGAATTTAAAATTCAGATAAGAATATTTAACAAAGATATTTTACAATTTTAATACAAATAATTCATCCATGATGTATATTAATTTATTTGGCTAACATTTCATACCTATAGAAAAATTGTTTCTGTAAAACAGTTTAAATACAGCTTAAAATTCAAGTTTTATGCTTATCTTACAAGAATAAAAAGAACAATTTGAGGACTACTAAATCAACTTTATTAGACAGTTTGATTATGAACAAAAAATTTGATACTCAAAAGTTAGCAAAACATTGTTTGCTGAAATACTTAACTTTCAAATAGGTGAAAAGAATCCATAATTGATATTTATTTTTCTTGAAAACAACAGTATAAGAGATTCAATCTGAAGATTATTGCTAATCTTCAAATGATGAAAATAACTTTACATATGCATAGATAATTATTTTTTCTTTCAAGGAGGACATTTAAAAAATACACATCATTTTAAATGGAAAATATATATATGATAATTTGATATCATTAGTAAAAAAAAATAACAAAAGTAAGGACAAAGTATTGTTTATTACAATCTGATCATTCCTCATAAAAATCAGTTTTCTCATTTACGAAGAAACATTTAGCTTTAAATGATTTATTAAAATAATTTTACTCACTTTTGTAATAATCTAATATAAAATATTAGAAAAATATAATAAAAAGGACCAGTAAAGAAAACAAAGTGACAATGGCAGATTATATATAATATATTTATATTGACAACAGTCAATACAGAATATTTCTGCCACATATGGTTTGGTGCTCCTGATATATATTTAGAAATCCTTGATAAAATTCAAAGAAGAATCTGCATTATCATTGATCTTGATCTGATATCTCAACTTCAGTCAGATTGATAGCAAGATGTCATCATTTTACAGATGAAATGGCTAGATATAATCATAAGTTTTATGAAAATAGCTTCTTTTCTCACATTTCTTGCTTTCAAGTAAAGTTTGACCTTAAAAACTTAAATGCAATGTCAATTATTAGCTTCTATCTTCTTAATTTCAGTTATTTTATTGTTCTTTTTGGGACTTTTAAACCTAATGTCTCAGTAACCATTATTTTTACCACAGTTCATATGGCAATCTTTGAAGCTAATGATTTTCTTTAGCACTCTGTATTACTGGTTCCTAAATTGTATTCATTTCTATGCTTGTCTGGCTTAAAAAGATTTTTGTGGCTTAGCATATGCATTGATTCCTTAAGTTTATATAGTTTCTAATGATGTTCTTATTTCAATTTCATTCCATAGGGAGCGGTGATACCCTTTCTCTCTCTATATGTGGTCAGTTACGTCTGATTTTACTATCTCCTCTCATTTTACGGCCTTGTGATGTTCTTGCAGCCTTACCTTAAATGGGCAGCCTGTTTCTCCTTTATATTTCTTTCCACAGCTACATGAAATGGCATACATAGTCCTTAGTCATGTTCTCTATTAGAGGTCTTACTTGGGAGAGGTACCTGCAAATAACCCCTTCACATAAGGTAGGCAGACTCAGGCTAAATTTCTGAGAGTTGTTATCCTCATGTACCCTCCCTTTCAAGTTCGTTGGAGCTGTTGTCATATATTTAGGGTAGTGATTACATTGTAGGGTACTGCGTATACTGATCATTTCCTGTTCATATGTCTCTGTGTCGCCACTTATTACTTTTGCTCACTGTTGCAAGCAGCAGACTATCACTTTCTTTACTTTGATTGGGTGGTGGAAGTCAAAGTTCAGGTAATGTCCAGTGACTGTTGGCCATGCGATATACAGATGTCTTGAACTCATTTTCTGTTTGCGATATTAGTACACCCAGGAATGTCTAGTTTGTTGTCGTTCTCTTTTTCCATAGTGAACTGTATCAACGATCTTATTGAGTTCATATGGTCCAGTAGTGTCTGGACCTCTTCCAGTTGTGATCAGAGTATGAAGATGTCATCAAAATATCTCTGCCTTGGAGTTGGCTTTAGTGCTGCGGATTCTAATGTCATCTCTTACTAAAGCAGTTGTTTCAATTCATTTGCACAAGGATGTAGGTATAGTTTGAATGAAGGAAGAAAAGAAAATGAAATGTCACTTACCTTGTAGAGGGGGAGAAGAAGATATTGTGGAAATAAACAAATTATGGGGAAGGAAAGTGATAAAATTTGACTGAAAATAGAGGTTGGTGATTTTATTCTTTTTGTACAAGTTGTGAAAGAGGAAGAAGGGGAAGGAAGGAAGAATGAAAGAGATCATAGGGGAAGTTTGTTTTTATGTTTATTTTTTGAAGTGCAAGATATTTTGGCAGTATGGAGTCTGGAACGATGAGACTGTTTAGCTGAAAGGGTGATATAGTCACATGGATAAATAAGGTGAATTTGGTTTCAAAAAGTACCAGATTTTTCTATTTTTCTTCTACTTTTTCAGCAAGATGCACTTGTCCTCTACCTTGAAATAAGTGATGAGAGCATGATAGAGACCAGATTGAAGAAAGTGTTCACTGAATGGCCCTTTGGAGCTTATGAAAAGCTTGAGAGAGTGAAATGGACTGAGGAATTAGTAGATGTCTATGCCACTAATATCAAAATGTTGGTGGGGCTGGCAAAATATCTAGGAAGAGGACTGGATCAGATAGTGAAACTAGCTTTTGTGACAAGCTTCCTGGACAACATATCTGTAGCAATGCAACAAGTGCCTGGTATAGAAAAGATGGACTTCTGAAAAATGATACCAGATGCAAGGCTCTTGGTCAGTAAAAGACTTTGGAAACCCAGAACAATGGCAATGATTCCTCAAAGCATGAGACTAAAAGAAAACAAAGGTCATATGGAATCATCAAGCATTAGGGGTGACAGGTATCAGGGATCACACCTAATTAGAAACTCTAAGGAGCCACCTAGATCGAAAGTAACGTGCTACAATTGCAAGAAATTGGAATATAGTGCAAGGTATTTCACTCAGGCTCAGGGAAATGAGTAAGAGGGAGCTTCTGTGTCAGTAGTTACCCATCAACAGAAATAAGGCATATACATACCACAATATTGAGGTTATAGTAAACAAATAAAGGTTTTGGTTTGTTTATGGCATGTCAACCACAATGGGTTGTTTAATGCTGACAAAACTTTTTGCAATAGATTTGTATGAATAGAATATGCATTTTTTATAAGAAATCAGTTTGTAGATCAGGTTTCATTGATGTAGTTTCATAAAAGAGGATTTTGTTGAGAGTCAGATGTATTGGTAGGTGGTTTAAATAATAACCTGAAAGATTCCATTCTGTTACAGGCAAGTCCATTCTATAAGTATTGATTGGTTCTTCCCCTCCCCTTTTCGGTCTTGTGCCACAATTTTGTATTTTTACAAAATAAATATTATGGGCACCTTCCTGCAGGGAGACAGCCATGTTGAAAGGTAAGTTATTTGACTTCTACAACTGGTTGAACTCATTTTGGGGTGTGATGAAGTGGATTATAGGCATGAAATAAAAAAATTGTCTGCATGCGGCTCAAAGAATAATCTTGCTTTAAGCACAAAGATAAAGGAACTGGTGGTGGACTTTCAGAGAAATACTACAGCACCTGTCTCTCTGGTTATTGGTAACCTTTGTGTGGAGAAGGTGGATAAAATTAAGTTTCAGAAAAAATAATTTAAAAAGGGAGATGCTGATGACCTTCTACCACTGCTCTATTGAGAGTGTATCTTGCATACTACATCACTGTTTAGTATACCAGCTGATCAGCATTGGACAAGAGAGCCCTTCAAAGGATTATTGCCCAGAAAATAATCAGCTGCTTGTTGTTATTCTTGGAGGATATTTCTAATTCTTGTCACAGCAGAGCATAAGACATAATGAAAAACAGCACACATCAAAGGTGAGGTACCACTTGTTTGAACTGTTACCCTCATGGCATTGTTTTAGTAACTAGTTCTATTAGTTCTGGGACAAGACAAAGTACTTATCCTTGAGCCCCAGTGCTACTGCATGCTAAAAATTTTCAACATATTACTTTTTCTTCATTTGACGCTGTACATGTTATTTTTTCTTTTATTTGTGTGTGTTGGTGCTACCCTATTTCACTATACATGGACAATGACAAAGTAAAATGACAGGATAATTAAAGTCCAACACCTTATGCTAATTTTTCAGCGTTGTGTCACATCTTTATTTCTCTCTCAAAAACACTGCTTTTTATTTGTTTGTCGAATCTACACAGGATTAATATTCTTCAATAATCTCAATTTCACCAAGTGAGTTTCCCAAAATGTGTACTGGTCATCACAAATAAAAACAAAAAGCTCTCAATCGAATTTAAACTGTAATAAGGCTTTAAGGTACATTTCGTTAACCGCAAAAAGAATGAAGGAATTCTATGTTCCGTCTCATATCTGCAAATACACATTATGACTGAAGAAGGCTAAGTTTTTTTAATTAAATTTCCTACTCTGTGCTTGTACCAAATAAAAAAGAAATTTGAATTTAATTTAACTATATAAAAAAAAACAATAGTCGACTGAGTTTTCACGAAATATCTTTTAGTTTTAATTTAAAGTATTATTTGAAAAACAGAAATAGAAAATTAGTATATTGCTGAAATTTTCAGTTTTTACTTGGGAAAGTAGCGTAAAAAGAAAGACTACGACATTTAAGTATTTTTTTTTTTTTATGTATCTCAGTGTCATAATTGTTTGGGTTTTTTTTTTATCTCAATGCCGTGAGAAATGTATGCCGTAGAAAATTATAGAATTAAAAGTTAAAGAAAAACTAAAAGCAAAAAATAATCAAGTAGCTGTGTGTGTATAGTTGTGAAGAAGCAACGAGGGACCATGTGAAGGCAATTTTATGGTTGTTTTTTTTCGGTAGCCTGTATCATTTTAGCAGGCTTATAATCCGAGAACATTATTTACATAATCACTTCAGTATAATAAAACATATATATTTTGTTTTACCTTTTACAGTTCTTTTTTGTCCCATTGTTGTTGCTATAATCTCTCGATATTCTGCACTTGAACGTACTGCGTGGTCAGACGTTCAACATGTAAATGTAACTAATTTAACCATAGTTTCGTAAGCAGGGAAATTACTAAACTAGGAATTGAATTAAAAATTGACGTATTTTGCCAATACAGTTTGTCTAATTATTTTAATTTAGAATTAATTTACTAGGTTTATTTTGTAAGGGGAACGCTACCGATTGTTTTATAAATCTACGAGTGACTGATTTGAAACAAAGTTCACAGAGTCTATGATGAAGTTAGAATTTCGCATAACTTTTTAGTACTTTTTTTGTGCATTTGAATTTGATACCCCCCAAAAATGTATACAACAGAATCCCACTACAACTAGAAAAAGAATAGATAAACAACCCACTATAAATGTAACAAATTTAACTGGAATTCAAACTTGGCTCTCCAATTTCTCATTTTGAGCTGATATTCACTGTACTACAGCCCACATCCTTACACACAGAACTTCTTATATCAGTCAGTTAAGTGCCATACGTGATATACGCTTGGGCGATCATGTCTCGAAAGAGACATGACTGATTGGGCAGAAGATTATCCTGCAGTAGGTTGCCATTGCTTTCTGCGGTAGACTGGTTGCCGACCAAGGCTATAGAACCCAATCTGTCCTGTTATTTAACCCATAACTAGAAGGAATAGACGGATTAATACCTTTCCCAAGGGTATTTGCGCGTAAGTGAATGTGTAGGGTTTCATACATTGACACACACACACACACACACACACACACACACACACACACACACACACACGCATGGTCACTCGGCGTTCCACGTGATGACTGGTTCTCGTCAAAAACGATGCTAATAAAAACGGAAAACATCACGTGGTACACCAGTTGGGATTTCCTCCCGGGACAAGAGAAAACAATGTCTTCCTAACTCACACAAACACACGCGCACTAATTGCGTGTAGCAATTAGTGGCGCAAAATTTCTTTTACTTTTCTTCTCCTACATTAACACTATGCACATTAACTTTCATTCAAACAGGACTTTACATAAAATAACTTCCTACACGTAAATCCACAATTTTTCCAACCTTCGTCAGTAGAAATCCACCGACTGCTACATTCGCATGTAAGTCTCTCTCTCTACTCAACGCACACACAGACACAGAACTTTGTCTTCTGTCTGACTTTCTTCATCAAGGATTTGAACTTTGAACTCTTTACGAAAATCTTAACAATTGTTACAAACCTTTCTTTCAGCTAGAGTAAAAACTTCATACATCTTATTTTGTTTCTACGAACAGACGAAGTGGAATGACTCTTTCCTTTTCACTTTCTTATGCATGCTCTCTCAACCCCATGTAACCTTTGTCAATACATTGTTTTTCTGGTTACTTTCGCCTTTTTGTTCTTTCTTAAAACCTGCTTTAAATCATGACACCATGTTACGTCGAGTCGACTCGTAAACAAATTAGTAAGGGACCCATCGTCCATTACAAATGCAATGAATTCAGCTGGAATTCGAACTCGGCTCCCCGATTTCTCGTTCTGAGCCGATATCCAATGCACCACAACGCACATATATAAAAGTCTTATATACAGGTGTAGTTCCAGAAAATAAGTACAAAGAACAAAAGTAGTGTGTACTTAAAATCCAAAATATTCAAAAATAGACCTTAAAAATCAAAGAAAATCTGCTATACAACACTTTAAAAACATTAATTAGCATGTAGTAAACAGTAAGTTATCTTCTCAATGACTTAAAACAGAATGACATATTTGATTATCTGCACATGGCTCCATGCAGATTATAACACACACGCACTTATTTACGCATTCATGCAAATCTATGTATTAAATTTTATTGTAACCATTGTATATTTGAATAAATGTAAACTGCTGATTAGTTTGAGCTAGCCAATCAGAATCAAGGTAAGTGAACCACATTTTTACCACCAAATTGTAAGAATGTTTGAACACCTATTTAAACGACTTGCCACGTATTTTTCACCAGTTGGCACAAGAAATCCTTCCACACACATCATGTAAAATATTAAGTCTAATTCACTCTCTCTTACAAATTCATTCTTCTGCACTCAACAAAGATGAACATTATTCACAAGCTCTCAGAACTGAACAATTCTTGTATCAATAATATTCCTCACACAAATTTCTTATCACACTGCTAAATCTTTCAGTGACAATGAACATTTCAACTTACTTCAAAAGCTCCAACACAATTTTCATACAGTCCATGGAAGACACTTTCAAACAAACACTTACAACGTCTGTGTAATATATGTATTTCTTGTTATTGTTAATACACTTTATAGTTACAATTGATGCTTTGTCTATTTCATTCAACTTTCCATTTGCTTGTTTAATGAATGATTTCAACACTTATAAAAATATTGGTGGTATGCAAGAATTTAGTTCGGAAGTTCTTTTGGGAAGTGGCCTTGTGCCATGTAAAATCCTAACCTAAATTAAACTTGCATAGTAAGCCCCAACAAGATCATCCAGTTGAAAAAACAATTTAAAAGAAATATACATATATAAACCAATCAGAGAACAGAAAAGTATATTTGAAAGTGATCCACTTTGTCTTCCCAAAATGTATAAGTACCCATGATTTTGTCTATCTCTCCCCAGAGGGCCTCTACTCCAGCTGTTCCCCTGGGCCTAAGTCCATGCAACTTGCATTTGTTACTCTCTTTCTCTCTCTCTCTCTTTCTCTCTCTCTCTCTCTTGTGCTGCATTCTGTACTTTTTTCTTCTTCAAAGAACATTTCGTAAAGACAGACACAAAGAAGACACAGGAAATAAACATTGACAACAGTGAGCGATCACATCAGAGACATTTCAATACACTCTTACCATCATTACTGTTCATGCATTCAACTTACTTTTCTCTTGTACAGGACTATTATGAACTCTTCTTCTCAATCTTGTACCTGACATATGAACATTACTATCATTTTGTATAATGCAGAATTATTTAAAATTATTAAAAATCCAAGTTCATCTATAAATTGGTGATCACAATCGACTATAAATTTGTAACAGTCCACCACAAGCACATTGCCACCAACACCATACAGTTTTTATTTTTTGTGTGTTGTGGTGATACCAACCAAGCAAAAGTGATGAACTGGATGTTGGCTCTATGCCAACCAGAAAGCAAATGAATAAAAATCACCTCCGCACAGGTAGATTCATGCAGATGTTCCGGTTGAAAAATAAAAATTAACCAAATATCAAATTTCCATTTCGCAAGACTACGCAAATTTTATTTACCAGCAATGGGAAGCCCAGAATCAAATTCAAGTATGAAAATCCAAAACAAGCTGTTTTGATCCAAAAGGCAGATATAAAAAGCAGAGACAAAGCATTGTTAGACAGACCAGAGACTGACGAGCTGATTAGTTTCTCCCTTGACCTAAGTCGAGTGGCTACTATGCTGACCTCTTTCCTTCCCTGTCTCAAAAGTACTTATTGACCTCTTCAAAGACATTCCTCAAAGTACTAACTGACTTACTGACCTGAGAAGCAGCAACTTCAAAATGAACATCCCCTTACCTTCAAGACACTTCCACACTCCTAAGCCTTTTATCTCTTTCAGTATTATAGTATTTTCCATGAACACTTTAAACTCTGTTGGACTTATATTCAAGTATTATTTTAATTGTAAAAACATTAATTGAAATGTGTGTATATATAAATGTTATTTTATACTCAAATTGCCTTTCTTGATTTTATAATCATTTTATGAATTATAGTGGGCTATCTTCCCACAAGGCTAAATTCCGTTACGATTACCCTTCACTAAAACGGAATCCTACTACAACTAGAAAAAGAATAAATAAGAAGATATACCCCCTATAGTGTCATACCTGTAGACTTCTTTCATTTGAATCTGCCAAACCATGATAATATATCTACAGAAATATTATGTTTTGTCATCTAAAGTAACAGGTTGATGTAGCTACAAACAGATAACTACAGACAGCTACAAACAGATAACAGTGCAATAATTAAACTTAACTGAGCACAAGAAATTTAAAGTGAGGGCAAGAAAAAAGAAGATAACTGAGTGTATGAAACAAACTTAGTTGACTGCATGAAAGAAACTGATATTAAAGTGAAAGAGACAAACATAAAAAATGGTGGCAAGAAACAAAAAGATAATTGACTGCAAGAAAGAAATATAATTGTTTCCAAGAAAGAAACAGGTAATTCAGTGCAAGAAAAAAAAAAAATTGACTGCAAGTAAAAACATAATTGAGTGCCAAATAAGAAACAGGTAATTGAGTGCAAGAAAAAACATAACTGCAAGAAACAAATAACTGAGTGCAAAAAACAAAGACAACTGACTTCAAGAAGCATACAGCTAAGTGCAAGAACCTGAGTTCAAGAAATGAATAGATAACTGAGTGCATGAAACAAATTGATAGCAATATCTGTAATATACTAATACCTTAACATGATGGAAGGAAAGACTATAACAACTTGAAGAAATGAATTCCAAAATTGAGTTATACATGAAAACATTTGATACACAATATGGAGATATACAAATGACATACAAACATGCAATACATTATATATATATAGATATATATATATATATATACTAGCAGTATAGCCCGGTGTTGCTTGGGTGTAATGAAAGCTTTAAAACTAATCCATGGTCCTGGAGCTCAGACTCTTTGGATGTTGGCACGAAAGACTAAAAAGCAATAGTTGTTTCCAGTTAAAGCAAAACTGTAGACTGAAAGAAAAATGAATGGATGTAAGTCAAATTTTGATTTCCTGGTATTGATATCAAATAAGTTTTTTCGTTGTAAACTAAATTTTGAAGGCTAAATAAGTCCTTTGAGTAAATGGTATCATGGCTGAGACTAAGAACTACAATTATACCTACTTAGAGCCAAACCCGAAGCAAAAACTAAAATAAAAGGGCTGAAAAAAATACAGACATACAGACGCTTATAGTACAACTGTGTAAATTTTCAAGAAAATTGGTTCAGCCGTTTCGGTGTCTGTAGGTAACGGAGACACAGACACACACACACACACAAAGTTCCATTTATAAATAAGTTTTTATATATATATATATATATATATATAAGATTGATGAGGTAACAACACTCTCATGTGTTTAATGTCTGCTTTAGTGAAATGGAAAATCTTGTCAATTCTGAATCTTTTCATTTGTACTCTTTTACTTTTTTTAAAAAGATGACCAGCTTACATATTTATGATTGTTACTGCAATATTTTGCTAAAGCTCTGTTACACTAATTTTATCAAGATCTATTTCTGATTCACAAATACATTTCATTAGACATGTCAACCGGATGTAAGTGTTAAAAAAAGCAAAACCCAAAATAAAAAAAATGTTGTCTTCTGCACAGGTGCTCTGAGCATTATAACTTGTCAAAAAAAAAAACAAACAAATCCCTGCAAAATTGTAAAATGTAATAGCTGATCATAAGCATGAAAAAAAGATTAACCTTGGATCCTGCTCCTGTTGAACTACAGATATAAAAACACATACCTCATGGATACCTCATGATTCAACAGCTCAGTGTCATTACTGGACCACCAACCCATCCACATACCTCATCAGTGTCAATTTTCAACTCTATGGATCAACCTGCTAACAACACCCCATAACAGCTTCACTATTCCACTCCAGGCCTTTCTCCTGACACCAACTGTGATCTCAGTCAACCAACTCACCTCCTACACCCAGCCTTACCAACAACACCCTTACAACTAAAGAACCACATATCAACAATTCTGTCACCTTCTCATACAACTATGTACATATTCTGAAAATTGATTAATACACACTGTTGAAATTTTAATCCTTGTTTGTGCTTTCCTTTGTAACTATAAACTTGTTATAACAGTTAAGCTCAGATATTTATGACAATATCCATGGGCATTTTTAGTGGTGAAATTTTCAAGGAACTTATTCAATCATTAACTTAATAATTAAGATTCATCAGAAAATTCAAATTGGAAAACTGAAATTTTCATAGGAATTGCTAATTATTTTTATTAATATTGATCGCTGTTACAATGATTATATCAGAAAAATCATTATATGACTATAAAAACTTATCAAAGGATCTAAACATATATTACACACCTCCTCCATACACAGTCTGTCCTTTAAAACTAACAAAATAGATTTATTTTATAAGGCTTAATAAAAACATTACTAAACTGATTACTATCTTTATAGTTTTATTTTACACAGATTAGTTTTTCATAATATAGCAGATGTTTTCTTAGTTCATATGAGAGTGAATCAATCAGTCCATAGCTTAATGTAATGATTAGCTGAATTAAGATCTGAAATTTTCACTGGATAGTGTTCAATCTATATTAATATTTACCACTGAATTAAGTTAAGATTGTTAAAAACTAAATATATGTTGTGTAAAGGAATTTTTTATCATTAAGTTATGGACTTATTGATGTACTTACATATAAGTATATAATTTGTTTTGTTAGATCTTTGTTTGGGTGCACACCAGAGGCTTTATCTATGTTAAATATGTAATTCAGCTTAACAAGTACCCATAAATGGTTAACTTCTTTAAAAACAAAAATTGTGTATCATATCAGGTAATAAATATCAAGAAGTTTAGGTTCTAAGTTCAGGAATTTTAAAGTAATTTTCTACAAAAAAATATCCTCATGAGATGATCACCATTAGTACAATCAATCTTTTATGTCAGAGTTACACCTTATAATGCAAATCTAAGCAGTGGAATGAAGAAATTTTGGGTTCACAAAATGTCATCTGTAGCAGAGAGGCACTACTTGTTGTTTTTAAAAATAAGTGAATTCAACATGAAAAGGATTTTTCATATATATTTACATGAAGCACAATGAAGCACACAAAAGAAAAGAAAGAAAAAATTATATTTACATGTATACAGATAACTCAAAAAAGGAAAGAAAAAATATTCATGTGCTTAGCTGTAGTGTGTGTATGCATATGTGTGATATGCCATGTGGTTGTGTGAAATTAAGAAGTTGGTTTACTATGTAACTAAGTTTACTCAAAAGAGAAAGCCTGGACATATTTTATACTTATCACATCCTAGAGCAAAAAGTAAAAGAGATAGTTTATACACACTCCTTTTATAATCCTGAATACAATGATGCCTAAACAAGGTTGGTTAACCACTACAAATCTTTTAAGCCTTCCCAAAGTTGTTCAATTGTTGACCTTAAAAATTGTGATAGGAAAATAAATAAATAAAATAGATAACAAGAAAACCTAAATTTCACCATCTATAAAAATAATTGGATAATAAAAATTGCCAGGCAACAAAGCCATAGTTTGACCAATCAATCAGAAAGCTTTCACAACCAGGATGCAAGAAAACAGCTTCCCCATTTCTAAAAATAGATAGTTTGATCAACTAACCAGAAAGCTTTTACAATCAAGATTACCAACGTGAAGCAAAGTGACTTTTCAAAGTGAATCTATAAATGTGTATATAAACAAATGGAAAATTAACCAAAATCAGTCAGTAAATTTTGTTCATTCTTTGATTCTACATTAATTGGAACATACTCAGAGATGAAGTACAATATTTGCATGACTAAAGATCCTTGCAACATTGAAAACCAACATATTTTTCTTCACCACATTTTCAAGCAGTAGCTACTAACTACATTTAGATACATATGTAACCCTATTTTCAGATGGCTGGTATTAATTTAAAGTGATTTTCAAGATGAGAAGAGATTTTTCTAAAATTAGAGAATATAATTATTTTTGTTGGGAAAAGTAGCCGAAATGTTAACAAGTGAAAAACCCAGGTGCAAAGTATACTAAGTACAAAATTATTTTTAAGCAGATTTATCAAAGTGATTCAACATATGTCAATGGGTTTAATGATGTATAACCCTAGGTCAAAATGTAGCCTTAAGAATTTCCTGTGAACTGAATTACCAGAAAAGTTGATAAGAGTAGGCAGACAAATAAAGTGTGTTTTCTCCCCTTCTATTGGACGTTGAAATGGTTAAATGTAATTGTTTCATTTCGAGCTGGTAAAAGTTATACAGCAAAGAAAATTAAAACCTTACACCCCTCTTTCCAACCCCAGGTGGGGAGCTTGTTTAACAAAATCAGAATGCAAGATAAGATTAGTCAGTTGGCACCTGGGTCTTGGTAAGACAGGTTAGAAAGAGATTTGAAATACGGTCGGCCTGAAAACTTGCCTGCTGCTACAAACAAGAATATGGAGAGAGAAATATTGCAAATTCAACCAACTGGAAGGTAAATAAGCAATCGTTCCATAGAAATAATAGAACACAAATATTATTGTGCTGCTGAAATACCAGCCAACTGATATTTCTTTTCCGTCACTTATTTTGACTTGCTTGTATTCTTCAATATATATAAATCTACACTGTGTCGTTGCATATATATATATATATATATATATATATATATATACTTTCTTTTGAGCTCTTTCTCTTTCTCTGTGTCATTTATGGGCTAGGACTTTTATATTTGAACTCTTGAAACTTTTCAATTTTCACCTTTTCCTTCTATATTATTATATTGTGTTATAGAAAGATTTATTTTGTATATATCAACACTCTGTGCATTTTCTTTTAACTTTCACAATGCTGATATTCACCAAAAATCAGTTATACTGATATATGGGGAAAACAAACATTATCATAAGATAAACTGTGGTGATACCAAACAAGCGAGAGAGTGGATGTTTGCCCTCAGAAGTCCAGATAGCAAATGACCAAAACTGGTCTTTGTACATCTGGGCTCCCTGCATATGTTCCGGTGGAAAACCAAAAATAAATAAATATCAAATTCCTTTTACGGACTCTTTTCACAAGCCGACGTGAATTTTGTTTATCGTCCAATGGGAAGCCCAGAATTAAATCCAAGTGTGAATTCCCAAATGACTTGTTCGGAACCCTGAAAATGAAATGAAAAGACGACACAGGAAGCATCACCAGTTAAGAAAATACGAGCATAATTAACACGTCCCTTGACATACATCAAATGATCGTATTATGCTTGCCTCTACTTACTCTCTCATCTTCTTCTTCACTGTTCACTGAGCCACTTACCCAATGGACTGAGTGGAGACTTCAAAGACATTCCTAACAAACAAATGCTCACACATACTTATGCACAAACTTTTTTCGGCATTTACTGCTATGAACATTTTTAACGACCTTTGTACCAATCAAAAGACATTACTATTATTTGTAAAAGAACCTTAATTTGTATATATAAATGTTGTTTCTCTACACAATTTGATTTTCTTGTTTTATACCCCTCTTATAGTGGGCTATCGACTAACAAGGCCAAATTGAGTTAATCTGTTTCAACACACAAATAGGTTTCTTTTCAAAGAAAGTATCCAAAACCCAACAAAAATATTCCACTTTTGACCGAGAACTACTAGCTGCCTATCTAGCAGTACTCCATTTTAAACATTTAATAGAAAGCAGAAATTTAATGTTACTGATGGATCACAAACCACTTTGCACTGCTTTTAAAAGCCAATCTTCCTTAAAATCAGACAGACAACAGCGTTACCTTTGTTTTATCAGCAAATATGTGAATGATATTTCACAGATAAGAGGCTCACAAAATATAGTAGCTGATTGTTTATCACGACCTGTCAATGCAATCACTATTGATGCATGTGACTTACAAGAAATAATGAAACATCAAGCTACTGACAATGAAATTCAGGCGTTCAAAGATCAACTGAAACTATACACAATAAATAAAAATAAAACCATATTATGTGACATGACATTAACTTTTCTACGACCTTTTGTGACAGAGAAGCTCAGACATTTGACAGTCTGCATAATCTATCACATCCGGGAATAACATCTTCAAGAAAAATAATAAAATCCAGATACTATTGGCCGAAGATGGACAAGTCAATAAAAACTTTGTGCACAGAATGTCAGCATTGCCAACAAGCAAAAATAATAAAACACACAAAGAGTAAAGTAAATTCATTTGAATTACCTTCCAGTCATTTTGAAACAGTGCATGTAGATAGTGTTAGTCTCTTACCACCAGTAAAGAACCAAACTGACTCTTATTTTTTCACCATACCAATATTTATTAACATTCATAGATAGAAATATGAGGTGGATAGAAGCATACCCAATAACAAAAATTATGGTAAAATCAGTATCAATGGCTTTTGTCGATCTGTGGATCTCCCGATTTGGGGTTCCTCTTCATGTCATTAGAGACAGACGAAGCCAATTTGAATCCGAATTATTCGCAGAACTATAAAAAATAATAGGTTTCCACAGATTACGAACAACGGCGTACCATCTGCAAATGAATGGATTAGTTGAGCAAGCAGACAGAACCCTAAAAACGGCTATTATAGCCAGGAAAGAATCGTGGTTATCAGCTCTATCTATTGTTATCGTCCTTCTGGGAAGAAGGATAACACCTAACGAATCGAACTATTCTCCATTTACTGTAGTAACAGAGAGTCATGCACAAGTTCCCCGATTATTAATTGACCCTACCAAGAGTGAGAATAGTGAAATAACAAACTCGCACGTTAAAATTCTAGCCGACGAAATGCAAAAATTTGACATAAACAAATTATCTAGGGGACACCTGCATTCAATACCTTATTCCTACATTCCAAAAGACTTACAAACATGTCAAAGTATCTGGCTAAGAACAGACAGAGTAAGAAAGCCGTTGGAAGCTTCGTACACAGGTCCATTCCAGGAATTAAGTCATCATGAAAAATATTTTACTATAAAAAGATCAGATGATGTACATAATGTTTCAATAGATAGACTAAAACCTGCATATATTTTTGAAAATACAAAATCAAAAGATTCCATCGAATCAAGACCGGATTTGGATAACTCCCTATCTTGTCCTGAGGAAACTAATGAAAACAAACCAGAAACTAGAACGAAGTCTGATAGAATGGTTTGTAATTGTCATTGCCACATGAAACATGCGTGAGAGAACTGACAACTGTGGGTATATATTGTAAAAGGTTTTATTTCCTTTTGTACTTGTGCAGCTGTGAAAACTGCAATTAAGACAAACAAATAACATGAGTACATGGAGGAAGAATGTACACAAGGATAGATAATTACAAAATTCGAAAAAATAAGAAAATAAACAATTAAATTTACATAAATAGTTGTCACAAAACAAGGGAACTTATAACAAAGGTTTAAATCAACAGGAATTGTTTGCGTCGCCAAAGCAATGCATTTTTAACAAATTAAGAAAGGGTCTAAAAGGCAATAAAACTTTAGAAGAATTAAATTCCATTAACTATAAAATTTGTCTAAGGTTTGCTGGAACGTGAATGGAAAAGATGTTAATTACCTTGTTGGCACCTCATGTGGTCTCTGGCAATATAGTTACTCCCTAATAGTACCAAAAACGAATATGCTGCCACTGGAGATAACAAATTTACATCTGACCTCTTAGAAGGTCTCAATACAAAAATCTGTTAAGGGGGTTTCTATTTCTTACACAGAGGCCAAAATCCTATATTCTAGAAAAGGTTGCCATAAAAACAGCTTACTTGTTATATTTTTACTTACCTATTCTAACTTTACTATTTCTGTCTCATACTTTTCATTAAGACCTCATAATTGTTTTAGGTTGTCCTAAAATATAAGGAACTATATTTTCTGGCAACATTGTGCCAAGGGGTAACAAGGCCGCCGGTCAAGAGTACAGGGCTGGCTTCAGCGAGAAAACAAACCTGCTGATCTTACATTAAGGTTTGGTAGCAAATGGTGCCTGGCGGCAGCTACATGATTAAATGAATAAAAGAAAACACATTTTTATTACTAACAAAAAAAAAAAAACTCCGTTCACTGGAGCGAAGGTTATATGTGGTGATACTGAGCAAGCGAGGGACTGGATGTTTGCCCTCAGAGGTCCAGATAGCAAATGACCAAAACTGGTCTTTGTACATCTGGGCTCCACGCAGATGTTCCAGTGAAAAACTAAAAATAAATAAAAATATCAAATTCCTATTACGGACCCTTTTCGCGAGCTGATGTGAATTTTGTTTATCGTCCAATGGAAAGCCCAGAATTAAATCCAAGTGTGAATTCCCAAATGACTTGTTTGAAGCCCTGAAAACAAAATAAAAGGACAACACGGGAAGCATCGCCAGTTGAGAAAATACGAGCATAATTAACATGTCTCTTGACATACGTCAAGTGATAGTATTATGCTTGCCTCTCCTTTTTCTCTCATCTTCACTGTTCACTGAGCCACTTACCCGATGGACTGAGTGGAGACTTCACAGACACTCCTAACAAACAAACGCTCACACATACATATGCACAAACTCTTTTCAGCATTTACTGTGTGGTTCTCATACATTGACACCCACACACACACATACATACGCATGGTCACGCGGCGTCTACATGACAGTCGTAGTTCCCGCCAAAAACGAAGCCTTTAAAAACCGAAAACAGCACGTGAGACGGCAGTTAGGATTTCGTCCCGGGACGAGGGCAGACAAGAACAGACATGCCTCCCTAACTCATACAAACACACGCGCACTAATTGCGGATAGCAGTTAGTGGCGCATATATTTTTTATTCTCTTAATTTTCTTCTCTGACATTAACTTTCATTGAAACCGGACTCTACAACTTCTTATGCATGCTTTCTCAACCCTATGTAACCTTTTTCAATATATTGTTTTTCCGTTTACTTTCGCCTTCTTGTTCATTCATAAATCTTGCTTCAAACTTTAACGAATGTTACGTCGAGTCGACCGTTAAAATATAAATTAGTAAGTGGACCGCCTATCATCCACTACAACTGCTATGAACATTTTTAACGACCTTTGTACCAGTAAAGACATTATTTTATTTGTAAAAGATCCTTAATTGATATATATATATATATATATATATATATATATATATATATATATAGATATGTTGTTTCTTTACACAATTTGATTTTCTTGTTTTATACCCCTCTTATAGTGGGCTATTGACTAACAAGGCCAAATTCAGTTAATCTGTTTCAACCCACAAATGCACTTCACTATAATGGATAACCCACTATAAAACATCACATTCCGAACTGATAACCTTCTGACTGCCATAAAATAACCAGTAGCAAATTTTTCAAAGAAAAAAAAACAACTCTTATGTTGAAGACGAAATTGAATATGATATACAAAATATATATCAGTAAAATTTGATAGATGAAAATATGTTTTATAACTAAATAATAGTGTCCATATTTTTCTTTTTATATCAGGCCTTTTTGTTTGAATTCTTAAAATATTCTTTAAAATACATTTTTTATAAGTTGATTCATGATGAACAATGATGATAAATTAGAATAAACTACCATTTTAAACACGAATGGTTTCTATTTTACAAAGAAATAAACAATCAAAAGTAGTTATCTAAAACGGAAAGTTTTTAAATTGTTATACTAATGAGCATCCATAACTTACTTTGATACATTATTCAATTCTTACTGTTCACATTATTTTACGAAAGTGCGGCTGCTAATGATTGCGCATCTTTATTATTGCTGGACCATGTATACGGTTATTGGAAGTTGGTTTCGTTTTTTTGTCTGACCAATTCTTACTTGGAAAAAAAACAAGACAGAAAACAGAAAAAGGGATAGTACGGCAAAAAATAATACACCTTAACTAGATCTCGACAAAAATAAACTAACAACTGTTGTCAGATCAAATTGTGTATTGTAAAACCAACTGAAATTCAAAGTACAACTCCTCAACAGTCAACAATAAGGCGCAACGAGTACCTCTGAAGACTAACCTGCGGAGATGTATTGCTTACAGTGGCTCATACCTGTTCTTCTCATCCCAAAACCATTAAACCCGGCCTTTATATATAATCATGCCATGTTCATGGTTCTATATCTAACCAGTTTTTTCTTGGAGAGGAAGCCCTGCACTATTTGTAGTGTTGTCTTCCTCGCCGCTGTCTTCCTCATATGTTACAGCTGTGTGGGGAATTGTCTCTTTTGGCATTGCCCAACGGACGATTGTCAAGGAGTAGGATGTTCTGAACATTAACAAAACAAAAAAACAAAAACAAAAAACAAAAAAAAAAACTAACAATGTTTCTTCATTGTTTTTTCGTAATATAACTTTTACTTACTTTCTTTTCCTTAAAAAAAAAAAAATTACGAACTAAAAACAAAACAAAAAAAATGTCTTTCCCTCTCCAAGTGTGAACCAGATCGAATGTGTGACAATAACAGTTTTTGTGTGATTTATAATATCCTGGATTTCTACAGGTCATGTTTCTATCTATTCTTTGGAAATATAATGACAACATTTCTTCTTACCAACTCCAAACGGAAGAAAACATGATTTTTGTTTTCACTTCATTCAGTATGAATTAATCGGCAAACTAATATTGACACTGGTAAACTCACTAACGAAACCACCAATAAATAACAAACACCAGTAATTCTTTCATTTTAGTCTTTAACATATTTTTTTTAAAAGAAAATATGCAAAAACAAAACAAATACTGAGGCTACGTTTTAATGATGACAAACCATTAACAACTAACGATATGAAGACGATCTTTTTTAAATGAATGTGATCTATTTTACACATGAATGGATTCGTAAGTGAACAACAAATTTTCATCATCACAAATTTGAAAAGTATTTAAAGGATGAAAGAAACAGATTTTTGTATTTAAATTTCTATTCAGATTTCATCATTCGCCCAGACTTGTTTTGTGTCTGAATGAGAGGAACTCGGTCTTTGTTTATCAGTGTACTTTTCAATTGAAAACTTAACTTCCAAGACAATTAACTTAGAAGCTAAGTTAAAAAAAAAAAAAAAAAAACATCTTGGGTTATATTTCGATGGTTTTACTTAATTTTTGTCCAGGATTATTACATGTGTTTGCATGTAAAAAAATGTTTGTGCATATGAATTGTTGAAAGAAACTGGTTTCTTTTTTTTTTCTTCTTCTTTTTTTTTAATTTATTATATTTTTTTTATAATAATTTTTATTTTCCACTAACGCACTAGATATAAATTAAAAAAAAAGTTCTTTTTTATCTTATCACGCCACTTTAACAATAACGTTACAACCTAAATTCATGATTTATTTTAATACTGAACTCATAATTGTTCAAAAAACACTGGATCTCTTTCTTTCCTATTTTCTAAATGATGAATAAAACCGTGAAAGAAGGAATTGTTTCATCCGTGTATCTCACTTGTGATGTACACATGCTCCTTTTTTTTATATTTAATTTTTTTACTTTTCTATTTTATTTTATTTTTTATTTTTTTTCGGTCATTGTCAAAAATGTAAATATACCGAATTATATGAATAGTCTCCCTTGACAAGGTATTCCATCAGCTTATCAAGAAAATAGAGAATGCTTATAATTTGGTATATAAAACCGAATTGCTTATATTCTGTCATTATTACTTTTATTTATTTTTTTTTCTTTAAAATTCCCATCAATTTGACAATTCCTGTTTTCCGGAAGAATTTAATTTAAAAATTATCAAATTTAATATCTTCAAAATTTTCTGATAAAGTGGGGAAAAAAACCGAAGGATAGTAGTTTTGTTTTTATTTATTTGTTTGTTTGTATTTTTTCTTTTGTTGGTTGTGCTCTCTGTTTTCTCTACCCATTTGTTTGTGTTCTTAAAAATGTTATTTCAAGATAATTATTAGGCTATATATATAGTAACTTTTTTTAAAAAGAAATATGCATAACTAAATAATTCACCTGTTTTGTACATATTTATCATTAATTATTTATCTGGTGCAAAAGGAAAAAATTTCTTTTGTTTTTCTTACCACTGACTTATAGCACCATGTAATTCTTTATAAACTTAAAGAGACTCAATACACACACCTATGAAGAAAATTCACTTCAATTCTTTTTATGAAAAGCAAACAATAACATTTCCAACATTAATATTTTTCATAAAAGTAGTTATAAAAGTACATTTTTCTGACACATTATTTTTTAAATGATGAATTTTTTCATTGAATATACATTGACTTGAGAAATAGTAGTTGCATGGGGTAAAAATTATTTTTTTTCTTCATGAATTTATCATTATAGCATTGTGGTGATCTGACATGATGGTGATGATAATATGTGACTGGAAACGACATTTCTATATGCTTTAACATTTTTCCTAAGCTTTTTATATTTTCTACTTTTGTGATCATTATTGGGATGATGAAATGTTCTGTTTGTAGAGATAAAACAACTGCTTCATTTTATGTTAGCATAAAAGGAATAGGTTAAAATTATAAGACTTGGTTAAATAACTCGTATAAATGCCAGTGTATCAGAAACTCAAATTTTTATCTTTATCTTCAAAATGCTAAAATTGGTTACTTTCCATCATGAGAAATGTTTTCTCATTGCTCAAAAGAACTGCAAATCTGGTTTAATAGTATATTAAAGGCTTGAGATATTTATGAAAACTGTTTTAACTTTTGAGATTCATTATTATTTTCAAAAAAGTGAAACTTTGCCTTCAGATTAAGATGGCTTATGGAACTAGGAGTTTTACAATACAAGTCCTCTTTGCACTAAAAGGAACAGGCTAAGACATTGTCTATAATTGATTGTTTTGCAAAATTTATATTTTGCTTTCCAACAAGGTCCTTGTATCATTCATATTACCTGGGTATCTACTCTAATACTAGAATCAAAAGAACTTTCTTGTAAGTTTCTTTCAGATTGTATTCTTTTATGTTCATAATACTTTATTATTTGAAATGAGTTAATTTTGTTTTATTTACACTCTTAATGTATATAAAAGTATGTGTGTTCATGCTCACTCATGTGTGTGTGTGCACACACACAAATAACTTAAAACAATTGGTGGACAAAAATGATGTTTACTTGAATGTTTTCTTAAAAGTAGAAATATTAAAATATAGGATTTTAACATTTTTTTACTTTTTTTTTTTTTTTTTTTTTTTTTTTGCACAATCAGAAAAGAAATGCAGCATTTTAGAAGACATTGATAATGAAAGTTACTGTTTTATAAACATTTCAGGTCTTTATTTTTTATCCTATTAAATCATATTATTTGATTATACATATACAAATGTGACTGAAAAATAACTCTCTAATGCACTTTTTGTCACTTTTTTTACTTGAAATTCTTAGCTATTATTTGGCAAAATATTACTTTATTATCTTATGCTGAAAATCCTCAGTTGCAGTTCTTTCAAGATAGAAGAAAGAGTTGATCCTATATATTTTTGGTACATGTTTAGATATTACAAGCATAAGATTTCTCCAACATCATTGTGTGTTATATTGGATTTGAACAAATATAATACCTTTTGTAAGTCCACTGTTCTATCATTTTGCTATATCCCCAATTATATGTGTAGGTGGGTGAGTGAGTGGATACACATGCACACACATCAGTCAAATGAAACTGACTCTACTTGGAAATGGCAT
This sequence comes from Ascarosepion bandense, assembly GCA_037127315.1. Taxonomy (NCBI): domain Eukaryota; kingdom Metazoa; phylum Mollusca; class Cephalopoda; order Sepiida; family Sepiidae; genus Ascarosepion; species Ascarosepion bandense. The sequence goes on from JBBBDQ010000279.1 coordinate 858,749, forward strand.
ATGCCAAAGCAAAATAATTAGTCAATATCATAAAAAAATAGAATAAATAAAATTAAGCAATATATTTTTGTGAACAACATATTTACTGAGTAACATAGTATCCATCATAAATGACTGGATAATTTATTTATGAACTGACACTTCTATTTCAGATTGTAAACTTTGTCTAGAATAAGGATCTGAGTGCATCTGTGTATCCTATAATGAGTGTTAGACATACACACATAAAATATATGGATATACATTACATTTTATGTATGTGGATGTACATAATACTTAGTGTAAGGATTGTAATGTGAATATACAGAATTTTATTTGGTTTTGAATTATCTTGTAACATATGAAAAGAATATTTCTTATTGAAACAAAAGTTAAATAAAAATTCTTTGCAATTTAATACATATAAATATTTGTTTTTGTCTTTGATTTTTGATGAATTTATTTAGCTTTAACAGAGATTAATATTTATGAACACCCAGTTATGAATGAACTATCTACCTACCTCATTGACTGCAGTTGAAATCAACCCTGCACCACATTTAATTGTAAAATCTATAATCTTTTTCATGGCTGTATAGTATTTACCTTCTTAGAAATACATATGGTTTTGAATTTCGAGTTGTCCTTCTTTTAGCCTGGTTGCCAAACCATGGCTAGAGAGCCATGTATGCTCCATTACTTAATCCACATGTCCCAAGTATATTTGTGCAAAAGTAAATATAATGAAATCAACCAGAATTCAAAATTGAATTGTTGATTTCTTGACCCAAGCTACTGAATATTATACTGCTTGCACATCCAGAGAATGAACTAATGGTTTACATGATGTATTAACTATAATACTACATTTGAATATCCCCTGTTTGTATTGTTCACATTTAACAACTCTTTAGATAGACCATCAGATCTTTAACTACAATATAAAGTAATTCAAAGTGAGCTTAATTTCCATATATAGTATGAGGCAAGTTGATGTCCAAGTTCAGTGCAGCCTGAATCTCTTGACTGGTACACATAGTGTGCCATGTGCACTCTATATAGACTTTGTCTGAATTCACAGTTATCCTTCTAGATTGGTTATTAATTAAGGCTAAAGGTCCCAGTCTGTTTTATTTCTTAACCCATAGCTGACATTGAAGAGTTGGAGTAATACATAGTAATAGTAAGGTATTTGCATAAGTGAATGTAAAAACCTTAACTGGAATTCAAATATTCTCTGCATTTTCTCATTCTGAGCTGCTATCTATTTAATCACACATGCATTCATTTGATATATATATATATAATTTGATTTATAATTACTTGTGATAAACTCAGGAACATGATTACATTAAACAATATAAATTATTTTATCATTGAATAAAACTTTGCAAAAATATGAATATTCAAGAAAAATCTGCTATTGAAAGTCAATATATATTTTTTAATAATTTTTAAAATTATTTGTTCTCCTTTCTTATGAATAAGTTCTCCTGTTGTATATCTGAAGATTTTTAAAAAATTTAAAGAAGGGTCTGCCATGGCAATTCTACCAGGGTGGCCAGAAGGGGCCAAGGCATCCCCAGAATTTTGGCTGGCCCCTTGGTTGGTCTTGCCACTTTTAAAAATTTCAAAAATTTATGAAACTGATCAGTTTTGATAAGATTTTTTTCCTCTGCTTTTTTTTTTTCATTTAGCTTTTTAAGAACACATGCACAGACCAGTTTGGAAGAAAAACAAACAAAATAAAACAATCAAATATAGTTCTCAGATCTGCCTGGATCGTTGATGCAGTGAATTTCAGCGACTGTCAACCCAAACTGGCTTCATGACCAATCAAACACAATGTGGAACAGAGCCCAGTTTGGAATGAAGTGATCAACTATCAATTGTTCGTGGAGATTTTGGGCATTGACACAAAGGACCAGTGGGAGTTTACATAATTACCATAAATAAAATAAATTAACATAGTTTACTGAATTATTTTAAAATTATTAATAAGAGAAATGTTCTTAAGATGGGAATTTGGCTCAAAAGAAGGAAATAAGGAAAGATAAAAGTGTTTAACATCTCCTGCCAATACTTTATAAATAATGGACTATTCCATTTTGATCCATGAAATCAGGAGAAAAGACATTACTTGATTTCAGTGTGAAAATGAAAGATTTACAAAAGGAAGATAAAAGTGTTTAACTGAACTGCTGTTTCAGTGAAATGTAAAAGTTGTCAATTTAAAATCTTTTTATTTCTACCCACTTCTTAAAATAACATCCAGCATTCATATTTATAATTGTTATTGCAATATTTAGTTAAAGTTGTTAAACTCAAATATTTAATGATGAGCTAGAAAAATTTCTACAAATTATTTTATTGTCATAGAACTCACCATAAGCTAAATTAATTATTAAGTTAAAAATTAAGATTAATCAGAAAACTTAAATAGGAAAACTGTGAAATTTTCACAGGTCTTGCAATGATAATTTCTCATCTCAGAAATTCAGACAGTTATTAAGAAATGAAAAATTATTGATTGTTTGATAACAAGTACACTTGAAACTATGATCTTTACAAATAGTTTGTCCTTGGGGTTAGTCATGTCTATTTACCAGACAAGTAAATTCCAACAAAAAACTAGTTCAGTATAAAATTAATGTTCTCTGTAAAGAGAGAGCAAAACTAAAAGAAAAGAAAAGAAGGAATGCATTAGAAAATACTTGCATATTTCTTATTCTTTGTTGCAGATGAGACTAATCTATGTTAGTATAGCATTAAATGAAAAAAAAAAGGATGGGAAATAAAGATTGGAAGGGATAAGCAAGAAAATGAGAAGATACAAGCAAAAGATAAGGGAAGAGTAGTGAATAATCTTACTTAATACACATGAAATTTCCACTGGTCCAATTAATTTCAACTAAACCTTTGTTGTTAAAAATGTTAGTTGCTAGAACAAATAGATGAGTTGTTGATAAGTAATATAAACCTAATGAAACGTGTTATTTGTATAACCATTTTAATTTAACCTCTATGAACTTGAATTATTACTTTTGGATAAAGACAGGTCATAGCTATATTAACCATATCAAGTATAATTCAGAAAAGAATAATCGATAAGTCATCTCCCTTGAATTACCTAAACGAAAACAAACAACAAATTATCAACCAAGAAGATTGATAATATTGATATGGGATATATTACTCGAGATTAATTTGAATTTCTTCAACTTTAGTGTTGCACTTGAGATATATAAACATTTTATAACATCTGTAGTAAAAAAAAAAAAATAGTAATTTAATAGAAACAACAAAGCTTTGAATGTCTATTGCAATTTTCCTCTACATTTTTTTTTTAATTCAGGGTGCATTTGTAGAATAACTAAAACTCTGAAGTGCACTTTAATTTTTAATAAGGAAAAATTAGTCATGAAATTTGAAATTAGCATCCAGTTTAAAATATGAAATGACAAAGACTTGACTTTGACATGGAAGCCATGTGCTTTGTGTCTGTAGCATTTTTAAAATAAACATTTCTTTTAATATAAAAGTAATTCATAAATTACTCTTCTGTTAAATTGGGGAACAACCAGTTACCTTTTAGGGTGCATTAGTGAATCTGGGTTGAAAAACATTGGTCTACTATAACAAGTTCATCCCAGACCTCATGGAACATATATACAACCCATTGCTAATGATACTGATAAAATAGTCAGCTTCAGAAAGTACCTGACTCCACTTGACATGCTCTATCATTACAAGAGTTAGATCAGACCAAAAATGGAGTATTACTGCAATACCTGGTCTGGAATTGCTCAGTTCTCTCTTTCCAGCCTTGACAAAGTTTAAATGCATCTAAGTGGACATTTTTTTTCTTTTTTTTTTTTTAATCATATCACCCCAAGCAAGGCGGTAACGCCACTGATGCGCAGGGGGCTACGTAAGAGTGAAAAGATTGGAAAAGAGAAAGCCGGAAACCACATCCTAAACAGGAAACAAGGGATGAGCCTCTTCACCCATTCAATAGACGTGGGTGGAGTGTGAAACGGGCGATAGTTTAGTCTATCTACTCCCATAACTTGAGGGTAATTCATTATTTCCACCCTACAACACTTCCCAGAAATAAAACACCACCAGCCTCTCATTACTCTATTTGCATAGAAAATGTTCAAACAAGTTACATTTCTTATTTCCATTAGTTCAAATGTTTACAGCTAAGAACCACATGCCATTGGGTCGAATCATCCTCATTCCCTTTGTATTCTATTGGTAAGAAGGAAGGTCTATTTGGACAGCTTTTTACCGAGGATTGATTTGCAGCACAGACTCCTGAGAAGATGCTTCTTCAATCACTACTATTCTAACCTTTTCAAGTCTAGGGTCAACCATTACATATCCTACATATTCTCATAATCTTCATTCTTACATCCTCCTCTTGCATCCACAAAATAACCTTATTCAGTATCCCTTTACTTTGAGTGGCTCTTGGGCCTTGCATTGGGTTAACAATAGCATAAAACAAATAAGTTTGAGTGAATAAGTAATAAAATATGATAATGATGAATATATTAACCGAGAATGCTGTGATAAAAAATACAACAGTAATAATAATTAGTGAACTTGTAATAAAATAATAATAATGAAAAGTATGTTTTAATTTTTGGGTAATATGGGATATCTTATGTGTGTATTGATTATTGTGTTATAATCAAAATAAGAACAATAATTCAAATAAGTAAATGAAAAGTATATTAATCCAGAATATTGTAATAAAAAACAACAATAAGATTGACTGAAGTCATAATAAAATATTAATTATAGAGGAAAGTGGTTAGAAAACCCAGGTATGGAAAACAAATTTGACAGATGCTAGATTATGGGCAGATATCTATATTTTTTCTAGCGTAGTTTGGAGGATTTTTTGTTGAAAATGTTAAAGATACAATAAAGTATCAGGGATCATTTGGTTTTTATTTTCACTACTGTAAACAGTAACTTCTTTGTTCTGAATAAGGAATAAACAAATCTCAATAACTTGGCCTACATAGAAGAGCAGATGTGGGAAATACTAAAAACACGATAATATAAAATCTGATATTAAATCCTCAAAAAAAATTTACAAAAGTTTTCTATTAGAAACATTTAAGATGGGTGACTACTCAAGATGAGTGAATACTTAAGAGAGGTGCTGGCTGCATTATAGGATTAAAAAAAAGAAGGTGAATTGGCATGAATTATGATTTATGTATGTAATAAAGAATAATGTCAAATGAATTAATTGTGAAAATCATTTAATTACAATAGATTGAATTAAATCCTGGAATTGACTGAGTTTGAACTCATGTTATAATAAGGTTTTAACTATTTTAAGCTATTAAGGTTGAGTAAAACAAAGAACATCAACTACTCATTCTGAGAAAAATGATAGCTGAATTAAACCAAATGGCCCTCCTAGAAAGAATACTGCCCAAAAATCAGTAAAGTAATTTTTTCAATACTGCTTTTCAATTCTGATTGTCTTTGATAAGTAACTGGAGAGTGAAGACACAAAACCACTTCCCCTGACCCTGGTACTATGCATACTATAGAATCGATTTTGTAACCCAACACCTTAAAATAACATATTCTCTTAACTACAGGGACCCACTGTGGTCCCAGTCAAATGTACCAGCCTGGCAAGAAGAATATAGATCACCATTGGTCAGCATCACCAAACAGAGAGTATCCCACCCCAACTAACCACCTACACAGGTAGATCAATTTACTTCATGTATCTAGAGAGAAACTCAGGTATTAGTTACCTAGCAGTGATATTATAATAGTTGAGTTACAATGCATTAGAGGCAAGATAAGGAAAAATACTTGTGTAAAGAAAGAGATAAGTAAAGTTGCAATGCCAGGACTTGTTAATAAATTCTTTCATCAGTCTAAATCAGAAGTTCCCAAACTTTTCGGAATTAAAATTTGCTCACACCTCACCAAATTTTATGTGATAAAAAGTACATTTAAAAATAAAAACAGAGAGGGTTAAAGGGAGATAACCACAGATGTGAAGTCAGAACATTATTATTGATAACTCTCTCCAATTTGTGGACCCTAGTTATGATATATGATATTTGATACTTGATATAATATATCACAATGATAAAATTGATCAATGATTATTTATAATTATTTATACTGGGATTCATGCATGTAATTACAAGTAATACATAATATTTTTAAAACTTTCTAAATCTTTGTCTTTCAATTATTCCACCTCACCTGCTATCCTCTTTTACCACACCTATGAGGGGGTGCTACACCATTTTGGGAACACTGGTCCAGATTGTAAAGGGTATGTGAACATTTGATCAATTTCCTGTGTTAGTTTTTCACTGACCTTGCAACTTCAAATTTTGTTGTGTGGTTTGATTTCCACCTCAATGTGCAAATGGAACTGGGGAAAAAGGCCCAGGGGAGTTTACAAGGGAAATGAAAGTCAAATATCACCATGGAAGAAAATAAAAATCTTGTTTTTCGTATAACAGGTTTTTATTCACTGACAGTGTTTGAGTCGGACTTAACTCTCTCTGGTGGTATGTAACTGACACTTAGGTCCTTTTACTTCTACTACTTCTCACTTTGTTCAGTGTTAATGTATAGGGCCACTATTTAGGCATTAACTAAAACTGAGCTTGATAGAACCTAAACAGATGCTAAGAGCTATACTTGTTTTCTGAAAACATCTAACTAAATCACAGCTCTATGGCCCACTCCCTAATATTTCTACAATTTTATACAAATATAGAATGCACTTTGCAGGATATTGTTGATGGGTAAAACAAGAACTCATGAGTGATCAACTGATCTAGATACCTAGCCATGGAGAAAGACAAGTTGGTTGCCCAGTAACCACCTACATTGACCAGCTATATTATGACATAAAATGCCTCCCTGATGACCTTATGTCCTGAATGAAGAACTGTGATGGTTGGTGGGATAGACTCATGAATGTTGAAACTCAACTTCTTACTTTTACCAAGTGACTGTTAAAAACATGACTTAGGTGAACATCTTTCCTTACCGTAACTGTGGCTTTTCTTATCTATAATGTGGTCATGTCCCAAACTACCTACCTTCTTGTCAAGTGTCACTTGATCCAAAAAGATTTTCTTTATTTATTTAATTTACTTTTGAACAGCTGTTGGTTGCTTTGACACTTCCACATCTCTGTTTTACTGGCAACACAGTTGGCTATTATAAAACTGTTAACTACTCTATGCTCAGATATGTGTGTTGTGGTACAGTGGATATCGGCTCGGAATGAGAAATCGGGGAGCCAAGTTCAAATTCCAGTTGAATTCATTGCATTCACTTACGTGCAAATACCCTTGGGAAAGGTATTAATCCATCTTTTCCTTCCAGTTATGGGTTAAATAACAGGACAGATTGGGTTCTATAGGCTTGGTTGGCAACCAGTCTACCACAGAAAGCAATGGCAACCTACTGCGGGATAATCTTCTGCCCAGTTAGTCATGTCTCTTTTGAGACATGATCGCCCAAGCGTTTACCACGTATGGCACTTAACTGACTGACTGACTACATACACATAGATCTACACAAGAAACAATGCTTATGCCCCTAATTTTGGAAATTACAAAATCAATTTGGCACTTTATCTTATTGCAGTCGCATAAGTTCATGTTTTTCGATTTTACAAAAAAATTTTGTTAGGATAATTTAAACGGGCCACTAAATATTAACTTTGGATTACCATATAAAATGATTTGACTAGGAGGAATATCTCTTCAGATTAATAATCACAATGTGAATAAGCAGAACTCTGGTTGGATTGCTCAACTTGTAACCATAATCACTTTCAACTCTGGTGAATTGAAAACTAAAAGTTAACTACCAGTGCTACCATCGTTAAAGAACATTTACATGGATTCATCAACCCACAAGAAGAGATTGACAATTGATTTGACACATAAACAAAGGAGCAGGCACCTTGAAGAGTCTTTTGAACAAAAAGGGGGATGCGGCTGTATATGTACATCAACATGTGCAAGAAACAAAAGAAAGAAGAGAGAACTTCTGATATAATAGTTATGACTAGAAATGTTGAATGTATAAGAAAACGGAACCCACATGTACCAGAGATAAATTAAGAGACATTTATTTTGCACTTTCCTTTTGGCATACCTTCTTTATCTGTAAGGCTGTGGCTAAAGCAGAGCCAACCAATTTAGGAGGTGTCACTGACAGCAGTAAGAATTGGATAACCTTCACACAAGTGGCATAAAATAATCTACCAAAGTTTTGCTTCATTTAAACGGTGCAAAATAAACTGTCATTTTATATTTTTAAATGCTTTTTCACCATAAATATCACTATGGCCAATGGCACCCTGGCCAGTGGTGATCTGACTATTTGGTATTCAGTGGTATCAGAGTTCAGGAAAATGTTTCTTAGTTGAGGTACAAGAATGGTGAACAGAGACTATGAAAGAGGCAATTATGTGATATATTTAGCCTGAGAGCCATATTTGTATTTGTCATGAAGAAGACAAGAAGAAAATGGGGATTGGCAGAAAATGTTGGTTCCTTTGGATTGGGTGGTACATTGGAGTGTAACCCTTCAGACACAGGAAAAATATCTGCTATGACTGGTATGACAGCAGTCACAGCAAGTGTGGTAAATGTAACAGCACAGGATACCTGACAAAGAAATACTTATGTCCACGATGATAGAAAGAAGCCTTGTCATCAGTCAAAGAGGAAAGATACCTATAGAACAGCTAGCAGAGTTTTAAATTCATCTTACCCCAAAGAGGAAAAAAAAGACAGGTGACCCAAACAGACTAGATTCTGAGAGAAAGAGCAGCTGAGAGCATAATAAAAAAGAAAACAAGACAAAGTAGAGTCCTTTTAGTTATTAAATAATAGAAATAGAAAATAAGCTTGGTTACTACAGAAGGAACTGCAGTCAAATTAATTGCTAGGACTGTGGGAAAAGAAGTCACAGGAACCATTTTGTAAAAAAAGAGTGTCAGTATGAGCTTGACAACAATTGGATATTGAACCAAATGGACTCAATAGGCAGACAGATATTCCTGTGGTGGGTCACAAATTGAGTGTTGCACATGCAGGGTTAAGTCTCAATTGAGTGGAGATTGCTCTATAAAAGGCGCCAGAAAGGTCATGTGCAAAGAAGTAGCAGTGAAAGAAAGATGTTGCTACTACAAGCAGCAAGAAGGCGAGGTTGTGTGATCTGAGCTGTTATGTATAGTGAAAATGAAGGACAGAGATACAGAAGCTCTAATCAGCGCAGGAGTGTCAGTGTCAATGATTAAATAGCTTGATCAATAAAGAAGGGTAAAGAAACCTGTAGAAGTTGAATATCTTTCCTAATTAAGACAATACTGAATAGCAATTGGTTCGGAAATTTATTACAGATAGCTACTGTTAAATATTATGGTGGATGAGGTCCCTCTAAATATCTAGGAAGAAAATATTTGGAAGAAGATCAGCTGTGGCTTGTAAGGAAAGAATAATCTTTCAGTTTGAAGAAACAAGGGGTTGTACCGAGAGATACCATCTAGTAACTTTCACACAGTTGGCCTTGATTAAGGTAGTAATTCAGAGAGACAAGATGGGCTGGGTACATATTATTTTGGCTAACAATGCTAACAAAACACAACAAATCGCCACAAGTGTAGGTCTTGATATGATGAAATTAGTCAACATCAGATATTAAATTAGACATGCGGGAAGCCCCAGAAAGTGAACTTTAAGGAGTAAGAAATAGTTGCCACTGATAAGTACAGGAGGAAATTAACAGAATTAATGTGAAATGGCAGGGAAGTAGTAACAAAGATGTATAAGGAGTTAATAGGGACACAGACAATGAGAATGGAGGTGGATACGAGAAAACGCCCTAGATAATTTTGTGAAGGAAAGATTTTCATTGGTCCAAAAACAATTTCACATACTCGTTAATTTCTTTCCTTCTTCCTCAGCTCACTGATTAATTTTCATGAAAGGCAAAAATTTCACATAGGCTTTTTTCCTTCTTCCTCAGTTGTTGAATTTGAACGGAGTAGTTGAAGGGAGTTGTTATTATTTCACACTCACTACAAGGGAGAAGTCTGTCTCTACTTGTCGTGTTGACACCTAAATGGGAGTAATGCTATTTGAGTTGGTTAATGCACCTGGAATCTTCCACCAGCTCATGTCAATAGTATTGAGTGGGTTTGAAGGATTTGCTATAGCTTATCTGAATAACATCTTGATTTTAACAAAAGCCCTGAAGAGACATTTTCAGCATCTGCAGGCTCTGTTTGGCCAGCTGATGGAGCACCAATTGAAACTATCACTGAGTTCCACAAAAAAGAAACCAAGTATTTAGGATTCATAATCAGAAAAGAGGGTGTGAAATCTGAACATGGAAGTGATAAGGACCATGCTGGAGCCTTGTACAGTAAAAGAAAGTTTGAAGATTTATAGGAGAAATCAGTTAGTATTGAAAAGTTATACCCAACTGTTTGAAAATCACTGCCACACTGATAGGCTTAACAAAGTTATACATAAGGTTCAAGAAGACTAAAAGTTTTCTTTTGAAGCACCAAAGAAGCAGCTAATAAAAAAATCTTTTCTTGATTTACTCAGATTTAAATAAGCTGATTATGCTAAACATAAATGTAAGAGAGACACACTTTGATAGTTACTCAACCATATCTGGAAGAATGTGACCCAGTATCTAACGTTTCAGATGATATTCAGATTTATTTTTTATTTCATAAGGTGATTCCAACCCACCAGAAATGACTTGTGATAGAGAAGGAAACTTATACTTATTGTCTATGTGCTACAAAAGCTGGAATTCTTTCTCAATGGTGCTCAATTCATAATAAAGATGGGTCAGAAACCCTCACAATATTTATTCATGGCAAAGTGGACAAATAAGAAGATCCAACAGTGTGGGATGGAAAGTGAGTATAATTGATAGATCACATACTTAGCAAGTGGAGAAAACACATACGTTGGTCTATTTTGGTGCATCCTTAGATGAGTGGGATGAGAGTCCCAAAGAGTCAAGATGGATCTGGTGGTGGACCATAAGGTATCTCAAATAAATATCAATACATCTTACAAGATAGAAGAGCAGTTTTTTTCTCTCAACAATTGAAGAAAACTAAGTATTTCAAAATATCTGCCTTCACCTACTTTTGAATGTATGCAAACCATATATCCCTTCATGGAGCAATGAACTCTCTTACCTTTGTCTTAAACATTTTTGAATATTACTCTGTGTCAGATCATTTAATCTATTGTATAAACATTTCCTCTTCATGACAATAGATTGAAACTAAGGATTTTTAGAATTCTGATTCATTTTCCTGAAATGAACTGCTGATACTAATTCAAGCATTTAAATTTGTGAATAAATTATTTATCTTGTTTTGTTAAAATTACCTGTATGTTTCTTCATCATTATCATCCCTCATGAACCTTCTTCACATGGGTAAATCAACTGTTCATTTTAATTCCTAAGCCCTACTCCACAATATAGTAATCAAAGCTGTTTTTTGTTTTTGTTTTAGTACAGAATATTCTTGCAGCTGGTTAATGATAACAATATACTTGAGATTAGGAATGAAGTAATAAAGCATTTTGACCAATTGTATGTCACTCATATAACCACTTCTTACCGCTCTAGGTTAACATTAAGGTAGAGCGCATTCACCAGTTTTGGGGTGATATTTTGGCAAGGTTGACATACAAAAATGGCTAGGACTGGGATCTGTTTTTGAATCAAGCCTTGACTGCAGTGAAATTCTCAAACAGTGAAATGTTTAAGTTTTCCCTGTATTATATGGTTTTTGGAAGAGATATGGACAACTTCTTAAAGTCCCAGTGAAAGTATATGGAAAAAAATTTAAAAAATTGTCAGAATTAAGCAAAATACAAAAATGCAGAAGAAACACCCATTGAAGGAATGATATGGCAACTTCCATGGGAGGAAACCCAACAGAAATGGACAAACTGAATACGATTAATAAACTAGGGGAGGAAGGGAGAGAGGAGGAGAGATATGAGTAACGTAAAAATTAAAAAGAACTGGAAGTTAGAAAGAAGGGTATACTGGTGTATTCATAGATATTGGATTGATAGGCTGAGAGAAAGAAAAAGAAATGTTTAAAAGAATGGTCTGGGTAAGGCAAAAAATGAAAAAACAAATGATAGCTAGGAAGATAGAAAGAAAGATATAATGATGTGTTTTTATATAGCTAGATGGGTAAACTGAAGGAAATTGGAAAGAAAGAAAGACAAAGAGATGAAAAAGAAAGTAGCAAGGAGCTGTGCAAATGATTCCCCACTTGATAAAGATGATAGGTGCTAGACAGTAAGGGTCATAAAACTTGTGATAACAGATAAGAGGTGCTCAATGGAGAATGATAGAGCAGAAGCCTTTGATGTGACGCATGGCGCACACGACATTAAATAGCAGATAGTGGATGAACAAGTAGGTATGCGATAGTTATTAGTACAATGAAGCATTTTACTCACACTTGTGCATGCAGATAATGAATTCAATAAGCTTGCTTGTGTTGTTGGTGCTCAGAACAGGCAGTACACTGTATTTACCCAATAGTAACATAAAAAACAACAAAGTCACATTATTTTATAACAGAAATGACTATGAACTTTTGTGATTGGCCTAAAACCATATAGAGCCCTGCTGATGAAAAGAATATTAAGGATAAATGGGGTTGACAAGAATGCTGCCAGGGAACATAGGAGCCCAATAATGGGGGTAGTTTGGAATTATTATACTCTGCTTCAAACTAGATATCTCTGATTCAATCCACATAAAACCTTTGGCTAGATGTGAACACTAAGAAAACAAATTTTTAAAAAAGTTGCTCTCAGGGGCTCCAAGCATTACATCCAGCTTACAAAACAAATCCTCTCCAAAAATATACATATAAAATACAATATTAAGAGAGCCAATCATGAACGTTGCTGCTAAAGCAAAAGGCACGACAAAAATACCTTGAGTCATGATCTGTTTCATTTGCCTTTAAGATCACCTCTCATTAAACTGTCAGCAATCATGAACAAGCATCAGTGGTTGTGGTCAACCAACCAGATGCAAATATCAACTCCAGATCCTAACAATTCTCCCTATCCCCCAGGTCACTTCCCTCATCCACAAAGAGACATTCTGGCTTGATTTTTTAAATTGGCAACACAAAATATTTTATTTGAACAATTCTTGTCTTCTTTCCGTTCCACCTCGCTTATAGTACCTTGGTATTTTTTTTTTTCTCTCATGCAACCATATGCATTTATAACAAAATTGCTATCTAACCTTACAGAAGAGAATTTGACCTTGATAAAAGGAAATATGGAGAAAATGTGAAATTATTTAAATGAGTTTTTTGCATAAGAAATGAAGATGAATGTTGATGTGCATCATTAGAAAGGCACCCTATGTCTTCTTCTGGACTATAACTAATACTAACCTAAGGACAGTTTGGAGAAAGCTGACAAAGGAGGGTAAAAAAACACAAGTCTAAGTGGTACAGGACAAAGTATCAACCTTAAATGTAACTATGGTGAATCTGGATAAAAGCAAGTAGAGTATAAATCAATTGATCAGTAATGTCCAAAATTTGAGATGAACAGAAGTTGTCACTGTATAATAAGGAGAATTAAATTGAATTTGTGAAGCAGTCCCTGAAGTCACTGATAATAACAGACAGATAGAAACTAGTGATGAGACTTTTTTCAAATATGATAAGAAACAGCATAGTGAAAAGCATATTTATGCCTTTTTCAAAAGCATTAGTATTCAGTGATTACAGGCAATTTCAGCAACACTTTAAATTCCATCCATTTGACAATTTTGTTTTCAATTCTGTGAAACATGATGCTACCTTAGACCCCTGCTGAAATATAAGGATGGGCAAAGAAAAAGCAAGAACAAAATAACATTGCTTCTAGGATGATCTTATTGGTTTAAAGCCATGAGATGGACAGAAGAAACCAGAATCATGAAGATGTTGAAGACTGCATCATTGAGACTTGATATGAAGACAAGAAGGATAATATTGGATTGACCACAGATCAAATTATAAACAGAACTAAACAATAGCAAATTTTGCATTTTTGCTCTAGACAAAAGAATTTATTTAAAGATTAAGAAATGTTAAAATGGCTGAAAGAAAAAAAACGAGAAACAGTGAATTTGTATTTTGGCAAATAATTCAGTATACTTAAAATGGAGGAAAAGAACACAGATTATAAAAAACAGCTGAATAAATAAATAAATATTTATTTGGATATGTGTTTTAAAAAAACTTAATCTATATGGGAATTTCATAGAATAGTGTTGAAACTAAACACAGTTCAGTTGTTGGTAACTAGCTATATATGATTTTTAAAGCATGCCTTACAACAGCAATAAAAAAAGTTTTGTTTATGCATTCAACCATATCACTAGAACACTTCTAATATCTAAAGATTTACTTGATTTATTGATAAATAATAAAAATATTTCTCAATATGTTCATGCATGTTCTTACGTGTCCATGTGATTATGGTCATTTTAAGCATAAAATAAAGGATAAATTTATTGTTGTTTAAGGTCAGATTTGTTTTGTTAGTCGTGGGTTGGTATTATTGTGTGTGTTTGTTGCGATTAATCATTGTCCAGTAAAAGGTCGCTTTTTTTGTGTTGAGGCTTGTGTGCAGTGTATGGAGTCATTAATTGTAAGTAGTTTGTGTGAGTTTGGAGTTCTGTGTTGTCTTTAGTAGGCTGAAAATATTGTAGTTGCAATGTGCGTGATTAGAGGTTTTGATGCAAGTGTATGCCATCAGAGTGCTCTTTATTTTCTAATGAGTTATTTCAGAATGTAGCATGCTCTGGAAAATTCTTGGTGGATTCCAGTGGTTGATATGGCTGCCAAAATCTTCTAATTGATTCCAATGCTCCACGTTGAGTTGATTTTTGTTTGGAAGGGCCCATTTGTTTTGATGTGTGTGTGTGAATTTATCTTGGCGTTAGGAGACATAAACAGCTGCAAAAAGCTTTGATTTGCAAAGTTGTTTAGTTGATTGATGCTGGTGTGTTGATACTGAGTGTCAACGCATATTTTGAAAGAACTTTAGAAGATATCTAGATTTAATGTTGATTTGTTTTGGAGGTGTCAGTTATCTCCAGTATCAATAAATTGAACTTGCAGACGTCTTAGTTGTTCTCATTAAGTGATGAAAAACATCAGTGAGTCGACATTATTGTCACCCTTTTATTGAAAAGCCTGGGAGAGATGACAGTTGTGCTGTCTAGTATGCCATTATTAAACTGTGCAATGTTCTTTGCATGATCAGCATTTTATGTAGTGATGGGTGAATTATATATCATGGTCAACATTTTGTAGAAATCAGAATTCCTCTGCGTGTTCTTCCCATGGTCGCCATTCATGTAGTGAGATGGTTGAAAAGATACTGAGATGGATAGGTGCTAGCAACATAAAAAGTAGTTCTTGTTGATAAAAAGATTTCTCGCTTTTGTGTATAAATGTTGAATTTATTTTAACAAGAGAAAATAACGTTATTATTGTCTGTATAGAGTAATCAAATTGTGATTATTTTAATTCTTTTGTGTTCTTTGCAGAGTCACCATTATGTAGGGTTCAGAATTCTACTGCTTGTTGCTTGCAAGGTCACCATTCATGTAGTGTTCAGAATTTCACTGCGTGTTCTTTGTGGAGTAAACATTATGTAGGGTGTGTGTTCAATTTTTTTCAATTGAATTGAATTATCAAAATATTTTTAGGTGTGGTTAGTATTAACAAAAACAACAAACATTTCCTTCGTTAAATAAAGTATTAATTAATTAAATAATTTAATCATTATGCATTTCACTTTCTTTGTGTGTTCTTTTGCAGGGTCACCATTCATGTAGTATTTGTCAGCCATGCCTGGTACAAGGCCACTTCAAATCATAGCTGGTGATCCCCACATTTAAAAATATCATCAAGTTGAAAGAATGGTTGGAAGAATAAGTGGAATTCATTTTAACTAATCAGAAAAACAAATTTCTAAGAAGAAAATGCTCAAATAGAAAAATGTACGTAGTTAAATGTTCCAGAGAAATAGTAGTAAGTAGTTAAATGAATTCAGAGCTTATAGTTGATAGTAGCAGAAGGTGTGTATGTAGAAATATTAACAGGTTACTAATAAAGTCTGTGTTCCTTCCCCTTTTTTTAAGGTCAGCGAAAGAATGAAAAGGAAGTTGAAGCAATAAAAATTGTACTTATTGGACTTTAGTTTTTAGGAGTTAGTTTTTAGTTGAAGTATCTTGTTGTTGTTGTTGTCGTCTTCTTTGTTGTTGACCATGAGAATGTTGAAAAGAAAAGGCAAAAGAAATTAGCATGAGTGAAGAAGAAGAACAAATGTGTGAAGCGACTTTACATCTGGGTCAGTCGGCAAATTTAAATTTATTTAGTCACATCTTGCTTGTGTCGTCTGTCTATGCTCCCATTGGACTGACTTATTCTGACTTTCCTTCCCTCTTCTTTTATACCGATTCACCTTTTCACACTGGATTATTAACTTTTCTCTCAGTTTTGCAAATTGCTTCTCTTCATTGGTTAGAAAATAAATTTAACATCAGATTGCAAAATTTGGCTTCATCCTTTTCTTTCAGCACAGGGTCAATCCTTTTCCTATTTGGCAAAATTAAATTTCACAATTGATTGTGAATTTTTGCCTTAGTCTGGTTTTTTCAAAATGTTTTTAGTCATTCTGATCCATTTTTACGGGTGTGCAATTTTACTTTTTGTGTTTCGGTTAAAATGTTGGATGATATAGGATTTGTATCCTATAGAGCCTTGCTGGACTGTGATGCTCTCTGTAGCTGAGTGGTAAGGCATACTGAATCAAATGATAATTTTTCCTATAAAGGGAGATGCAGGTTTGATCTCTGTCAGAAAGCACATTTTCCTTATTAAGATCTCTTGAATGCACAGGCTGAAAGATGTAATATATACTATTTGAATTTAAGAAAATGAGGCATATATTTTAAATATGAATATTCACTATAATAATGTTTGAAGTAATAAAAACATTTTCAATAGCAGCAAAAATTAAAATGTGTAGCCCATGTAAATAGAAAAGAAAATCTAATCTAAACTTATTTATAAATGGAACTTTGTCTGTGTGTGTATCCATTACCTATAGACTCCAAAATGGCTGAACCAATTTTCTTGAAAATTTACACAGTTGTACTAGAAGTGTCTGCGAGTGTTCTTAGCAAGGTTTTGTGTCAAGGTACCCCCAATAAATATAAAAAGTTGATAATTGAAAAAATCGGATTATAGAAGGAGTGGTCCGATTTTAATCAAATTTGATACACTCATAGACAAAGACATAAGAAACTATATTCAGAAGTTTCAAGGTTGCAGTTCTTACAATAGCGCAGAAAATTTTATATCGATACAAGGAAATCAAAATTTGACTTACATTCATTCATTTTTCTTTCAGTCTACGGTTTCGCTTTAACTGGAAACAACTACTGCTTTTTAGGCTTTCATGCCAACGTCCAAAGAGTCTGAGCTCTAGGACCATGGATTAGTTTTAAAGCTTTCATTACACCCAAGCAATACCGGGCTATACTGCTAGTAATGATATAATCTAGGTGTTGACTTTTAGCATCATTAAACAAAAGTTTAGGTAGCAAACTGCTATCATTACTAGAAAGATCTAAACAGTTAGTGGACTTGAGAAGTCAATATTCCTGGAAAAACAATTTTAAGAAAAAGATTTTATAAATTTCAATTTTAACTATTTGGTCAATGAATGCTGAATGTTTACTGTATGGAAAAGTCTAATCTCACCATTATCCTTTACTAATGTAAATGATGATGTCAATGATTGCTTTGAAAATCATGTTCCTGATGGTTATTATCATTTTGGTAATCATATTAATGATGACAGTTATTATGATAAACTGTTGGCAATGATAATTGCTTTGATAATTATGTTAATGATGATGTCAGTTGTTTTATTAATCATGTTAATGATAATTCCTTATTAATAATTATGGGCACTTCATGTCAGCTTTTCTTGCTAGATCAATTATGACTGAGTTCAATCCTCACTGGGTGTCCATACTTTCAGCCTTATCCCAGATCAAAGCTATACTTAGTAAATTGTTGTTAGTCATAATTACTTTGAAAATGCTAATTTCACTAGTTTAATCATATGCTTGGCCAATAAATGCTCATATTTTCCTGTATAAAAGCAGTTAATTTCATCATTACCATTATCATTCACATAGTGACACTAATACAATGCAAAATTTATCATTTATAAACTTGCGAAAAAAATTTTTTTTCTAATTCATGGATATTTTCATAAAATTATGAATGAAAAACTTGTTTTTATAAAATGGTAAATTATAAATATTGCATTGTAGGTGGTTTATATATTTTGATAATTTTGTTGATTTTTAAAAATTTTTAATGAAAATATTTCTTTTCAAATTAATAACATTATAAAAAGCAAATAATAAACATTGCATTGCACTTGATTCACATATTTTTAAAATCTTGTGTAAGTAAACATTGCTGAGGGAGTGAATAGTGTACAAAATAATGACATTTTCAAATACAGAAAGAAAATTGTGACATTTTTACTTTTGTGCCTGCAAAAAAGACCAAAAAAAAAAACGTGTGTCAAAAAGTTTTTTTACCCTTTGAAAATGTCATTATTTTGTACACTATTCACTCCCTCAGCAATGTTTACTTACACAAGATTTTAAAAATATGTGAACCAAGTGCAATGCAATGTTTATTATTTGCTTTTTATAATGTTATTAATTTGAAAAGAAATATTTTCATTAAAAATTTTTAAAAATCAACAAAATTATCAAAATATATAAACCACCTACAATGCAATATTTATAATTTACCATTTTATAAAAACAAGTTTTTCATTCATAATTTTATGAAAATATCCATGAATTAGAAAAAAAATTTTTTGCAAATTTATAAATGATAAATTTTGCATTGTATTAGTTGGTTTGCATTTTAGAGCAGACTTTCTTAGAATGTTGCATATATAAAATTGTTCTAGTAGATAAATCTAATAGTGTTTGATATTTTTATGTCATTAAAACTAAAATAAAAGTTTCAAGAAAACTATTTTATTTTTAAAAATTCAGTTTAAAAGTTAAATATCAAAAATGATTTGAGGTATTATCAAAGAATAAAGAAAATGTATAAATTCACTTTCATATTTTTGAATTCTATTAAAATTCTTATTGTTCCATTTTAAAACAACAAACATTGCCAAAGGAGTCAAAGTAGTTAAAATAAGAAGAACAGTGTCATCATTCAGTAAACCTCTACCTTACATGGCTCTTGGGCCTTGTATTGAGTGAACACTATTTGAAAAAAATGGAGGGGCTTGTATTGCGTGAACATTATAACAAAAGTATTTTTTTCAAAAATATTTTTTGAAAATATCTGAGCTGGTCTTTTAAAGTGTCAGGGAATATGATCTCAATGTTGGGTAATTTAAATGATAAAGTGAAAAAGTGCATTTTTCCCGACAATCATATAATAGGTATTAAAATAAAATATTTCCAGATGTTTGTTTGACAAATTGGTAGTTTTTAAAGTCGTAGAAAATAAATTTTCCAAAAACGGAAATAAACAAAAAATTAGATGTTCAAAGAGACAGAGTGTTTAGTCCTTGTTTCATAGCAATTTTGTTGAACAAAAACAAAAATATTGAAAATGGACATATATTGTTTGTGCTTACTGTTTTATAACAATTAAAAATGATTTTTTATTAATTACTGAAAAAAATAAATAAAAATAAAACCTGTAAACAAACAATAAGTAAAAAAAACTGTTTCAATTGAATTGAAATATCAAAATATTTTTAGGTGTGGTTAGTATTAACAAAAACAAACAAACAAACATTTCCTTCGTTAAAGTATTAATTAATTAAATAATTCAATCATTATGCAGTTCACTTTCTTTTTCAGCAGAAACTGTTTTTCAGCAGAAAAGCTATTTAAAAACGAGACAAGTCATTCTCTCTTCTCAAAAACTGAACCCTCTCATAAAGCTGTTATTTTCACTTCTGTCCACAATTGACACGGGCAGAAAGGAGGTCTTTAATTATACGTTTTACTGTGTCGGAAAAAAGAAATAAAAAGAATCCAATCATATCACTGACGGCAGTGACACAATTCATCACATGAATGCATTAACATTTATTGGTAATGTTAACATTCAAGCTGTGAAAGTCTATCCCGCTTGTTAAAGTATATGTTTGTCATCAATATGAAATGAACTTTTAGCACAAACCAAAGCGGAAACATTTTTCATTTTGCATTACAAGAGTTTTTTTTTTAATTAGGTATCTCAATTAGAAATTAAAATTGAATTCTGTTTTTAATTCTAAAAAATATATTGTAAAAAGTAAAAACTGGTTTCTGATGATTTTGAAAGCGTTGTTAAAAATAATTTAGTTTGTAGTTACCATTCATTGAATTTAAATGATTTAAGAAATTCAATGTATCAGCACTAAAAAAATAAAAGGATTTAAGTTAACAGTTAAATCCTTTTATTTTTTTAGTGCACTGTATGTACGTAAAACTAAAACTTTTAACTTAATATTTTTAATTTTTCATAGTAAAAAAAGTGTAGGTTGTATCTGGTTTAGTTAAAAAGTGTGCATCCTTATTTATTTATTTATTTTTTGTACAAATCACAACAGAACCACAACAATAATTTTGAAATAACCATACCACCGAACCTACTGCGAAAGAGATCATTACTGGGTTTGAGTGTTCCAGCATTAAATGAAAAAAATACTTTAAATTAAATTTCAATGTGTAACATAAGTATATATTTTAGTGTTACTAGCTGGGTGTTCGCTTATACTTGTTTTCGCGATTTCAAAAACCATTAAAAATGTAACTGAAAGCTTCAAATAAAAAAATAAACAATCATAATATGAAATATGGTAAAAATAATTATACATATGCAGACAAAATAACATCGTTGAAAACTTTTAGTTACCTCCCTTGTGCAACGCTACCTCATCATCTACCTTGCAAAAAAAAAAAAAAGTTTATAGGGGTGTGGAGATTTGAAATGTCTAGAGAGAGAGGGACTGTTAACTGCCAATTGAAAATGTGATACTCTCGTCAAGAATACCCTAGCGAAGCCTCCTACTCAGTTTACTTTCTTGATCTGACTGACGCAAACTATTAAGTCATTTCGCTGTGATGGAATTTTCAACCCACGTTAGTTTTTTGCTTTTGAAAAAATTGGTGTTTGTTGTGTAAAAAAAGTGAACGCATACATAAACCTTAAAGGGCAGCTTAAAAAGAGAATAACGCACAAAAAAACAATCAAATCCAATGTTAACCAAAACTTCTTGAAAACATTTTAAGGAAAAAGAAAATATGTCTTGGTCAGCTAAAGTTTTACAAACACTTAATGCGTCTAAAAAAATTAAGCAAGTAGCCATTTATGATTTGGAAGGGCAGCTTCTGTCCGGTACCAAAGACTTTATTCAACTAACTCACAAGGAACTATACACTTTATACAGATGTTTTCCAAAAACTTCGCCCCACCCTTTAAGCTCGGTTACCATCAATGGTAAGGCGTACCGTTTATTACAGGTGCGAAACAACACACTTATCGCTATCCACGAATCGGAATTAATCGTGGTTTACTTGTCAGAACACGGTTTAATTTTAGCTGAATGTAGTGCCACAGATCCTGGATCTTGTATCCATGAAGTTCTGAAAGCTTGGGGAGAAATAGAACTGTTGCATGGACTTTTATACTAAATTTGTTAATACAAATTAAATACTCCATAGTAACATTAACAACTTAAAAATAACAAGCAGTTGGTTTTCTATTTTTTTTTTAAATCTTTTCTTCATTTTTTTTTAGTTTTGCTGTCAAGTGTTACTCTTAGTCTTTTCTTTTTCATTTTTATCATGATTTTTATGATCTTTCCATCCCATTTTTACTTTGAAAAGACAAGAGTATCACAAAAAAGTATTTGACTGCTTAACAAATACACAAAAACAAAAACCAACCAAGCCAACATAAAAAATGCAAGAGCCTGTCAGTGCTATGTTTGTACATTTTTTATTTTTCAACATAGCATCAGTGTAAAAAATTTCGATAAGCTAACCTACCTCCTTTTTTCTTAACGTGAACAACATTTTTTTTTTGTTGCAACAAGTACTACTACTTTACTTTGTTTTAAAATTTCAATAGTCACATCTTTTGTTTCTTTTTCTTTTTGGCAACTTTCTGTTGTCAACAATAATTAACATGACATGTTTTACACTCAACAATGACAAGGCTTAAAAAGGAAACAAAATAAGAATCTGAAAAAATGAATTTTTCTTTTCAATTATGTAGCATTTATTTAAAAAGCGTTAATAATCGTATTCGTAATTGACTGTTTTTTAAATTTGACAAAAAAAAAAAAAAAAAGAAAAAAGTTGTATTACACAGCTAAAAACACTTTAACCATTATGGTCAAAGATGGAGTAAGTCTTCAACCACCACTTACAGTACCATTTTATTTCCTAAAACAATCTTCTGACTTTTGTGTTTATATCTCTATTTTATTTTTACTTTTATTGTCTTCAAGTTGTTGAAAAACGGTGACATTTGCCTTTCTTGTTTTTCTTTCTCTCGACGTGGTGTAAAATGGTAGAGCAAGCTTGTCTCGCAAGAATCATTGCAATTGATTGAGTAGTGAGTTCGATCCTCACTGGGTGCCCTATACTTTCGACCTTGTGTCATCTAAGCTACGCTTAGAAAATCACCTTTCTTTTGTCTCTTGTTATTAAAAAAAAACTCTCAACTACCAATCTTGTGTGTGTGCGAGTGTTTATTCCTTAAAAAAATTACTCAGAAAGTCCTTACTCTGTATATACGAAGTATTTTGCTCTTATACGTGTACAAGTCATGTCTGTGATTGTTTTAACTTCTTATTTTAAATGTATTGCATGAACTCTAAGTTTTTCATCATTAACTGATGCAAGGAGGCACCAAAAAAGTTAATCTTGTAGTTTTAACTAAGTTATGTACTTGTTTCTAACAAATTACAAGGTGCCTAGCATTATTATTATTATTTTTTCACATTGAGAATAGACATGTGATAAATTTTGAAAATATTCCTCTAACGTTGTTTAATGTTTAGTATTGGATATTGATGAAACCTTAAATATTATAAGTGTTTTTGTTTACATATTTCATTTCTGATGTGTTTTTATATTTACTAACAAATCTCGTTGTGACCTCACTAAAGGAAAATACTGATTAATATCTGAGTTATTTCCCTTGTTACATCGCCATCAGACTACCATCAGCATTGTCAGTTATAATACAACAATTGCAGATCTTACAAGCACGTGAATGTACTAACTTTTGATGGTTGAAAAGGCAAAAAATACTAGATTCATTATTAGAAGCTCAATTTCAAAGAGAAAATGCTCCTAACAATACAATATTAAAAAAATAAAAATGTATTATTTGTAAACTGTAGATTCTACAATCAGGAAAAATTCATAAATAAGTTCACATAACCAAAATTCAATTTCCTAGGTTTTTTATCTGAATTGAGCAAGTCATAGTTGATATTGGACTTGGATATTTATTTTTGTATAGTTGTAATTTAAAAGTAAAATGACTATGCCTCCACCATGTAAATATTTCTTTTTTTTATAGTACTGTAAAATGTAAAAATGTGTTTATTGTTTTGAATCTTACTTTTCCAACATTTTTAATCAACAAATCATTGTAATCAGAAAAGTGATGACTTCTCTCAGTAGAATGTCAGATATTTGTGTAAATAGCTTCATAAATTTAAAAGCTAATAAATCAAAAAATGATTATTTGGTTAATCTTTTTATCATAAACTGTAAAATCCATAACCAGATAAAAAATAAAAAAAAACATCCCACCTTCAGTATCTCTAATAATTTCTTACAAATCCAAGATATCCTTTTCTTATGAATAGTAACATATTTGAAAATGAGTTATGTTTTTGGATCAGTGATTTTTACTAATCCAAAATCACAATAAAAATTTCAGACTACCAAAAATGAAAATGAAAGATTTTTTATATTGATGAATCATACACTTATAAAATCAAAAACAATCAATTATAACTCAAGATTATTTAATAAATTTTTAACTCCCCAGTGATTTAAAAAAAAAAAATTATATGAAAACATTTTTATAAATTTTTAATTTTCTGATTTCTTTGAACAATGTATTTTCATTATTAAATTTTGAAGATTTTTTTTCACTTTCATCTTTATTGCTGTCTATTGCAACACTTTATGTTAATATATTCTATGACTGTTAAAGTAAGCTGTGTGGATTAGAAATAAAAATAGCCTTCAGGAATTTAATCTGTATTCTATATTAATCCCAAAAGGTGATATCTATTTTTTAAAAACATGTCTAACATGAGCATCATCTTTAAAAATTTTGCCATGGGGACTTTATCATTTGAACTTTGCTTCAGCTGTAAGTTAAGGAAACTTAATATTTCTGGAAGATAAACTATTTACTCTAATCAAAATATGATATCTCAAGTCTGATTTTAAATTCCTGTATTTGAACTATCATTTATCTTATTCATTGGATAACAGCTTTTTTCTTTTAAATATTTTTATGTTAACATTTGGGGCCTATCCAACTATATATGTGTATATACATTTATAGGCCTTTTTCATTTAATGAAAATGAGTTTATAAGCATAAATAAGATCTTTTCTAATGGCTGTGATTGACATATATAAGCATTTTTTTCAGTTATCACAGATATTAATAAAATGCATTTTTTTAATTGCCTTTGTCAAAAGTGAATACATTAAAGGCACTATTTAAAAGTAATCTTGTTTGTTATTTAAATTTCTTTAAATGAAGTATTATTAAGTTGTTCATAAAATAATGTCTGAGTTTAGAATCAACATTTATTCCTGAGTTAAATAGTATTTAAATCCATCAAGATAGGAACCCTGAACATCTATACATTTATGTCATCAAGTTACAAGGTTATTTATGTCTTTATGATGAAACATTGAAGGTTTTGATGCCAAGTAATCTTAGAATCCAGTTTCTATATCTTCTTTGCAATGGAATATGCTTTGGCTCAAAAAATTGTCAAGATACTTGAAAAAGTGGTAGTCAGTGGGCATTGGGTTAGGAGAACATGGTGGATGTGGCGAAGTTTTGAATTTCTGCAGTGTGGCCAAGCATTGTCATGAAGCAGAATTAGACCTCATTGATTAACCAATGCTGGTTGCATTTTGCTTAACTGAATGTACATCTTGGCAGCAAACTTTGGCAGTGACGCTCTGGTTAGATTCCAGAAAGCTGTAATGGATAATGCCAATGGCAGACCACCAGTCAATCACCATAATTTCCTGTTGGTGCAATTTCGGTTTTGAAAAGTGTTTAGGTTCTTCATCATAATGAAGCCACTGAACTGATCACTTATGATTGTCATAAAAGATCCATTTCTCATCACAAGTCACTATTTGATCAAGAAGTGGATCATTTAAATTTCACTGATGCAATTTTGAACATGCTTCAAAGCATCAAACTCTTTGACTTTTACCAAGTTCATGTGGAGCCTGTTTATTGAGATTTTTTACCATGTAAGTTTTCTTGAGATAGTCTGATATTGAAATACTGACACCATTATTTAAGACATTTCAATTAGTATTTTCGAATGTTGATTGTCAACTGCTCTACCACCAAGTAAAAAGTACACATCTTTTCTTTTATCATCTGCAGGATTAGAGGTATATAATGTTTTCAATTAAGTTCTGAATGAGTTTGGTATAAAATTAACAAAGAGGATGCTTTAATCATTAGGAATAATGAATAATATATTTTTTGCAACTATTATAATATTAAAGCAACAAAGGTTTATTCTAAAATTGGACATTATTTTCCAAACAACCTAATATTTTTGTTATATCAAAATGATTTAAGGTGACTCATTAATATACTAGCCATGATAGCCAGCTTTGTACATGTGAGTTCATCTTGTTTTTTATTTTTTTTGCTCGTATATGTGATACATGTCAATTTTCCATCCTGTCTGCTTAATACTTCACTGTGACTTAAACTACAGAACCATCCAATTGCTATGCTATTGCACTTAACCATTACCTCATTATATCTGCATACCAGATATAAACAAAACATTTAACCTTCCAAAATGGGATTTTTCTGTTAATTTACCCCAAAATAAAAAGAATGTATATTTACTAAAATTTATTCTAAAATTCAGAAAAGTCCTTTAAAATTTGTTCAAAAATGCATTCATTGTTATTTTTTGCCTTATGTCTCTAAAGAAACTCACACAAAAAGAGTCTATTAAGCTGTGCTTCTGCATTATTTTCACATATCATTGTTAGTATTAAATAAATAACAGAAAATTCAATTTGTCTATGTTTTTATTATGACCAAAAGTATCTTGTTCATTTTTATGGATAAAATATTTGTCTTTTTCTTTAAATAAACTTGGTAAAGATAGATAAATTAATTATTAAGCAGAATTTTATTATTTTTATGAACAAAAAAATTAAAAGATAAATATTACATAAAACTTTTGATTTGATACAGTTTCAACATACATTCTTAAAATGTCAGCATTGCTTACATTTTACTTGGGATCTAAATGCTAATGTATTTAACATTTTTAGGGCAAAAAATGACTTTGAATAACTGCAATTTAATTATAAAGCTATGAACAAAACAACAGCTTTTTGTAAAGATCACAAAAAATTGGATTGAAAATTAATAACAAAATCGTTATTTTTTTAACATTTGATAATTAAAGCAAAATATGTAGATGAGTTGTTTCCATTGAACAAAAACAATTTAGCTGAGTAATATATAAGACATACAGGCAGGGTTGGTGTATACTACTCCTGAAATATCTGACTGTGGAGGTAGCCTGATTGGGGGTCAAAGGCATTGCTTTATGACTGCCACTACTTTATCAACATTTACTTTTTTCTCCCTACATTTATATATATTACAAATTAAAGGATGACAAATTTTCACAGATTTTGATGTCTTTTTTTTTTTTTTTTTGGTCCAAATCTGTGAATTTGTTTTACTCATGTTAAGTCTAAAAAAAACACTATATAGAATTCACTATACTTTATCCATAATGTTGAGTGTCTTAGAATTATTCAACATTTTAACAAGAAAAATCTCAAGTTGATGTTGAAAATTGCTGCAAGACATTGTTGATTTATTTAAGATGAAATGATCTATTATGACATGTCTCTAATTTGTATTTAGATACAATGTATTTATTTTTCATTTTTCTAGTTGAATTGTTCATTTATATTGCATATAATCAAGTTAGAATAAAATTTGTATTTTATATGAATATTATTTTATGAAAATTGAGATGTAATAGAATGGGAAGCTACCATTTCATAAATTTGTGCAGGGAGGCTGTCATAGATTAAAGTGGGGCATGGGACCCTTGCATACAGGTAGATATAAACAATAATACAGGTAGATATAAACAATAATGTTGCATTTATTTGATCTCACTTTTCAAGCACTCCCACACTTATAGACAACTATATATATTTATTGATTTTAGGGGAAAAAGCTATGACAAAGTGGAACATTTTTTTGTGTGATGAGTTTTGTCTTTTAGGACTTCATCAGACTAAATTGGTGTTTATGTTAATGTGACTACATGTGTGCATGAAGGAAAGGGATTGCTTAGAAGTTTAAATTTAATGTATAATCTAGCCACTTTCATTGTTTTTTCTTTTTGTTTGTTTCCATCACTTTTGGCATTAAACATCTTGCACTACAAGAACAAGATCCGCTAAGAAAGGTCAAATGTATGGATCTGGACACAAATTTTCTGTGGATGATCTAGTGATTAAAGCACTTTCTAAACATTTTCATCTTAGTGAATTATTTTGTCTTTTAATTAGAGTAGCATTCTTTTAGATCCAAAATTTTAATTTTAAAATCAAAATATTTAAAAATTTGCATTTAATTTTCCTATATATATATATATATATATATATATATATATATATATATAAATATATATATATATTTGGGAAGCAGTCTATCTTTTATATAAGTTTTATTAAAATGACAGAATAGGTATTATGGTAAAGTTTATGTAATTTTTCATGTGATCTTATGATTTCCTTTTTTTGAGGACATAAATTATATAAAAATTGTACAAATGTTTTTTTTTATCTGAGTGCTTTTAGCTATACTTTTAGTCATTATTGAGGATAGATTTTATTTTACATTTAACAGAATGTATTTAGTGTTATATATGTTTGTAGTGTACTGTGCATGTTTTATATTCCAGACACAATAAGCATGTTGTTAGCATGTTCGTAGCTGATGTTATTGAGTGTTGTGTTTTTCTTTTTTATTAATAATGCTTTCATTATTTTTAGCCTTTTTTTTTTTTTTTGCATGTGGATAATGCTATGATATTTGTGTTGTCAACAAGTATGTTACAGATAGGGTTTGGTCGGTCTCCATGTGTGTTTAAATGAGATCGAATTGAGCTCTGTTCTGAGAGATGCAGTGTGAGTCTTCGCATTGATTTTGTAGTTGTATAGCTGAAATATACGAAATTGGGTTGATCAAGAACATAGTTCTTCAAAGTGCTTTCCATGTTTGGAATAAAAACACATACAGTACTCTACAAACATACATAACACTACATATTTTCTGTTACACGTAAAATAAAATCCATCCTCGATAATGGATAAAAGCATTTGGACAATTTTTATATAATTTATGCCGTCTCCTCGAAAGAAAAAATCATAAGATCACATGAAAAATTACATAAAAGATTTAACCATACTATCTTTTCTGTCATTTTTAATGAAACCTGGATATATGTATATAATTAATCAGACAAGCATAAGTTTTGAGCTTTATATATAAGATTAGGAGATGTGCATTGTGGTGCAGTGGATATTGCCTCGGAATGATAAATTCAAATTCCAGTTGAATTCATTGCATCCACTTATGCACAAATACCCTTGGGAAGGGTATTAATTTGTCACTTCCCTCCAGTTATGTGTTAAATAACAGGACAGATTGAGTTATATAACCTTGGCTGGCAACCTACTGCAGGATAATCTTCTGCCCAGTCAGTCATGTCTTTTTCAAGACATGATCACCCAATGCATGTATCACATATGGCACTTAACTGACTGATATAAGATTAAAAAAACTATCACTTTCAAAATATTTGCTCTACTAATAAATATGAAAAAGAAATTAATATGAAAAGTTTACTTAAATTTTTTTAAATGAATAAAACAAAAACCTTTTAAAAATTGACTATTTTCAGTTTTAATATTTTTCACTCTTGAAAATTATAAGATAAATGATATGAATAAATAACTTGGTCATATGTTTATACTATTAAAAACATTTTGTTTGAAAATCAGTTTGTCTTCCAAGAGTTTTTTGAAATACTAGTAACAAATCAATGCAGGTATTGCTTTGAAAACAGCAACAATACTGCCATCAAAACTTTTATGAGGCATGTTTTCAAAGCTTAAACCTGATTACCACTACCTCAGAGCACATCAGCAACATTTTGCTATATCATCAAGATTTGTTGCTTTTTCTTTGTACAATTACAAGATATTGCCTCTGCTCAATTTCTTTTATTTGTATCCTCTTTGCTGATGTAAACATTATAATTTTAACCAGTTATGCTGAAGTTGGCAATACAATCTTGGAATCTCACTACAGCAAGAGATATATTTAAATACATGTCCACTATCTTCTCTTGCATAGTTTGGGTAAATTTTATTTCAGAACTGACTGTGTAATGAGTATATTAGCAGTGAAGTGTAACAGATACTGAGCAAAAGTTGCTTATATGCCCAGCCTTATTTTACTTACATGTTAGGTTGTCTAATTTTTTTCAATAATTAGACACTGGAAAATTGTACCAGTACTACAGGTTCAATGATTTTTTTCACATTCAGTCAGTTGAGTGCCATACATGATACACGCTTGGGCAATCATGTCTCGACAGAGACATGACTGACTGGGCAGAAGATTATCCCGCAGTAGGTTGCCATTGCTTTCTGCGGTAGACTGGTTGCCGACCAAGGCTCTAGAACCCAATCTGTCCTGTTATTTAACCCATAACTGGAAGGACTAGGCGGATTAATACCTTTCCCAAGGGTATTTGCGCGTAAGTGAATGCAATGAATTCAGCTGGAATTCAAACTCGGCTCCCCGATTTCTCGTTCCGAGCCGATATCCAATGCACCACAATGCACATCCGCTTTTTTTTTTTTAACATTACTTATGTCTAAAATTTGTGCTTGTTTTCCTATTAATACAGTTGTCTTGCATATCTGTATTTGTATTGATAAAAATCATATATGGATTTATTGTCTAAATAATCAGAATAGTATGCTTTCTCTTGACCAAGCCAATGCATTTGTCTTTATATTATTCATGACAATAAAAATCTAGGTTTATTTTGCTTCATTATAAAAGCTTGTAATAAGCAAAATCTCCTATATTTAAGTAACTACCTTGAAGCATGGGTCATTTGTGAGGGATGACCCATGCCGACTTGGTCCATCACGATTGTTTGTAGTGTTTTTTTTATTGAAATTCAAAGACAATATTGAGGTATTTGTATATAAATTTATTCAGCCATTTTGTTCCACTACCTTTTGCCATAGAAACAGCTTCTATGAACTTGGCATATTTCTAGGCGATGAACTGGTTTGAGTGGTTTTTACAAACTTCCAGAGAATTAAAGTTCTCACAAAAAGATTTTTGTAGAGATCAGACATAGTAATTTCAATGTGCAAGATCAGATAAGTACAGTAGGTGTAGTAGGATATTTCAACCAAACTACAAATTTACGCTGGTTCTGCAAAGAGATGTAGGTTCTAGTGTCCTGATAGAAGATGACACCTTTCTCTCATCTGATACACTGCATTAACTTCTTTGAATGCAAACCAGGTTTTGGGGTGATCAATAGTGGGTTGCTTCATTTTGCCCAGGAACCATTTCTCCCTGCTTTGTTGTAAACAATTATTTTGTCATTGTCTAGGATCATTCTTTTCAAAAAAGGTTTTGTCACATTTGGGTTAGGAGTTGCAGATGGAAATGTGATCCATTTTTATTTATTCATCAAACCATGAGGCATCCAAACATCATAACAGTTCATATATCCAAGTGTTTACAAATGCCTTAAAATACTTGTATGTAAAGTATCTCTGTGATTTCCTGTGTCATGTGACTTGAATTATTTTTAATCAGCATTTTGATTTGGTCATGATGACTGCAAACCAGCCAGAATGTTCTGCTTTCAAGATCAAAATTTCCTCTTCTGATTCCAACGAACCATATACAAATTGTACTCTCATCTATGGCACCATCCCTATAAATGACATATATTTTTGCTGTTTGTACAGCATTTTATTTCTTTCTTATGTAAAAACATTTAAAATTTACAATCCACACATGAATTAAAAAGTAAAGCATGCTGAACAGTGACAAATGAAATTAAATCGTGTTTCAAATTGAAAAACAATATAAACTTTTGTTTTAAATCAGTATCTTCTCTACAGAGTTCAAAATTATTTCAACAAAGAATGAATGAATTGGTTTCATAGTGAGCTTTTGCTATTGCTAATAATGGTGACTATCTTCTTGACAAATTTATTTTTTATTTCCTCTCCAATGAATTGATTACTTTTTAAAGAACAACATAAAATAATTTTTTGGATATAACATTTGTATCTATAGTTCAATGATTAAAGCAATAGATTACTAAGTGAGGTGTTTTCCTAAATACTTTGAGCAGCATTGTATTTGCAAAATTTGTAACTTCTTTACATATTTAGTAAGCTTTACAAAAAAGATTTTAAATATATTAAATAATCTTAAATCATGGCATAACATTTTTAACATGGGGTAACTGCAAATGAAACCCATCTCAGATTCTGTTTAAGAAAATAAAGTATTATTAATAGTATTCAACTGTTTTTTACAACTTTATATCATTGTATAATATGTCCCTCAGCATTTGAAATTTCAAATATTACTGATCACAGTCAAGATC
Source organism: Ascarosepion bandense (assembly GCA_037127315.1). NCBI lineage: Eukaryota > Metazoa > Mollusca > Cephalopoda > Sepiida > Sepiidae > Ascarosepion > Ascarosepion bandense. Next base: position 890,907 of record JBBBDQ010000279.1, read on the forward strand.
ATAGAGGCATTGTGAATTTCATGAACCTTTCCATAGATGCATAGTAAGTGCTTCACCTGGGCTACATATGGTTTTTAAATTTATAATTGTTACTTTTCTAGACTGGTTGCCAACCAAGACTGAAGAGCCTACCATAAGTTAAGTAGTAAACCTATAGCTGGTGGGGAAGAGATGGATTCAGACCTTTCCAAAAGGTATTTGTGCATATTTGAATGTAACAAACTCAACTGGAATTAAAATTCAGCTTCTGATTCCTCATTCTGGGCCACTATCCACTAGACCACCTACATATCCATACAACCATTGCACCAGATGTTTTATTGGCATAAATGGCTAGTGGGTGGAAGTTTTATGATTTGAAAGGGATCATAAAACTTGAAAAAATGTTTATCTGATGTTATGATTTTTGATATTATTGCTAATAATTGTATTGCATTTTCCTTTTCTTTAATTCTTAGTCAAAATTATGAAATATATCATTCTGTAATTGTTTGCTTTTTGTTTCAAATGAATATTTGATGAAAAGAATAGTAGTGTTCAAGGCTGGTTTAACTTATATAGTCTAAAACCCAAAATATTGAGAGGGTCTACAAATATAATATTTTTAGAAAAAAAATCAATCATAAATAATTAGTTAACATCTAACCCACTATATTATTTTATAGGCAGTGCCAGATTAACCATGTGTATACAAAACTTTAAGAGGGCCTAAAATACACAATGACTAAAGAAAAATCATTGTATTTTTTAATTCTTCTGTGGCAAGGTTGCATGTGGTCAAACAATACATGAAAAAAGCAAAAAACCTAGACATTTAGGTATGGTTCTGATACTTATGTTGCAAAGTCTATTGGGAAGTACTTTAAAGTGTTGGTGAAAAGATGATAGAGAAGAAAATGTATAAGAGAGAGTGAGGGTGGAATTGCAGGCAGAAACCATAGTACACCATTTTATTCAATGTTTCATTTGAAATGCAGGTCACATGCCATATACAAATACATAGTCTTATGCATTCACTGAACATATGTGGTATGTATGGTCATGTTGAAGTTCTAAGTAGTTAAAGAAAAGCTTTTATAAACTTGACATGCATCTATACACCTCCATTTTGAAATGTGAATTTGATATAATTCCACACATGTGAATTTAATACAATTCCACACGCCTAAATTTTTGGTAAATTCCCCTGATAGTTTTTGCATGGCCTGATTTTAAAGCAAATTTTTTAACACATAAAATACTGCTTAATTATTCACTGCTAGCTTTAAAAAATGGTCTTTGGTGTATTTTTATTATTTTTAAATATAATTTTTTTTTAACTCTGTTCATACTGTTCAAAACTGATGGCTGAATTTAAATAATTTTCAATTGCATTGTTTATATTTTCAGTATGAGTAATTTAGGATTTTATCCAAAATTAACATTACAGTACTTTTTAAAACATTACAAGCACAATTATGAAAAAATTCTAAACAAAATGCATAACAATATAGTTTTCTGTCTTCCCATTTATTAACTCAAATACCCAAAGTTAGCTGACAAAAAACAAAAAAATTAAAAGGTAATGTGTTAGTAACCTGTTTTCACTACTTATAAATAAGATTTTCCACTAGTAATGCAGTAAATTCACTTATTAGTGTTAAGTAATACTTCCTGTTTTTATAACAATGGAATATTTAATTAGTCATAAGAATAGATTGTATGACTGATATATGTGACTAATTCCAGAAAGTGTAGGGAGCATTGGCTATGCTTGGAAAATGGCCTTGTGCCTAACATAACAGAGCCCACCACATTTGAAAGAATTAGAAGGTTGAATAAACATTAAAAGAAGGATAGAAAAGTTTTGTTTCTATTAATATATGTAAGATTTATTTAACAAGAATTAGCATCAATTTTTGTTATTTATAAAGTAATATTTGTTTAAAAGTTCTTCATGAAGCTTCTGTTAAATATGTGCATTTTAGAGTTCAGTTTTCTTAAAGTCAGATGAAATGAATTTGTGAAGAAAAAGCAAGTCTGTTTTTCTTTGTGTACAACTGTAGTAGGTGAAAATGATGTATTTTTCTCTTTCATTTTTGTTACCGACAAGTAAATGAGGAAAGAGGGGAATCAATTAATGCAATGTGAAAGAAAGAGTGAGGAAATGCATGTTGTCTGAACTTGGTGTCTAGTCAGACAACTTGTAGCTCTCTGTGATGTTCTTTCTGTCTTTGTTGTCAGTACAAGAGGAAAAAGGAGAATCAATGAATGCAGCTTGAAAGAGAAGGTGAGAAAGTAAGAAAATGCAGGTCTCCAAGACCTGGCATCTGATGCACGACCCATAGCTCAAAAAAAAAAAAGAAAGAAATCACATTTTTGAAGAAGAGAATTGAATCAACTTTTAAGATTTTTTTCTAACTCCTGATTGATTAATAAATGTGAGATTGTATTCATTTTGTTTTCGATGATGTCCACTATCAGTAACCCAATTGTTTTATGGAAAAAGCTTTTCTATTAGTGAATAAATAAATGTATATGCTTTTCTTATTGGCTCATGAAAAAGTATAGGTGTTTGTAAGCTCTAATTTTCTGTGCAATCAAATATTATGAAATCCAACAGATGTATATCGAATACATGTATATTCATTTGAAAATCAGAAGATTAAATGTATAAAGTTGGTTGTGTCTGTTATGTATGCACAAATATTAAATAAAATTATGACATCAAATAAATGAGGTTCTATCATTTATACATACCTAGAAGTGTCTTATATCTTACCCAGCTTAGTTGATCTTGCCTAAGAGGGGTAGTTAATTTACATATTTAGCTTTAAATTTAAAATTTAAAATATAGCTCTTTAGTTTTTTATTTCCAATCTGGCTTTTTGTGTTCTTTATAAATAAACAAATGTTTTGCTGATATCTTTTATATTTAAATTGCTTAGTTATTTGATAAAAAAACATTTTCTGCCCTGATAGTGGCAACTAACTTAGCATTTAGATCATGCCCTTGAGTAAAGAGAAAATGTTTAAACTTATCAAGCTGCTATAACTATGATTTAATCAATACCTTTTTATGGCATATGCAAATCTTTCAAACAAAGATTGTGGAGTAAAAGGAAAGGAAAGGAATTGCTCCACACAATGCTGAGTATCACTGCTAGTATATATATATATATATATGTATGAGTGAGGTAATGCTGTAAGTTTCTTGACCCAATCAAAAAGCTCCTTCAAAAGAGAGTCTGATGTTTGGTCATTTCATCTGATATGGTAACTAGCTCGGCCAAGAAATTTTCAGTACCTTCTCATAGGAATAGAACTCGAAGAAATCCAGACATTTTTAATACAGCAAAAAAATAGTTATTTATCAATTTAGTTTATTGGTTAGTCTATTTAAATATTTATCCTCTTGATGAAAAGTCTCTAATTCTTGATTTTCAATTTGAATCATTAAAAAATGTTCTAAAGTCATCCATAATTGATGACTGATTGATGGAAATATATTCATATTTTGTTGAAATTTTGGCTTTGGGTTTTATATTACTGTCATTAAATGGCACAAGTTTTGAGTATTAAAATAGGTCAAAATAATGTAGAGGATTGTTCCACAACATCAATGATGATGATGGTGATAGTGATGATGATGTGTAAGCACTTTCAGTTCCACTAGGGAGTGCTGGGAGCAAAAAGAGAACAAGTGGAATTTTTAAATAAAACAGTTGTTGGATTTAGCATGTCTCATGTCTCATGTAATTTTTGTTGCTTCCACTTTTAGCAACCAGTTCTATATTGTTTTATCTTTGACCCTAATCCCAGTAGAACAAGGATTTTAATGTAATATTTTATGTCCTCTTATGTGAATATTAAAAGATATTCTATGAAATATTCAGATCCTCATATGTTTATTAACAATATTTTTGTCTTAGCATACCATAACCACCTAAAGTAGCCATAAATTCCTTCTATTACTTTTTGTTTTAGTGAGATACTAGAATATTTTTATAATCTTGTAAATAAATAATTTATTGTTATAGTTCCCAAATTATATTCTATACGTATGTAAAAAATATTGTTATTAAAATCACATCTTTCTTTTATAATCTTCTAAAGAAATAGTTGAATAAATAAATAGTGTTTAGCCTTTTTATTGTCAATTCTCAAGAAAAAATATTTTAATTCAGTTTCCCATGTTATGGTTGTATTAAAATTTTGAAATTTTTTTTTCAAAATAATAAAAATTACTAAAGCAGTATACAGTAATAGCAGTGTTGAAGAGAAAAATGCCCTTTTGACACACTTTTTTTTTTTTTTAACTTAGTTTCCAGTTGAATTACTTGCATTCACTTGTGCACAAAAATACCTCTGAGAAAGGTATTAATCCATCTCTTCCCTCCAGTTATGGGTTAAATAATAGGACAGATTGGATTCTATAGCCTTGGTCGGCAACCAGTCTATCACAGAAAGCAATGGCAACCTACTGCGGGATAATCTTCTGGCCAGTCAGTTATGTCTCTTTCGAGACTGACTGACATATGTTAAACTTTACCTCACTATTTTTATGGTAATTAGGATTTTACAAGCCAACAATAGAAAAACTGTATATAGTTAAATAAAAAAAAAGTTAAATATTTAAATAGTTTGACAATTAAAAAAATCTGACTGAAATTCAAAACAATTCTAAATGTTATAACTTTAGGAACAAAAAAAAATTCATCTAGATTAGAATATCAAACTGACATTGAATTTTGAGCAAAATAAGTACTGGATGATTAATAACCAAGTGTTAACATTAAAAAAACTGTTGTGGAGTTGAGGTTGTTTAATAAATTTTGCTACATCAGAAGGTATTTTTGTAGGCTGTGTTCAATTACTCCAACAACATTTTAATTTGTATGTAAGGTACAAGGTCAACATTGAGCAATCAACAACTCTTCTTAAAAATAACAACTTTTATATACCAAAATAAATACATATATTACAACAATGTTTTTGAAAGGATCAGGAGTTTTGAGTCCAAGTGAATGTTGGATAAATATACTAAAGAATTGATTTAAGTAATACAGTTCAAAATCAAGATTCTCTATTTAATAGAATGTTCTTAAATGATTTGTTTAAATACTTTTAGTTATTTTTTTACAATTGGAAATAGAGAAAAATGTGTAGGTACAGTTATTTACCTTGGACAGTATTTTTGTGTTTGTCAAAAGTTTTCTTGTTTTTTATGAATTGAAGATTTATTTGCTGCAGATCTTTGCTGTGTATTTTTCATAAGATTTCTTTGCTGAGAATAGAGTTTGATAAGATGTTAGTTGTTAATCAACTTATAAACTATCTTGTCAATTTTTGCTGAGTGAGATGCAAAAGGGTCGTAGAGTAAGAGGTACTTTTTAGATTCGAATAGAACAAGATTTCAAGTGCCTGCTCCTTGTTTTTGAATTATCACTAAGGAGCTGTGTGGCAAATGAAGTGGATGGTTTTCTTTTCGTTATATAGTGAACAGTCTTGACATCTGCTTCCTCATCACAATCTGCTCTGGCTGCACATGGGAGATAGTCATGTGGTAGGATCAAATTGAACATTTCAATTTTTGGCACAAACACTTGCCTACCTGCACATGCAGGGAAAAGTGACCAATCAGAAAATGTTATTGACAAGTGATCCACTTTTAATGGGTTTAGCAGAAATAGAAAATATATTGCCATGAACCATTTTTAATGGGTTTATATACAGTATTTGTCAATACTTCTGAGATGAGATAGTATTTATGCTATTTACATTGATTGGACGATTGTCTTCATCTTTATTGCCATGTTTACGACGTTTTGGCTGTTGTATGCTCTGGCCTTCTTCAGGTGCAAAGAAATTTAAACCGAACCCTTTATTATGATCACTGAGGTATATCATTCTCATTCTATGTGCAACGCCACTTCTGGTTATCATGTAATTATCTCCCTTTCACTTAACTCTCTAAATTATTTGTCTTGAACTCACAACTCTTTGGGTCAAGTCAATGGAACTAACCAGCATTTATATCCACATGGCCATGTGTCCTTGAGGATAACAGCATGTGAATTTCTGGGACTTATAAACCTAATGTCTTAGTAACCATTTTTTACCAGAATTCATATTGCAATCTTTGATGCTAATGATTTTCTCTAGCATTTTTTACCAGAGCTCATGTTGCAATCTTTAATGGTAATGATTTTCTCTAGCACTTATGATTTTTTTTATAGTAAAATGTTTAAAAAAGTAGAGATTAACAGATGGATTGAGCAAAAATTGGCACTTCAATTTGGGTTGTAATTTCATTCAATTCTGTTGATGTCACTTAGTTTAACGTCCTTGTGTATTTATTGAATCCAGGGTTCCCTGCACCCTGTCTAATCATATTTTATTTTAATCTTGACATTGGTATTTCATAATAACAGAGGAAAAAACATGATTGAAGACATAAGCAATTTATTGTATCTACAATTATCTGCTTAATTAACAGCTATAAAAAGAACAGCTGTGTTTACAGTTAGTCATGAATGATAAAAAAAGACCAATGCAAACTAAGTTTCCTATAAATACATCATAAATTATAATGAATTGCTATTAGCTGATGACTACAAGATTTATTTGTCATATGCAAATATTGATTTTTTACAAACACAAAATCTGTGAAGTGATTAGAAAAGAACTGAGTTTATTTTTAAATAATATTATCTTATAAAACTCTGTATCGTAATTAAAAAAATTATTAGATTAATATGCTCAGATTTTTATTTTTCTATTTCTTTTTTGTCAGAATTAAGTTTTTAGCTTCAAGCTTAGTATTTGTATATACACTCATAAGTTTTTAAGTCGGTCATATATTTCAGAGGGAATCACAAACATTTAAAATTGTTATTTATGTACAAGAATGTATGGTTTATATATTTATTTTATTTTTATTTCATCAAGATTAGGAGATTTCAGAATCAGTAAACAATGAATAATTCTCATTTGATAATTAAGATTATTAGTGTAAATAGTATCATTGATTTCTAGGATTTGCTTATAATTTTGACATATAAATTTATATTACCATGAAATTATCTTGGTATGAATTCCTATCATCAATTGATGTAATTTTTCATTATTGGAACAATTTGGTTCATGTTGATCATGTCAAATGTGTATTTCTGAAATTCACATTTTAAAGAAGAAATCATATATTGCTAAACAGACATTAGTATTTTATGACCAAAGACAAAATGATTTTAGATTCAGCACAATGCAGGCATAATTTTCAATATAAAAAACAATGAATCAAATTGATAAAGACTTTCTTTGCTTTTCATGTATTTCAAGCAGAAAAGTCAAAGATGATAATATGTTATCAATAATGTGTAAGCTGTAAAAAATACTTGCAGCACCTGAGTTGTGTGTGTGTGTGTTTATATATATATAGATAGATAGATAGATAGTGTGTGTGTGCATGTGTTGTATATAAAAAATATAAAGAATAAAAATAAGAAACAAAATATTATCTAATGAAGTAAATGGATAAAACTATTACAAAAAATTGTTTTTTAAATATAGACATTTAATTAAAATAATAAAGTGTGTTTATTATAAACAAGCATAATATAATAAATTATTGTTATAAATAGTGATAATATAAAACATTATAAAGGTTATACTTTATATATTTCGTACCTTAAAAAAACTTAGACAAATATATAAGGGGAGACAACTTTTAAAAATACTTTCAACCGATATGAGTTACATAGGCTGATCATATTTTGACATAGATAAAATCTTCATAATTAACTACAAAAAAAAAAAAATTCCTTTCTTGACATATTTAAAAATGTTATTGGTTTAAAATATTATTTAATCAGGATTTAAATTTTAAATTGTATATAAATACTATTTCCTTTTGACTTAATAGTAAATCTGATTGATTCAATAAGGTCAAATTGACAGATAAGCTCAAAAATGACATACAGAAAAAAATGACCTGGAAGATTTATATTGACTCAATTGCTAGGTCTGCTGCTAGGAAAGTCGATTCACTGTGTTGAGCGAGACAATTTTTCTTGGCAGAATCTATCTTACATATTTATAAGTCTACTATTTGTCCATGCTCTGAGTATTCCTACCAAACCTGGTCTGGTATTTTTGCTCTGTTTTTAGAAATTCTTGTTAAAATACAAAAAAGAATCTGCAATGCTATTGGTCCTGACCTGGCATCTCAACATCATTCACTTTCCTACCACCATAATGTAGTTTTCCTGTGTCTTTTCTATAAACACTTTCATGGTAAGTGTTCTGATAAACTTTCCTCTATGGTACAAGTGTCATAAACTGCATAAAAGACAACAGTGTTGCATATTGTCAGCAAAATATTTTCTTCAAAGAAAAAAATTATTGGGTTCTTTATTTCCTTATAGAATTATTTCAGGTGATATGTGAAATATCTAGGGAGACATGGGGAAACAGATTTACTGATCAGTTAAAATTTCCCAAACTTTGGGCTAATGCTAATACTTCATACATAAATGTCTTATTTTAAGTTCTCATGCTTTTTATGAAACAGTCTAAAATTCTTTTAGTAATATAATCTTTGCAATTTACCCTAACAGCTTATTAATAACTATTTTCATGTTTAATTAAAGTTAATCATAAGTAATTAAAAGAATAATTAAGGTATTTTATTGAAGTTTGTCTTCTTTATTGATCAGATTATTCAGCTGTAGATTATTTAAGCAAGAGTTTAGTGGATTAAGGCATTGAGTTGTGAATTTGGTGAAATAATAATTGTGAGTTCAATCCCTGGGTCTGGCAGTATACACTTGGACTCAATGGAAACAGGGTGAACAATAACTGAGCAGTACTAAAAATAAGATCCAGATAAGATATCTAAACATGGGCAGTGGAATAAAAACAGTCTACTCCCTTAGATTAAATAAAGGGTTTAGTTTAGAATTCACAATAGTTTATACCAATCAACATACACCTGATGAAGTTCATAGTTCACAACAGCCAAAATGTTGTGATGACAATAACAAAGATGATCATAATGGTTCGAATGTAAATAGCATAAATAAACAAGAGCAGTTGTTTTTTATATGCTGGGCAGCATAAAAATGTTGATAACTAAATTAAGAGTTAAATGTTTTGTATATTTCACTTCATCAGTTTAGTAAGTCATTTAGTAATATTATATCAATGTTTCATTTTCACTATATTCACCAATCAGTAAATATATCTCACCTTTGTGATTATTTGAAATTTGAATGCTGGCTTTTCTGTGTATTTCATCTAGATATCATAGAAGAAATATCAGGCTTATGGCCATATCATGTTGAAACACCAGTTCTCATACTATCATCAGTTAAGTAATTTGAGCCTGGTCAATACCTAGATGGGTGACTGCTTAGGAGTACCAGGTACTAAGAGCTTAAACATGCAGTTTTTATAAAGGATAATGACTCAGAATTAGAAATAGGAGAGCAAAGTTACAATTCTGGTTAGATTTGTTTTATTCACTTATGTGCACTTATGTGCACATAAGTGAATAAAATGCACTTAAGTGAATAAAATTATTCACATAAAAGTGAATAAAATGCACATAAGTGCAGAGTGCATTTATGTGCACTCTGCACTTATTCACTCTTAGGAAAAGTATGAATCCATCTTTTCTTCCTTCATCTATAAATTAATTAGTAGAACTTGTATTAATAAATCATTATTATCTCAAAAACATTCTTATAATCTAAAATACATTCTGGCTTTAAATAACCTGCAAAAGGTTGATAAGCTGTAAGAAAACAGATCAATCAATCAATCAAATAATAGAAGAAATATTATTCATTTGCCATTATTTTTAAGTCGATCATTCCTACAAAACATTCCTCCTAGAAACATTATTGAGAGTTTTAAAATAATTAATATTATTTTTCCTGTCATTTCTATTGAAATATTTCTTTGAAAATATAGTGCCTTGTGATTTCTTTGTTTGAACTCACTTAAAGACCACCTTACACTGCTATTAATCTCATTTAAAGTCACACTGTATTTGCAAAATTTATACTTAGCAAATAAATGACATGACAGAAAACTGTGTTGTGGCACATTTCATTCAAACAATGGGTTTACTGACACAATTCATCCTATATACAATAAATGCCAGCTAAAGTTTACATCAAAAGAGACACTCAATATTTTGGTATCCAATGTATCTTAATTTTTAAACTCAGCTTATCTCATTCAGCTTTTATAACTTTCATTTTTTTATTGTTATTGTTTATAATCATCCCAGAACAGAGACAGCAATTCAAACATGTGTACCTACTAAAAATAATACTTACAGTAACAAGAATCAATGTTGAATAAAAAAATTATTTAAAAAATGACTGTTTACACTTTGGGTACAAAACTGAAGCTAACAGATACAGATTCATAGAAATAAGTAATTCAAACCATGCTCTGTCAGGCTGTTCTCCATAGCTAAACTGCAAGCAGCACCCTTTTGTTCAAAAAGTGGTCTTTCTGATGGAAAAACAGAGATGCAGGTTTGATTCCTGTCAGAGGCAAAGTCTTTCTTCAGTAGGACTTTTTTTGTTATCGTCGAATTTCATAATATTTAAATGCACAGAAAATCCAAGCTTACACACAACTGTACTTTTTCTTGAGCCAGTAAAAAAAAAGCATATACATTTATTCATTCACCACTAAAAAAAATTTCTTATAAAACAATTGGCTTACTGAATTTTACCAATATGTGGACGCCTTTGAAAGCAAAATTGATATACTCTCATTTATTAACCAATCAGGAGAAATAAAAAAAAATCTTAAAAGTTGATTCGATGCTGCTTTCCACATATGTATAAAAATGCATGATTCCTTTCTCCTTCTCTAGAGGGCCACAGGTTGTCCACTGGATGCTAGGTCTGGGCAACCTGTATTTTCTTACTCTCTCATCTTCTCTTTCGCACTGCATTCAATGATTTTTCTTTTTCCTCATGTACTGACAACAAAGACAGAAAGAACATTACAGAGAGCTACAAGTCATCTGACTAGATGCCAAGTTCAGACAACATGCTTTTTCTCACTCTCTCTTTCACACTGCATTAACTGATTCTCTTCTTTCCTTATTTATTGTCAGCAACTAAAACAAAAGAGAAACATATCATTTTCATCTACTACAATTGTATACACAGCAAAACAGATTTACTTTTTCTTCATAAATCCATTTCATCTGACTTTAAGAAAATTGAACTCTAAAATCCAAGGGGAGCTTAATGAAAAACTTTCAAACAAACATTATTTCATAAATAACAAAAATTGATATTAATTCTTGTTAAATAAATCTTACACTTATTAATAGAAAGACTCTTTTATCCTTCTTTAACGTTTATTCAACCTTCTGATTCTTTCAAATGTGGTGGGCTCAGTTATGTTAGGCACAAAGCTATTTTGCAAGCATAGCCTATGCTCCCTACATTATTAATTACACTATTTAATAAAATAAAAAACAGTAATACAACTCAGACACTATAACTACTTGCAAAATATAAGGGGAGCAACTCTGTAATCTTTCTGAACATTTACATTTTAAAAAGTATTCTTTAAAAACAATTGATCAAAGTGAAAAGAATGTTTTAAAACTGGCATGGTTGACTTCAGAATTTTGTCTTTCCATTAGAATAGTTAATAAACAAACTCAAGCTGTATTTAAAATTTAAAGTTAGTTTTACTTGTATTTCTTATGTGTTAAATGACTATAAAGAATACATACTTACAATTTAGAAAAAATGTCTATTGTTATAAAGTGGGAAAATGTTAAGATGAAAAAGAAATAAAAATATAGTTAAAGAAGATTTATACTGCACACCTGCCAAACTCGTTTTTAGTGCATTCCTATCCTGACCATGAAAATATTTCTACGAAGCATCAAATAATTTTGAAACCCAACGTATTCCTTATAGATAGTAAGATTATTGGTTGGTCCACAATCCATTTAGTGGTGTCAGGTCTCATGACCAGGGAAACTTTTATGGATCTGTGAAATCTTCTAACCAGACTGTTTGCACAGGGGTGATAAGTCATTGTTTTGATGTGCCTAGAGCCAAATAAATTGTTGAATTCTCAAAGTAGGGACAATTGAAACTGTGTTTTGTAGTGGGTCGTAATTATTTGTAGTGTTCCAAAAATTGCAATCTAATTTTTCAGAATCGCTTTGGAGACTGTTTTGGCTGCAATGTTTTTGATTGGTAAGGTGGTCAGTCATTAGAAAAATCAGTCAATGATGGTCAGCAGGTTCTGGTAGAAATCCAACATTATTGATGTGTATGTTTATATAGTTGCTGTCAGGGTGGGTGAAAGTGCTCATGGGGGATTTTGTGTCGTGATTTATTTTACTCAGGAATGTTGGGGAACATGTTGGGCCAAACAAAGTGTTCCTTGATGAGCTTGATCATGGCTTGTTTGCTGGTGTGAGACAAACCATGTAAATGTTCAAAGACCATTTTTCTGTATGTGAGAGGCATTTAGTCTGGCATCATATTAAAGACTCTTTTTGCTGAAGGTGACTGGGAATTACTGGAGTTACAGTGAAGTGCTCATGCATATTTCTTGCTGTGTTGAGTTTGATTTTAGTTCATTGGCTATTAAATCATGACTCAGTATGCACGTGTATTAATATCAACTCTTGAGAGTGGATCTGCTAATTTGTTATCTTTACCTTTTTATGTGGCATATGTCTGTGGAGAATTTGCAGGATATATCAAGATGTATATTTGTCTACATTAGCAATCATCATCTTGTCAGTGATTTGTAATCAGTGTAGATGGCAAAATCTCTTCTCTCAAGCAGATAGCAGAAATGTTTGATGGCTAAATAGATAGCCAGTAGTTCTCTGGAGAAGATACTGTATCTGGTTTAATCTTATGAGAGTTTAGCCGGGATAGAGGGGAATTGGTTTACACTGGGACATTAGTTCTTGCTTGATGCCTATGCCTACCCCTGTGTTAGATGCATCTGTAGTCAGAAATATTTTTGTCTGTTGATCATTATTGATGAATAACATTTTTGTGAAGTTGGTGAGTGTGGTTTTTGCAGTATTGAATAGATGCATGTCATCATCTTCCAAAGTGATGTTTTTGTTCTTTTGAAGAAGATTTGTTAAGGAGTGAAACATATCTGAACAATTTGGCACAAATTGACTATTTTGATAAGATATTGTTGTTTGATGGAAATTGGTATAGGAAAGTCCTGGATGGCGTCATTTTTTTTTGGTAGAGGTGAGATACCATCAGTATCAATGTTGTGTCCAAGGAAGCTGAGAGATGATAATCCCCAACCTCTGGCATAAGCCACATTAAGTGCTAATATTTATCCTAGTTTTCCCACGAGGATGGGATGTATCACAGGTTTAATGTACACTTGAGTATGTACATTTGGGCCAGGGACAAAAATTGCTCAGCCCCTTCAACTAGCAGATGAATTAGCATCAGTATGACTACCAACCACTCCTCTCTAGTGCAGTGGGGGATGCAGTCTCAGGCAGCTGTTCCCTGAGACTGGGTACCTCACAGTATTTATTTTCCCTAATTGCATCTCTGTCCACAGATAGAGCCACAACAGAGTCACTCTGCCCGAAGCCAGAGATGCAACTGAGAGATGATAATCCGCCCCACTAGCAAGGCCATGGCAGGTGAGATTTTTTTTTGTTGCTTTGAGGCCTTTTTATATCCTGGATTAGTTTTACAATGATAACTGGTTAAGTTTTTTCTTCTGTCATTTTTTAAAAATGTGAAAGTGCTGACAGATTATAAAAAGATGCAGCACTTTCAATTATTAAGTTTTGACGTTTATTTCTTTCATTTTATACTTTGTATCACATCTCTCAGACAATCATCTAAGAACTGGAAATAATGAATAAAAGTTCAAGAAAGAAAAAAGCATTGCTTTTCCTCAGGAAATATTTCTGAAGGTTTGTATGTTGGTTGCAATAACATGCTACAAAAATAAGATTAAAGAAATACTACATCAGTTATGTTAATCACTTTAACACCAATACATAAAAATATGTATAAACATATGCAACAATAAAATTATAATTTCTCTAATTCATTCATCCCATTAAATTTATAAAATTGTTTAAACTCAATCTAACAAAATGAAAATAACTGTTAATAATGGCTAAATCTTATATAACTGAACCTAAATAGAATAAATGCAAACATTAAAGAAATAAAACAGTTTGAACATTTTTTTCTTGCACTTTCTGCCTGTAAAAACCCTTCTGTTTACTTGCTTCCTTGATAGCTACAATCTCCAAAAATTGAAATGCAATGTTAGTCGTCATCTTCTATCTTCTTGAACCTCATTCATCTTTTATCCTTTCTTCAATACCCACTGTACTCAGTCTTTTCTCTCACTGTAACCCACTATGCACTAGTAGCAGTCCAACCTTGCTTGGGGTGAAATGATTAAAAAGCAAGATTTTTAAAAATCAAAAAACTCATCTGAATATCTACCATAGTAATAACAATAGATTGGTGAGCAGCTATCAATGTTTCATCTGTAGGATAAGGGTTGCAAGGTAGAAAATAATTAATCCCCCACAAGGGGAATGCTTTTAAACTCTGTCAAGGCTGAACAGTGAGGACTGAACAATGCCAATGTAGATATGGCAACAATACTTCATTCTTGGCCTGATTTGACCCTTGTCAGATCAGATTGAACATGATGGTAGGAATTAGGTATTTTCTCGAGCAATACAGCAACTTAAGCAATAGTACAAATATATGAGTTCCATTTGAGGCCTGGAGGAAGTTTTAGACCTAACAGATATTCAAAGAGCCTATTTGATGGTATAACTGCCTATCAGAATTGGAGCAAATTTAAGGTCTGCTTAGTGACGAGGAAAAGTTACAAGCTTTGTTTTGAAGGTATTGAATGATACTAGCCAAACCATTGGTCTGTGAGAGTTAGGTCAGATGTGAGATCAGCTGCCAGGCACTGATCATCCAGATATTTAGAGGTGCACTGAAACACTGGAATATCATCTGGATATATTTTTACTAAGGATCTGAGGATATTCATAAGCAGATTGTTAATACAAAGCAGAAAGAGGATAGGATCAAGAAAAGAGCCTTAAGAGATGATGTCATGTGCCTTAGAGGGGAGGCCATTAAAAAAACCTTCATAGACCTACAGACTTGATAACTGATAATACTCTCCCAGAGATTCCATAGCTGGTGAGTTTGTGTAGCAATCTCCTATGCCACACCTTGTCAAGGGCCTTTAAAATATTGGTGATTGGTCTTGAGAAGTGTTTATTATTAAGTGCTTCACTGTTTCTATGTGTGATAATAATTAGGACATCAGCAGTGTGTCAAGAGTAGCAAAAACTATATTGTTTGTCACTCAAAAGGTTATTTCTGTTGAGGTGGTCAACAACATTTTGGATGGTAGCTCCGAACATTTACTGATGGCACAAAGGTGGCTGATAGCTTGATAATGGGATGAAGATGAGGGCTAACCTGCATTTCTGTATGCAAGGCATATATTAGCATCTTTGATGGGCTTAGGAAGCATTTCTTCATCAGGTAACAGCTAAACAGCTTTGCAAAGATTAGAGAGAGTTCTGGGTCAAATTTCTTAAGAACAACTGCAAGGATTTAGCCTTCATAGCCAAAGCTTTTGATAAGTTTGGAAACCTGCTGAACTGAGATAGCGATATCACAAAACTTGTGCTCTGTGAGGTGGAGGAAGTCAATTAAGTAGTAGTCCTTGTTGTCTAACATGGAGTTAGAGACAAAATTCATAGAAAAGACCTTAGCCTTTCTAGTAAAGATAGAGATAACCTCAATGCCATTTACAATCAATGATACAAATGGTTTGCTCTACTGAGAATTGTGTTTGCAAGTTTTCATAACTTATGTTTTCTACTTTTGCTTTGACTGCTTGTACATAGCTTCTCTTTGTATATTCTAGAATTCATTTGCAGTGATTGAATACAGTTCTGCATGAGGCAAGAGTTCTGCTATACTAATTCTTTTGATAGAGAGGATAATGGCAGTTACAGTGAACCATGGCTGCAGCACGTACAAACATGAACAAAAACTGGCTATTTGGTTTTTGTTGGTATTTTATATGGAAGATAAACTAACTTTCTATGCCAGAGAGAACCTATTAAAAAATGAGAGGCTGTTCTGGAAGACCCATTTTTGAAGAAAGTCGAGAGAAGTAATTCTGTGATAGTGAGACAATTTGTCAAAAGACAATTTGCCAAAACACAATTTACCAATGGACAGTTTGTTGACAGACAATTCACGGATAGGATAATTGGTTGACGCTCTAAGTCTTTTTAAGTTCAAGTTCTCATACCATTTTTTTTTTTTTTGTTAGAAACTATCAGCAAACTGTCCAGGTGTTGGTGGATGCAAATGTTCTGAAGGTGTTCTGCCAATTACATTATCGATGACTGTCAGTCTTACGTTGCACAGTTTCTGTTGTTCACACCTCCAGTAACTTTTAGATTCTCTACTTTTGTCAACAGTATAGGTGTATCCCTCAAATAAAAGCTTTCTGCCTCCTTGTTCTAGACACTAGGCCATCTTACTTCCTTTTGTGACCTAAATCTTCAACTCCATAGTTACCTAATTCTCATTTTTGATTGAACAATATTGAGACACCTAAATAGCATATTCTACAACTACTACTCCCTCATTCTCTTAATAAACATGAATTCTTCATATTTTAAAATAAATCATTTTCACCATTTATTTTAATATATCACTTGAAGAACAGTATTGTTCTGAAGCATGAAAAGTTTTGTGTAGTGATATAATGCTTTTATAAAGCATTGTAATAACAAAATTACAATATATATACCTGTGTGTAGGTGTGTATATTATATTTATATATTGTGGACTTTCTTGTTGCAAACAACTAATGAGAACTCTGTAAAATACAGGGGTACTCAACTTCTATGGGTGCACATGTCAACCGAGACCTGCAGGTGTTATGCAAAGTTTTAGGCAGATGGAACATGTAGTAGAGCCATTTTGCTTGAGTGGTTGAGGCTCTATTACCACATGTTTTTGTGAGTGGAAAACAAGACCTGCTGACAAAGGCACAGTGGCAGGTAAAAGGCCCTCATTGGGTGGAGAAGCACGCTGTCAACTTGTTTTAATATTTTCATCTAGTTGATCTTGATGTTTAAGACGCCTTCACTCAGACTTTTGTATAGATGAGAAGCAGGACTAGCACCAGCTCTTTTTATGAACCAGTTGCTTTTGTTTTTATAATTGTGTTGCCCCAAGCAAGGCATTTTACTGCCACTGTTGTGCAGGGGGTTACATAGGAGGAATGTTATGAGAAGGAGTGAGAGGTTGCAGGGGGTGTCAGGGAGAGAGTAGGAGAAGGAAGAGAATACTGATGAGAGTGGAGTGGACAGAGAAAAAAGCATGAGAGAGAGAGGATGTAAGTTAGTGAGACAGGAGATGACTATTGACTTTACATTTAAATTCTTGGATATTATAACTGTAGGGAAAGCAAGTATGTGGAAGGGAATTCCACTGGTGGGAAGTGCGAGAAAAGAAGCTCATGGAGTAGAATTTGCGTTTACAATTTATTGGTTTCACAGTAAAAGGGTGGGACGTAGTTGCTAACTATGTTACTCGAGGAAATTCATATATAGGGGGTCCAAAGAGACAAAGCTCTCCCAAAATTGCAGATACGTTTTTTTTTTATTGTTGTGATTTTTTTTTTTCATAAGGATGAATTAAGCTTTTGATCAACTTCGTTTATCGGGTTACTATCTCGGATGCTGCTGATTTCTCGTTCCTCGCCACCAATGGTTGCCCGCGTGGGTTCCTCGGGTGACCTACCCGCCGATCTGCCGGTTCGCAAATCGACTTTCAGTATATAGAGGTCACAGAACGCCTCTCAGGGCTTAATTCCGCCCATCCGCATCCGGGAGTGGGCGCTTTCTTTTTCTCGCTCTAAACATGAGAAAGCACCCCCACCACGGAACACGCCTCCGATAACGTCAGCACGATGCACCTTCCGATCAGTCAAGTCCCCAATTTGGAGCTTAAATTCGCTCTCTTTTTTTTTTTGTCCGTTCTCACCCGGTGACGCCAATGTGGATTGCCTCATTGAAAACATCACTTTAAGTCTTTTAATGTTCAATAAAATGAATTAATCTTTTCCACTAAGTGCCAAAAGGTTCATATTCACAATTTGTCCGACCAGGTCAGTGGTTGGTCGGCAGGTGTATTATGGAGTCATAAAATCTTTTCTTTGTCTTTTCACATGTTTGATCTAAGTGTCGATATCCCTGCTAATTGCCCGACTTACTTAGGACCATTAAAGAAAGAAGGAACAGAGATACAAAGAAAGGAGAAAGGGATAAATTAGATTTCCTCTCAGGGTTATCAACGTACCCGAAAATGTTTTATAACAACTGGGCACTTCTTCACACCTTTAGTATAAAGACAATGTCCGGGTGCTAAAGTGAAAACTCCGTGGGTGATCAGATTTATTCAGACAATATCCGGGTCTGTACTCGAGGACGTTTTTGTTAAAATTATAAATTGACCACCGTGGGAGGTATCAGATTTCTTATGAGATAATAAAGAAAATAGATATTTCAACAAGTCCTTTCTCGTTTTATAAAAAGCATTTAGTTGTCCCTTTTAGCATGTTTAAAAACTAACACCGATGAATCAATGGAGATTTCAAAAGATGGTTGTTTGACCAGTCGGCACCCGCGGACATATTGTCACACCTTTGTCTAATGCTTTGTTTATCCAGGAAAAAAAGTGGGACGCTGCATCTCCTCATATTTTCTTTGAGTTTGTTTTTTAAAACACAAAATGAATAACAAATAATAAAATAATGAAAACAAGAAACTGACGGTACCTCCTGGCGAATAATTGCACAAATGTTGTGAAATTACGAAACTCTGGAATAGAGGCGCTGAAACATCGATCAAATTTTATGGCAAATTTTATCTTTGTATTAATCATTAGTCATATTATCAGAAAATGAAAGAACATATTAAAACTTGAAAACCCACTGTTCAAGAATTTACTTTTATAAAGTGTGCTCGATACAAAATAGAGCTTAATATTGTAATTTTTTTATTACAATGATTTATAAATGCATTATATCACTACACAGAAGTTTTCATGTTTCAGAACACTACTGTTCTTCTTCAGGTGATATTATAAAATAAATTGTGAGACTGATTTATTTAGAAAATATAAAATGAATTCGTTGTTATTTAGTAACTGAAAGGGTAGTACTAGAAAAGGTAGGTAGAGAATATGTTTTTTTTGTGTGTCAGTATTGTTCACTCAAAATGAAAATTAGGTAACTATAAAGTTGAAGATTCGGGTTGCGAAAGGAATCAGAATTGTCTGATGTCAAGACGTCACTTTTTAATTTTGTCTAGGTAAGATACATAGTGGAATCATACATTATTTAAATGGACAGACAATAGTTTTTAGTAGTAGGTTGGATTTTTTTCAATTTGATTTTGTACTACTTCATGAGTATAGGGGCTGGAATCTTTAGGTTACAATTAGAATTATAAATAAATATGGTATACTAAGGTATATTGTAGTTAAGAAAATCTAATAAGTATTTTGTGGGTCATTTATTTTAGTAAAATAATTTTTAATTTATAAGTTATATTGGAGCATAAGTTATGAATGGAGCATTGTATTTAATTAAATTTTAAAGAAAAATATTTTTTCTGGGTAAGATACATAGTAGGATCATATATTATTTAAATGGATAGACAATAATTTTTAACAGCAGGTTGGATTTTAGTTTTTTTTTAAACAAAGATGTGTCTTTTCACCAGATCTGTTTAACTTGTACAGCGAGAATATTTTGAGAACATTAGAAGTCATGCCTGGATTCGTCATCGGAGGCCACAATTTAAACAACCTAAGATACGCAGATTATACAGTGCTGATAGCAGACACAGAAAAGAAACTACAAGACCTACAGAAGGTAGCTGAAGAGAGTGACAAGAAATGACTACAAATAAACTGCAAGAAAACCGAATGCATGGTCATCCGTAAAAAGGGCAGCCCAATATACCAAATACAGGTCGGGGATACTAAAATCAAGCAGGTACAAAAATGTAAATACCTGGGAAGTGTTACAACAGAAGATGGAAAGTGCAAACACAGAGATCTGAAGACAAATTGGCATGGCGAAGGAAGCATTCCAGAAGTTGAGTAAAGTTTTAAGAAACAGGACAATTTCGCTAGAAACAAAGAAGAGAGTATTGAATTGCTATGTGATGTCAGTTCTTCAATACGGCTGTGAATGCTGGACAATATCATCAAAGATGAAGGAAAAACTTGAAGCAACTGAAATGTGGTTCTACAGAAGGATGCTGCAAATATCATGGATCGAACATGTGAGCAATGATGAGATTTTGAAAATGATGGAAACGAAAAGGAAATTAATACTGAGCATCAGGAAGAGACAGCTGAAGTTCCTGAGACATGCAATGAGGAAAGAGGGCTTGGAGAACCTGATACTAACAGGCCAGATAGAGGAAAAAAGAGACAGGGGAAAGCAGCAGATAACATATTTGAAGGACCTAATCAGGTGGATGATGGAACGAGGGTTGTATGGTGTAACAGGAGAAGGCGTGCTAAAAGCCACCAGGAATAGGCAGACGTGGAAAGCCATGATCGCCTACGTCCTGAAAGGACAGAACACATAGAAGAAAAAGAAATAAGATTTTGCACTACCTCATGAATAAAGGGACCGGAATGTTTAGGTTAGAATTAGAATTATAAATAAGTATGGTAGACTAAGATATATTGTAGTTAAGAAAACCAAATTAATATTGTGTGGGTCGTTTATTTTAGTAAAACAATTTTTAATTTTCAAGTTATATTGGAATATAAGTTAAAAATGAAACATTTTAATTAATTAAATTTTAAAGAAAAAAATTTTCGATGTTTACATAAAACGCTTAGTTCATCTCTACGATTCAATAATTCCCTATTTTTAGAGAACCTTAAAATCTGCAGTTTTTCATTCATTGCATGCATATTGTAAGAATAACTGGTCACTTCAAAGGAATAATGCCTAATCCGATCGATAATCTGGAAATACATACTTTGAAACATTTTGCCAAGCATAATTATTCAAATTTTCAGACCTCGAAATGTTGAAAAATAAGAGTGTGTCATCTAATTATTAAAACAACAATAACTTCAATTTATGTGAATAAAAACAGACTGCATGCATATTGGATCATTGATCTGGATATTCAAAGGAACTACCGCTAATTTGAACGATAATTCGGAATCCTTCGAAACATTTTGCAAAGCATAATGTGTCAACTTTTCTGACATCTAAATTTTGAAAAATAAGAGAAGATTGCGTCCTCTAATTATTAGGATTTAAATCACTTCCATTTATGTACATAAAATGCAAATTGAATGTTGTTTTGGATGAATATTCGGGGACTTCAAATGAACTACCGCTAAGCCGATCGATACTCCGGAAATCCTTTGAAAAATATTGCAGAACATAAGGAGTCAAATTTTCAGATATCTAAATGTTGAAAAATAAGAGAAGTATGCGTCCTCTAATTATTAGGATATAAATCCCTTCCATGTATTCGCCTAAAAAATTGCATGCACATTGGATGTATAATAGCGGGCTTCAAAGAACCGCTAATCCAACGATAATCCAGAAATCCTTCGAAACATTTTGCCAAGTATAATGAGGTAAAACTTCAGACATCTACATTTTTCTTCCTCTAATTATAAGAATAGAAGTAACTGCCATTTATGTGCATAAAACACAGATTTCAGGCACATTGGATGAACAATCGGGGACTTCAAAGAAACTAAAGCTAATCCGATCAGTAATCCTGATATCCGTCGAAATATATTGCCAAGCAGAATGAGCCATCCTTTCAGTTTGTGTCTTCTAATTATTAAGATATAAAACACTTCCATTTATATGCATAAAACCCATGTTGCATGCACATTGGATGAATAATCGGGGACTTCAAAGAAATTACTGTTAATCTAATTGAAAATCCGAAAATCCTTCGAAACATTTCGCCGAGCATATTGAGTCAACTTTTCAGACATCTAAATACTGATAAGTTTCCTTCATCTAATTATTAAAATATAAACCATTCCCATATATAAGCACAAAACCCAGATTGCATGCATATTGGATTAATAATCGTCGATGAATAATCAGTGACTTCAAAGGAACTACCGTTAATCCGATCGATAATCAGGAAACCCTTTGAGACATTATGCCAACACAACGAGTCAATTTTTCAGACATCTAAATGTTGAAAAAGTAAGAGAACTTTGCGTCCTTTTATTATTAAGATAAAAATCCCTTCCATGGATTAGCAGAAAACCCATATTGCATGCACATTCAAGGAATCATCGGTGACTTCAGAGGAACTGCCGTTAACCCAGAAATCCTTCGAAATATAAAGGAAAGCATAATGGGTCAACTTTTCAGATAACAAAATAATGAGAGAGAAGAGAACCTTGCGTCCGCTAATTATTAGGATATAAATCACTTCAATTTATATCCATGGTACTCAGATTGCGTGCATATTAGATGAATAATCGAGGACTTTAAAGGAACAATCATTAAATCGACCGATAATCCGGAAAATTTTCGAAATATTTTGACAAGTATAATGAGTCAACTTCTCAAGCATCAAAATGTTAAAAATTAAGCGAAGTTTGCGTCTTCTGAATATTAGGAGAAAATTCACTTATGTTTGTATGCAAAAACCCAGATGGCATGCATATTGGATGAATAATCGATGATTTGAACATAACTACCGCTAATTCGTTCTATAATATGGAAATCCCTTGAAACATTTTGCTAAGCATAATGAGTCAATTCGTTGACCATATTTTGAAAAGCATCAGATGTTGAAAAATAGGGAAGTTGGCGTCTTCTAATTATACGGATATAAATAACTTCAATTTTATAAAAACAGGAAGACAGATTGCATGCATATTATGATAATCGGTGCCGTCAATGGAACTACCGCTAATCCGATCGATGATCCGGAAACCCTTCGAAATATTTTGCCAAGAAAATGCGTTAATTTTCAGATATTGAAAGATGAGAGAAGTTTCGTCGTAATGATTAGGATATATATCACTTCCATTTATATGCACAAAACACAAATTGCAAGCATATTGGATGAATAATCGGTTACTTCAAATGAACTCGAGCTAAACCGATCGATAATCCGAAAATACTATCAAACATTTTGCCAAGCATAATAGGTCAACTTTTCAAACACCTAAATATAGAAAAAGATAAGTTTGCGACCTCTAGAATATAATTCACTACCATTTATGTGCATACAACCCAGATTGTATGCATATTGGATGAATAATCGGTGACTTCAAAAGAACAACAGCTAATCCAATCGAGAATCCGGAAATACTTGGTAACATTTCACCAAGAATAATTTGTCTAATTTTAGACAACTATATGTTGAAAAGGTTTGCGTTCTATAATTATTAAGATATGTCACTTGAATTTATGTGCATAAAACAAAGATTTCATGCATATTGGACTTTAAAAGAAATACCGCTCATTTCGACCGATAATCCGGAATCCTTCGAAACTTAAGACCAAGCATAATGACTCAACTTCTCAGACATCTAAATGCTGATAAATAATAAAATTTTACTTCCTGTAATTATTACCTTATAATTCACTTCCATTAATACGCACAAAACACACATTACATGCATATTGGATGAATAATCGATGCCTTCATAGTAACTACCGCTAATCCGACTGATAATTAGGAAATCTTTCGAAACATTTTGCCAGGAATAATAAGTCAACTTTTCAGGCATCTAAATGATGAAATATAAGAGAAGTAATGCGTTGTTTATTAGGATAAAAACACTCCCATTTATTTATTTACATAAACCTAGATTGCATGCATATTACATTAATAATCGGTGACTTCAAAGAATCTTCCGCAATTCCGATTGATAATCCGTCAACTTTTCAGACATCTAAATATTGAAAAATAAGAGACGTTTGTGTCCCTAATTATTATAATAAAATTGCTTCCATTTATATACATAAAAACAAGATTGCATGCATATTCGATGAATAATTGACTACTACTATGAACTACCTCGAATCCGATTGATAATCCAGAAACCCTTCCAAAATTTTGTTAAGCAAAATGTGTCAACTTTTCAGATATCTAAATGTTGAAAAAGTAAAGAAGTGTGCTTTCTTTAGTTTTTCCTATATAAATCACATCCATTTATCTGAAGAAAAACCTGATTGCAATTAAATTGGATGAATAATCGGGGAACTAAGATTATTCATCCAACTAGGAACTAGGGCTAATCCAATCCATAATGCGGGAATACTTCGAAACATTTTGCCAACCATAATGAGTAAAAAGTTTAGATATCTAATTGTTGAAAAATAAGAGAGATCTTTGTCCGCTGATTATTAGAAATTATATCACTTCTATGTAGGTGCGAAACACCCGGATTTTTTCATTTTGGATGAATATTTAAGGTCTTCAAAGGAAATACCATTAACCTAATCGATAAACCGGAAATACTTTGAAACATTTGCACAAGCATAATGTGTCAACATATTTTAGACAAGTAAATGATGAAAAATATGAGAAAGTTGCGTCCTCTAATGATTAGGATATTTATAACATCCATTTATGTGCAGGAAACCCAGATTGCATGCATATTGGATGAATAATTGGTGATTTGAAAGGAACCACCGTTGAACTAACGATAATATGGAAATATTTCGTAACATTTTGCCAAGCATAATGTGTTAAAATTACAGACATCTGAATATTGGAAAAAGTTTGCATCCTTTTATTAATAGGAGAAAAATCACTTAGGTGCATAAAACCCAGATTGCACGCATATTGGATATATAAATGTAAAATGTATCATTTTTCAGACATATAAATGTTGACAAATAAGAGAAGATTTTGTCCTCTAATTATTACGATATAAATTACTTCAAGTTATTTGCCCAAAACCCAGATTGAATCCATATTGGATGAATAATCGGGGCCTTTAAAGGAACTACCTCTAATTCGATCGATAATAAGGAAGTACTTCGAAACTTTTTAAAAATATAATGAGTCAAAATTTTTGAAATCTAAATGTTGAAAGGAATGAAGTTTGCGTCCTTTAATTATTAAGATATAAATCACTTCCATTTAGTTTAATAAAAAATAGATTGCATGCATATTCGATGAATAATCGGGGACTTCAACCAACCACGGCTTATCCGATCGATAAAAAAATGGCTTCGAAACATTTTACCAAGCATAATGAGATGTTTTCAGACATCTAAATGTTGAAAAGTAAGAAAAGTTTGCGTTCTTTATTAGTCTATAAATTGCATGCATCTATGTGCATAAAA
Organism: Ascarosepion bandense; assembly: GCA_037127315.1. Lineage (NCBI taxonomy): Eukaryota > Metazoa > Mollusca > Cephalopoda > Sepiida > Sepiidae > Ascarosepion > Ascarosepion bandense. The sequence continues at coordinate 916,350 of JBBBDQ010000279.1, forward strand.
GCCAGATTGCGTGCATATTGGATGTATAATCGGGAACTTCAAAGGAACCACTGCTAATGATATCGATAATCCGGAAATAGCTCGAAATATTTTGCCAAACATAATGAGTCTACATTTCAGATACTTAAATGTTGAAAAATATGGGAATTGTGCGTCCTTTAATTATTAGGATAAAAATCATCTCCGTTTATATGCATAAAAGTCAGTTTGCATGCATATTGGATGAGTAATCGGTGACTTTAAAAGAACAACTTCTAATCCGATCGGTAATTCGGAAAATCTTCGAAACATTTTGCCAAGCATAGTGATTTAACTTTTCAAACATGTATATAAAGAAAAATAAAAGAAGTGTGTTTCCTCTAATTATTAGAATATATATCATTGTGTGAAGCATAATAAGTTCAATTTGCAGACACCTAAATTATAAATAAAAGAGAAGTTTTAGTCTTTTACTCATAATAAATTTACATCAATTTAGGTCTATAAAACCCATATTGCATGCATATTGGGTGAATAATCGCGGACTTCATAGAAACGACGTTTAATCCGATCGATATTCCGGAAATCCTTAAAAATATTTTTCCAGTCATATTGAGTCAACATTTCAGACATCAAAATAGAGAAAAATAAGATAGATTTTTGTCCTGTTATTTTTAGGATAAAATTAACTTCTATTTAAGTGCATAAAGCCCAGTTTTCTTGAATATTCGATGAATAATCGGTAACTTCTTATTAACTACCGCGATCAATGCCCGGTATCCTTCCAAACTTTTTGCCAAGCATAATGAGTAAAATTTTCAGACATCTAAATGCAGAAAAAAAGAGAATTTTACGTCCTTTAATTCTTAGGCTATAAACCAATTCCATTTAGGCGCTTAAACACACAGGTTGCATGTATGTTAGATAAATAATTGGGGACTTCGAAGGAAATATCGTCAATCCGATCGGTAATCTGGAAATACTTGTAAACATTTTCCCAAGCATAATGAGTCAACTTTTCAGACACATAAATTTAAAAAAAAAATTGCGCCCTTTAATTAGTAAGATATAAGTAACTTCCATTTATATGCATAAAACTCAGATTGCATGCACATTGGATGAACAATAGCTGACTTCGAAGGAACTACCACTAATCCGATCGAAAATCCGGAATTCCTGCGAAACATTTTTTACACGCATAATCAGTCAAAATTTCAGACAGTTAGATATTAAAAAACTGGTGAAATTTACATCCTCTAACTTTTAGGATATAAATAACTTTCAATTTATATGCACTGAACCCAGATTGCATGCATATTAATTGAATAATCGGGGAATATCGCTAATCCAAGCAGAATGAATCAAATTTCCAGTTACCTGAATGTTAAAAAAAAAAGTGTGCTTTGTATAATTATCAGGATATATATCACTTTCATTTAGGTGCATAAATCCAAGATTACATGCATATTGGATAAAATTTAGTGACTTTTAAGGAACTACTGCTAATAAGATCGATAATCCGGAAATCCTACGAAATATTTTCTCTAGCATAATGGGCAAACTTTGTAGACATCTAAATGTTGAAAAATAAGAAAATTTTGCGTCCTCTTCTTTTTACGATACACATCACTTTCAATTATATGCACAAAACCCAGGTAGAACACATATTTGATGAATAATCGATGACTTCAAAGAAACTACTGCTAATTCGATGGATAATCCGGAAATTCTTCGAAACATTTTTTCAAGCATAATGAATTAATTTTTCAGACATCTAAATGAAGAAAAAAAGTAAGTTTGCGTCCTCTAATTATTAGGTTATAAATAAATTCAGTTTATATGAAAAAAAACAAACAAAAAAACAAACAGATTACATGCATATTGAATAACCAATTGAAATCTATAAAGAATATACCGTTTATACGAACGATAATCCGAAAATCCTACGAAAGATTTTGACAGGCAAAATGTGTCAACTTTTCCGACAGCTAAATGTTGAAAAATTAGATAATATTGTGTCCTCTATTTATTAGAATATACAACACTTCTATTTATGTTTATAAAACCCAGATTACATGCATATTAGATGAATAATCGGTGATTTTAATGCAACTACCACTAATGCAAACGATAATCAGAAAGTCCTTTGAAACATTTTGCCAAACATAATGAGTCTAATTTTCAGACATGTAAATGTTGAAAAATGAAAAACGTTTGTCTCCTTTAATTGTTCTGATAAAACCAGTTTCATTTATGCGCATAAAACGCAGATTGCTTCCATTTTAGATTAATAATCAGGGACATAAAAAGCAACTAACGCTAAACCAATCGATAATCAGGAAATTATTTTCGTCCTCTACTTATTAAGATATAAAGAAGTTTCATTTATATGAAAAAATAAAAGGATTGCATGTATATTGGATGAATAAGTGGTTACTTGAAAAGAACTACCACTAATCCGATCGATAATCCAGAAATCCTTCGAAACATTTTGCAAAACATAATGAGTCGACCCATAAGACATTTAAATGTTAAAAATAAGAGAAGTTTACGTCCTTTAATTATTAGGATATAAATCACTTCCTGTTATATGCATAAAAAAGCAGAATGCATGCACACTGGATGAATAATCGGTTACTTCAAAGTAGCTAACTCTAATACAATTAATAATGCAGAAATCCCTTGAAACATTTTGCCAAGCATAATGACATAATTTTCCGACATCTGAATGTTGAAAAATATGAAAATCACTTCTATTTTTATAAACACAATTCAGATTGCAGGTATATTGGATGAATAATCGGAGACTTCAAAGCAAATACAGCTAATTTAATCGATAATCCAGAAATTCTTCGAAACATTTTGTCATGCACAAAGAGTCAAATTTTCCGACATCTTATTGTTGAATAATAAGAGAAGTTTACGTCCTTGAGTTATTAAGATATAAATCACTTTCATTTCATTGCTTAAAATCCACATTGCATGAATATTAAATGAATAATCTGGCAATTCAAAGGTACTACCGCTAATCAGACCGATATCTTGGAAAGTCAAGCATAATGAATCTGAATGTTGAAAAATAAAAGAAGTTTGTGTGCTCTAAGTATTATGATATAAAAAACTTCTACTTATTTGCACAAATTCCAGATTGCGTGCGTATTTGATGAATAATGTTGGACTTCAAAGTAACTACCGCTAATTCGAACGATAATCCGGAAATCCTTCCAAACATTTTGCTAAGCATAATGACAGAAGTTTCCGACATCTAAATGTTATAAATATAAGAAGTTTCCGTCCACTTATTTTTAGGATAAAAATCACTTCTACTTTTTATGAATAAAATCCAGATTGCAAGCATATTGGATGAATAATCGGGGACTTCAAAGAAAATACAGCTAACTTGATCTATAATCTAGAAATTCTTCGAAACACTTTAGAAAACATGAACTTTTCATATATCTCAATGTTGAAAAATAAGAAGTTTGCGTCTTCTAATTATAAGGATAAAAATAACTTCCATTCATATGCACAAAGCCCAGATTGCATGCATAATTGATGAATAACCGGTTACTTTAAATGAACTATCGCAATCCGATCGATCATCTGGAAATCCTTTGAAACATTTTGTCAAGCATAATGAGTCAACTTTTCTGAGATCTTATTGTTGAAAATACGAGAAGTTTTTGTTCTTGAATTATTAGGGTATAAATCATTTCCATTACGGTCCTGGGTATCATGGTGAACTGCATCTGACAGCAAAGCCTTTGATTGGGAGGAGCATGAATCCAAGTCTTAATTGCTGTTGTTTCCAGGTCCATCTTGACCCGGAATAGTAGCACCTGTTTGGATCTCAACTACGGGCAAATAGTTAACCTCCAAACTGGGGTCAAAACACCATGAAAGTATAAAAATAAAATTTTATAGAAATATATACATAAAAATAAACTTTTATAGAAAAATACATTTTTGAAGAAAAAAAATATTGCTATAACACATTATTGAAAGGAAAAAATATTGCCAAAATACATATTTGAAGGAAAAAATATTACTAGCAGTATATTTTTAATACAAAACTGAAAGACATCTTCAGTTTTCTAAAATTAAAAAAAAAGAATTTTCATCAAAATCTGACTAAATTAACCTTCTCACTATAATTAGAAATTAAGAAAATAACATAAAATCCCATTTTTGGCACTAAATAACCAACAGCGATTGATATGCAGTTAAACAAAACCCAAACTTCCATTTCCGTGCATAAATCCAGATTGCATGAATATTGAACTTCAAAATAATCTGGCACTTCAAAATAACTACCTTTAACCCGACAGATAATCTGGAAATACTGCGAAACATTTTGCCAACAATCAAATTTTCAGACATTTGAATAATAAAAGACAAAAGAAGTGTGTGCTCTAATAATTATCATATAAACCACTGCTATTTAAGTGAAAAAATCCCAGATTGTATGCATAATGGATAAATAATCGGGGAGGTCAAAGGAACACTGCGCTAGTCCGATCGATAATCCGGAAATCATTCGAAATATTTTGCCAAACATAATGAACCAACATTTCAGACATCAAAATTTTGAAACGAAAAAGATTCAGAGTTTTTAAAATATAAAAATATAAATAACTTCCATCTATGCGCATAAAACCCAGATGGCAGGCATATTGGATGAATAATCGGAGACGTCAAAGAAACTATCGATAATCCGATCGATAATCTGGAAATTCTTTGAAACATTTTGCAAGCATATTGAGTCAACTTTTCAAACTGCTACATGTTGAAAAATCAGAGAAGTTTGCCTCCTCTAATTATTATGATGAAAATCGTTTTCAATTATGTGAATTAATCCCAGACAGCATGCATATTGGATGAATAATCAATGACTTCAAATGAACTACCGCTAATTCTATCGAACATACGGAAATCCTAAGAAAAATGTGCCAAGCATAACTAGACGATATTTCAAACAACTAAATATTGAAAAAATAGAACTATGCATCTACTAATTATTAGGATATATGTGGCACCTCCCCGGCCCTGGTCGCTGTTGGTTTCGACCCAGATCCCACGTTGTGTTGATTAATCACAAGATAGTCACGTGAGTTCTCCACTGTCTCTCTGCCAAACTAAACCAAACCGGGAAGCGTGCACACAATTAAGTAATAAAAGAAAAAAATATAATAAAAAAAAAAAAGAAAAAAAGTGGACCGACGTCTGAAGTGTTATGAAATAATGTCTTTCTATACAGATTATACACAATAGTCTCTTGAATAATTCCCAATCTCTGCTTCTTTCAAACTGGTAACGGAACGGACGTTTCTTAAGTAAATCGAAATATTCTCCTAATAACGAGAAATCTGGCTGGCCGCAGCTCGCTGCTCTGAACAGAGTTCTAAGTTCATTATAAGTCTAGTCAACTTGTTGCTTGTTTTCCGGAATGTTACAAAAATTGCCGAAGTGCTGGGTTACTCTCTTCATTTGGCAATTTCAAACTTTGTCTGCAAAATTCACTTCTTGTCTGTCTCTTAACTCTGGTTGGTTGATTGGCGATAGGTTTCACTAAGGTCGGCATCCAACGGCATGGTAATCATTTCTCCGTCTCTTTACTTCGTCAACTGGGGTCTGTCTTTGGTCATTACGTCTCTGGACCGGGAAATCGAACTCTCTACCACTCGAGCTGCAACTACTCTGTCGATCTCTGCAACTTCACTCAAAACTTTATCTGCAAATTCTCTTCTGTGTTTAACTCAGGTTGGTTGGCATCAGGCCTCTTCTCTCGATCTCTGTCATTCCGACTTCGACTTCATACTCCGACTTCAACTCAAAAACTTTGTCTGCAATATCACTTCTTGTCCGTCTTTAACTTTGGTTGGCCGATATCAGGCATCTTCTGTTGATCTCTGCAACTCCAACTTAAAACTTTGTCTGTAAAATCTCTACTGTCTTTAACTCTGGTTAGCTGGCATCAGGCCTCTGTGGTTAGCGCCCAACAACATGGCGCCTATCTTCGTCGTTACATCTTTAAGCCGGTAATTGGAACTGAACTTCAACGTGAACTCGGAATCAGCTGGACTGAGCTCCTGAACCTTCTGATTTTGGTCCCTCGGGACCCTGTATTTATGCCCATGCCGTGGTGTGGGGCCGACGGTCGCTGGGTGTCTAACTTCATTATTAGTTTGTTTTTTGTTGATTCTATTGCTATGAATTTAAAAGATTTTCCCTTTGATTGATTTTCTGTTTCTATATCAGTGTGTAGTCTCTTGTTTATTTTTTATGCTCATAAAATAGTAATTTAGAGAAAAGGTATTTCCACTTGACAGCAGAGTGGGCCAGATAACGAGAGCATAATTTCTCAATTTCTCTCTCAAAATTTTCTTTCTCACGAAACAATTTCGGGGATTTTTTTCTTAAAACAATCGCTTTTTACCTTTTTGAACTGGCTTCGCCAAAAATAAGTTGACAAGGGTCCATTGACATTGTTAATGTTACCCAGATAAAAAAAAATTCACCTGTGTTTTTAATATCCATTTTCTGAATCACCGACAGAAATGCTCTCGTTATCTGGCCCACCCTGCTGTCAAGTGGAAATACCTTTTCTCTAAATTACTTCGACTCAGAATCAAAACATTTGTTATCTCAGTCCTTTTCACAATTCATGCTAGCAAGACAATCGGATATAAAATGAAATTTCCCTTTCCGATATCCAGAAAAAGAATAACAATTAAATTTATCTTTCCCCTTATGTTTAAAATGATAATTGCCAGTTTTCTTGGGTGGGCCGAAATCGAAATCTATTGTTTCGTGGCATTAAAACAAATTTAAATCTTTTCTTTCTTTCTTCTTCTTTCTCGGGTTTGGCAAAAAAAACAAAAAAAAAACAAAAACAAAAAAAACAAATAATAATAATAATTGAATCTATCTTTCTTTTAGATTTAGAATGACAATTGTTAGCTTTCATAGGTGGGCCGAAATCGACTTTATGACATTAAACAAATCCATTTCTCTTTTCTTTCTTCTTCTTTCCGGGTTTACAATAACAGAGAAATACCATGTGTTATCCTTCATCCCTGCCTTCTTTTCTTTTAAAGATAAATGTCTTTTAGTGCGTTCTCCTGATTTATAATAGTAATTAGAAGATTTTCCAGTTATAGTTAATAATTAGTTAATAAAATTAATTATCTTCGATCTGCTCCAAAATATTGTTATATATAAACAATTTCCGTTTACGTGCATAATACCCAGATTGCATGCATACTGGATAAATACTCGGTAACTTCAAATGAACTACCCCTAATCCAATCAGCAATCTGGAATTCTTTCGAAACATTTTGTCAAGCAGAATGAGTCAACTTTTCAGACATCTAAGTGTTGATAAATAAAATAGGTTTGCATCCTCTAATTATTAGTATATAAATAACTTCCATTTCTGTGTAAAAATCCCACATTGTACGCCTATTGGATGAATAATCGGAGATTTCAAAGGAACTAGCGCTAATCCGATCGATAATCTGGAAATCCTTCGAACGTTTTTGCCAAGGATAATGAGTCAACATTTCTGCCATCTAAATAATAAAAAATATGAGAATTTCGCGACCTCTAATTATTAGCATATAATCACTTCCATTTATGTGAATAAAAGTCAGATCGCATGCTCATTGGATGAATAATCGTAGACTTCTTCTAATCCGACAATCCGAAAATCTTCCGAAATATTTTGCCAAGCATAATGTTTCAACATTCCATACATGTAAATCTCATCCATTTATGTGCATAAACTCAGATTGCATGCACATTGGATAAATAATCGGGGACTTCAACTAAACTACCGCTAATCCGATCGACATTTCGGAAATCCTTTAAAACATTTTGCCAAGATTAATGTGTGAACTTTTCAGACATCTAAATGTTGAAAAATTTGAGATGTTAGCTTCCTCTAATTATGGTGGTATAAATCATATCAATTTATGTGCATAAAAGCAGATTGCATACGTAGTGGATGAATAATCGAGCCCATCAATGGAACTACAAACTATAATGAGGTAACTTTTCAGAAAGCTAAATTTTGAAAAGTAAGACAAATTTTCGTCCTCTAGTTATTAGAAGAGTAATAAAACAATGTGCATAAAACAAAGATTGCATGCATATTGAATGAACAATCAAGGATTTTGAAATGAACTACCACTAATCCGATTGATAATCCGGATATCCGACGAAAGATTTTGCCATGCATAATGAGTAAAATTTTCAGACAACTAAATATTGAAAAGAGAATTTTGTGTAATCTAATTATTAGGCTAAAATCATTTCCATTTAAAGGTACAAAGCCAAGACTGTATGCACATTGAATTAATAAACCTGAATTTAAAAGAAACTACTGCTTATCCGATCGAAATCCGGATATCCCTCGAAGTATTTTGTCGAGTGTAACGAGTCAACTTTTCAGACATCTAAATCTTGAAAAATGAAAGAAGTTTGCCTCTTCTAATTATTATGATATAAATAAAAAATTTGATATGCCAAAATTCCAGATTGCATGCATATTGGATGGACAATCAAAGACTTGAAGGGAACTACCGCTAATCTGATCGATAATCCGAAATACATTCTCATATTAATATATAAATCGTCTCTATACGCACAAAACGCAGATTGCATGCATATTGAATGAATAATCGTGAACTTCAAAGGAACTACTGCTAACCCGATCGATAATCAGAAAGTTATCCGAAAACATTTTGCCAAGCATAAATAGGCAACATTTCAGACAATAAAATATTGAAAAAGAGAAGTGTGCGTCGACTAATTATTAAGATATAAATAAATTCCATTTTAATGACAGATTACATGCATATTGTATGAATAATCGGGCAATTCAAAGAAACTATCGCTAATCCAATCGATAATTCAGAAATTCTTCGTAACATTTTGCTAAACATAATGAGTCAACTTTTTAGACATTTTAATGTTGAAAAATAAAAGATGTGTGCGCCCTCAAATTATTTGTATATAAATCACTTCTGCATATGCACAAAACACAGTGGTATGTATATTGGATGAATAATCGGTAACTTCAAAGGAACGATCACTAATAAGATCGAGAATCGGAAAATTCTTCCAGACATTTTGCCAAGCAAAATTATGCAAATTTTCAAACAACAAAATATTGAAAAAGCTGAGAAGTGTGCGTCGACTAATTATTAGGATCTAAATAACTTCCATTCATGTGCAGAAAACCTAGTTTGCATTCGCATTCGCTGAGTAATCGGGGACTTCAAATTAACTACCATTTATCCGATCAAAAATTCGAAATCCTTTGAAATATTTTACCAAGCAAATGTGTCAATATTTCGGATATCTAAATTTTTGAAAAATAAGTGAATTAAACGTCCTCTAATTCTTAGGATATAAACCGCTTCCATTTATACGCAAAAACAGATAGCATGCGCATTGTATGAATAATCATGGACTTTAAAGGAACTACAGCTAATCCAATCGAAAATCTGGAAATCCTTCGAATAGTTTTGCTACGCATACTTTTCGGACGTGTGCATGTTGACAAATGAGAGAATTTTGCATCCTCTAGTTGTTAGAATATAAATCACTTCCATTTATGGGCATAAAATCCAGACTGCATGTACATTGGATGAATACTCGAAAACTTCAAATACACCGGAAATCCTTCGAATTATATTGCCAAACATAATAAGTCAAATTTTCATATATAAAAATGTTGAAAACTCTGACTCCTCTAATTATTAGGATATGAATTACTTGCATTCATGTTCATAAAAACCAGATTGCATGCACATTGAATGAAATAATATCAGACTTTGAAGAAACTATCGCTAAACCGATCGATCATCTGGAAATCCTTCGTAAGATTTGCCAAGCTTAATGAGGTAAGTTTCGGACATCGAAATATTGAAAAATAAGACTTGACATCATCTTATTGGAAGAATTGCAATAGCTTCCATTTATGTGCATAAAAGACAGATTCCACTTATGATGAACAATCGCGGATTTTAAAGAAACTATCGCTAATCCGACCGTTAATAATTTCCCAAGCATAATGAGTGAATCTAAACATTGAAAATACTGACATCTAAATATTGAAAAATTTCAAAAGGTTGCATCTACTAATTTGTAGGATATTAGATGAATAATGGGGGACTCCAAATTAACTACTGGTAATCCAAGCGATAATACGGAAATCCTTCAAAACATTTTGCCAAACAAAACCATTTAAAGTTTCAGACATCTAAATGTTAAAAAAAAAAGAAAAATCTGCGACCTCTAATTATTAGAATATACATTTCTTCCATTTATATGCACAAAACCCAGATTGCATGCATATTGGATGAATAATCGGTGACTACCACTAATCCGATCAATAATCCGGAAATACTTTGTAACATTTTGCCAAGCATAATGAATCAACTTTTCAAACATCTAAATTTTATGCACAAAAACCAGATTGCATGCATATTGGAAGAATAATCGGTGCCTTCAAAGAAAATACCGCTAATCCGATCGATCCTTCGAAACATTTTGCCAAGCAAACTTTTCAGACATCTAAATTTTGAAATATAAGAGGTTTTCGTCCTTGAATTATTAGGATAGATATAATCAGTTCCATTAATATGCACAAAACCCAGATTGAATGCATACTGGAAAAATGATTGACTTCAAAGGAACTACCACTAATCCGAACAATAATCCTGAGATCCTTTGAAACATTTTGCCAAGCATAATGTCAATTTTCCAGACATCTAAATGTGTAAAAATAAATGAAATTTGCGCCCTTTAATAATCTATATATGTAAAAGGCAATCTGTGTCTGTGTGTGACTGTTCTCTATGTACACCTACATCTTTTAAGCTACGCCATTCAAACTTTCTAGGGACACATATCTACAGGGAAGCCAGGTCGACACATACTTTTCAGCAATTTTCCCTTTCACACTTTTTGGCCATTTGAGCCGATTGTTTACATTTGCCCCATAAAACATCTAAGATCTAAGATGGTTGCTAAATTACTTCACAGAAATCAAATCACACATGTCAAACGCGATTAAAAAATTTTTTATTAAAAAAAATAGACCTTTATATTTACTTTTTATTCCGACGTTTTAAAAATTCATTTGGTCAACAAAAAATGTTAATATTTTCCCCCATAATTTTGAAACAAAAGAAATATTTTTTAAAAAAGTGTTTTTTCAAACAAAAACATAATGTAAAAAAAAGTGCCAATGGTTAATTTAATTATTTAAGTCTTTTTTTTCAGATTTAATATTTCATACTACAGAAAAAAAAAAAAAATAAAGCTTTTTTTTGCTAAATATTTCATGCAGGAAATCAACTGTCTGTAATTCATATGGCATTGATGTAACTTTTTCCTTTAAAATTAAATGTATGCATTTTTAAATATTTTTCAAAAATTCCGGAACTGAGAGCGTAATAGTTTTTATATTTCTAATTTCAGTAAAACAAAATAAATAATTTTTATTTTTATGTTAAATTCATTTAGTTAACAAAAAAATGTAAATATTTCCCTCCCCGCCGTAATTTAGAAAAAAAACAAAACAAAAAAAAAACAAAAAAAAAACGCAATGTTGTTTGCAATGTCACACAAAACATCAAATCACATTTACGCAAAACAAAATAGATTTTTTTAATGGAAGTTTTGAACAATTTTTAAACAACAATTTTTTATATAATTATATTTTTATATAACTGAGTTTTAAAGGAATTTATCCATACTGGGTGTTTATGTCAGCGAACACCTCCCCATAGCTAGGGTGACTTCACTCGAATCTACTGACCACCAATACATATGTCTCCGCCTGTCTCTCCTCAGTTCGGTTAGTTACCTATTCTTTTTTTACCGTTCTCCCTCCTCTCCTGACTGCTCCCTACTAGATAGCATTGCTGACGACATAGATAAGGCTATTTCCTATCACCCATTCGCCCACATATTTGTATTTGGAGACCTCAATGCCCATCACTCTGAGTGGCTTGAAAACGCCGTTACTGATCCAGCGGGCATTCATGCCATGAACTTTGCTATTTCCCAATCCCTTACGCAAGTGGTGGACATCACCACTCGCTTCCCAAGCACCCCCTCGGGTCATTCCTCACTGCTAGATATATGTTTCACCTCTGCGCCTGACGCCTGTCAAGTCTCGCAGCTTTGCCCTCTCGGCAACTCCGACCACGCTGTACTCTCTCTCAGTATTTCTTTCCAATCTCACTCCCCCCAGGAGCCCCCTACCTATAGGACCTCCTACCTCTACCAAAAAGCTGACTGGGATGCCTTTCGCGATTTCCTCTGCGACGTCCCTTGGGGAAAAGCTGGCATTGATGCCTTCATACCCACCAGGAAGTATTGCTTAAAACCTCATTCCTCTCCGTGGTTCTCTCCGGTCTGCTCAGCCGCCATTGCCCACAGGAACCATTACTTCCGTCTATTCTGGAGACAGTCAACTGATCACAATAGGCGCCTGTTCACATCTGCTCACAATGAGTGCAAGAGAACCCTAAATGACGCCAAACAGTTGTTTGCTGAGAGAATGCGACAGCACATAGCTGACCGCAAGTTCGGCTCCAGGGATTATTGGAGGATTTGTAAACGAGTGCTCAACAATAGGAAATCCTCATTACCTCCTTTAATCCATGGATTTGAGGTTCTCACGTCATCTGCGGACAAAGCTGAGTGCTTTGCCCACAGATTCTCATCCAACTCCACATTCGACTCGTCCGGAGTACACCCACCCGACTTCCCTATTAGAACTGAGGCCAAACTGCACGGCGTATATATTACCCCGACAGTAATATCGAGAGTAATTTCAAAACTCGACCCCCATAAGGCGTGTGGAGACGATGGAATCCCGGTGATAGTCCTTAAGAGGTGTGCTCCTGAACTTTCCCCTATCCTCTCTAAACTATTTAACTACTGCCTTTCTGCTTCCTGCTTTCCTGCATGCTGGAAGTTCTCTTCAGTTGTTCCTGTATTTAAGAATTGTGGTGAACCCTCGGACCCATCCAACTATCGCCCTATCAGTCTTCTACCGATATTCGGGAAAGTATTCGGGGCTATAATCAATGCTGAAATAGTTCATCATCTCACCGCCCACAAACTGTTCTCCGACAGGCCATATGGATTCCGCTTTGCCAGGTCCATGGCCGACCTGCTAACAACCGTGACGGAGTACATGCTACAGACCCTTGATGCGTCTGACGAGGCTCGCGCGGTTGCTCTGTACATCTCCAAGGCTTTCGACAGGGTTTGGCACTCTGGCCTCCTATGCAAACTACGCGGTTATGGTATTACCTGTCGCCTGCTTGACCTAATCCAATCTTTCTTAAATAACCGCAAAATGAAGGTCGTTCTGAATGGGCGTGCCTCTTCGTTCTACAGCACGAATGCTGGTGTTCCACAGGGCTCTATCCTGGGCCCGACGCTCTTCCTTATTTTCATCAACGACCTCCCAGATGAGATCAAGTCCCAAGTAGGCATCTACGCAGATGACACTACAATATACTCCCGCACCAGTAAGAAACCTGTCGTGGCGGACAGACATAATCTCGCTGCTGACCTTGAGCGGGATCTACACTCTGTGGTGAACTGGGGTAAGAAGTGGCTTGTCAACTTCAATTCATCTAAGACCAAGCTGTTGTGTCAACCATTACAAGCAACCTCTCCTGCCTCCCATAAGCATGGACCAAGCGATTCTCCCGGAGAGTAATACACTACGCCTCCTCGGACTTACCCTGTCCTCAGACCTCAAATGGAACCACTATATTGAATCCATAGCAAAATCTACTGCTAAGAAGGTTGGGTCACTATGTCGATCCAGGATGTTTTTTCCACCTGAATCCATCCTGCATATATACAAGTCAACCATCCGTCCGTGCATGGAGTACTGCTGCCATTTATGGTCAGGTGCCCCTGCCGTTCTCCTCAGTGTTCTTGACAGGCTCCAAAGGAGAGTCTGTAATGTGATAGGTACTGATCTGGCGGCTCGACTGCAGCCACTTCCCCATCGTCGAAATGTGGCCTCCCTTTGTCAGTTCTATAAATACTTTCATGGCTTCTGCTCAGATGAACTTAAGTCACTGATGCTTCCTCAACAGGTGTTTACTCGTGCAACCAGACTGGCAACTTGGTCCCACCCATTCACAGTCAGGTTAGCCAAATGCAGACGACAATTCTACTCCTGCAGCTTCTTCTCTCGCACTTCCCGCCTGTGGAACTCGCTCCCGTATTCTTGCTTTCCTGACGGCTACAACCTCCAGAAATTTAAATGCAAAGTCAACACTCATCTACTAACCACTGGACTCTAGCTCTCTCCCCACCCCTGTATAACCTTCCCTTTCTCTCCACCTATTATGTATCTGTCATCGCACCTGCTTTCTCAGCTTTCTATTGTTCCTTTCTAACTAGGTTGTACTCCTCACTCTTTTCTAATTAATCTTTTTACATTTATGTAGCCCCCTGCACATCAGTGGCGTTTCCGCCTTGCTCGGGGTGAAATGATTAAAAAAAAAAATTATTGCATCACGAGATCTGATGTTTCTGTGACTATTGTAAACATTGCGTTCCAAGTAATTTAGCAGCCATCTTCGATTAAAGTAACAGGCACTCACACTAAGTGTGCTCAGTTTTTGTAGATTTTTTCACATGCCTCCTAAAAAAAGAGCTCGGCTAGGGTGTATGACCTTTAAAGCTGTGGCAGTCAGGGCAACAAAGGCAATTGCTACATCCAGCACCAATGTTGAGGCGGCGACTACAAGCGCTCGGAAATCACAACACGCTGCATTAATGAGAGCCATACGCGAAGCAGAAACAACATTTCCTACTACTAAAATGTTCTGAGCTGCACGGACAACGCCGGGCTATGATGCCAATTAGGATATATATATATGTTACTTCCATTTATGTGCTTAAAACGCAGACTGTCTGCATTTTGGATGAATTATCGGTGACTTCAAAAGAATTTACAACAAATTCAATCGAAAATCCGAAAAACGTTCGAAACATTTTGCCAAGCATAATGAATCAACTTTTCAGACATCTAAATGTTGAAAAATAAGAAAAGTGTGGTTCCTTCAATTATTAGGATATAAAACCCTTCTATTTACAAGTACAAAACCCAGACTGCATGCATTTTGGAAGAGTAATAGGTGACTTTAAAGAAACTACCACTAATCTGAGGGATAATTCAGAAATCCTTAAAAACATTTGGCAAAACACGATGAGTCAACTTTTCAGTCATCTAAATGTTGAGAAATAAGAGAAGTTTGCGTTTTGTAATTGGGATATATGTCACTTCCATTTATATGCACAAAACCCAGACTGCATGTATATTAGATGAATAATCGGTGACTTCAAAGGAACTACCGCTAATCTGATCGATAATCCGGAATTCCTTTGAAACATTTTACAAAGTATGAGTCAAATTTTCAGACATGTAAATATTTGTAAATGAAAGGAGCTTGAGTACCCTAATTATTAGGATATGAATCACTTCCATTTATGTGCATAAAGCCCACATTGCATGAAAATTGTTGAATAATAGCGAACTTGAAATGAACTACTGCTAATCCGATCGCTAATTCGGAAATCCGTTAAACATTTAGCCAAGCATAATGAGTCAACTGTTCAGACATCTAATTTTTAAAAAATAAGAGAACTAATGTATCTTCTAATTATGAGGATATAAATTACTTCTATTTATTGACATAAAACCCCGATTATATGCATATTCCATGAATAATCGATAATCTGAAGGAAAATCCGGAAAATTTTTAAAACATTTTGCGAAGCATAATGAATCAACATTCAGACATCTAAATGTTTGTAAATAAGACAAGTTTTCATACTCTAATTATTAGGATATAAATCACTTTCATTTACGTGCATAAAAATCACATTGCATGCATATTGGATGAATAATAGAGAACTTAAAAGTAACTACCGCCAATCCAATCGATAATCCAGAAATATTTTGAATCATTTTGCTAAGCATAAATTTCAACCACCTCAATGTTGAAACATTAAGAAACGTTTGCATCCTCTAATTATTAGGATATAAATCACTTCCATTTAGGTGCATGAAATCCAGATAGCATGCATATTGGATGAGTAATCGGGGACTTCAAAAGAACTACCGCTAATCCTATCATCCGGAAATGCTTCAAAACATTTTACCAAGCATAATGAGTCAACTTTTCAGACATCTAAATGTTGAAAAATAAGAGAAGTTTGCATCTTCTAATTAATACGATAAAAATCACTTACATTTATATACATAAAACCCAGATTGCATGCATATTTGATAACATAAGCATCAGCATTAAACTAGTAAACTGTAAATTTCAGGCTTTCAATTCACTCATTTATACTGTGCAAAATTAATTTTAATTGACAGCATGTGATTCTACTCAACAAATCACATAAGGATCGGCATTAGACTAGAAATGTGTAATTTTCAGGCTCTCAATACACTAATTTATATTGTTCAAAATCAATTTCTGTTGACTCCATGTGATTCTACTCATCAAAACACATCAGGATCAGCATTAAACTTGAAATGCATAAAACTTCAGAAGATCCGTAATTTTTGGACTCTTAATAGATTGATGTATATTGCTAAAAATCAATTTAATTTGACTCCAAGTGATTCTACTCATCAATTTACATAAGAATCATATATGTGTTATGTGTAACAAAAGAAAAAAAATGATTGATCAAAACTCAGTTTAAAAATCACATACAAATATTTAATTTACAAAAAACATTAAATAAAAATATTTACAAATATAGAGTTTTTGCATTCAAAGAGGCGAAGTGTTACGAAGGGGAAGGAAGGGTCAAATATCTTTACCCAGTTAAGATAGTGAAGAAGTTTAAGTGCTATACTTGTTGGAAATCCTCAAATGTGTATACAAAGAATAATTATCAGTTTGGTCAATGAAAGAATCAAAAATATGTATTTACCCATATAGTTCCATGAGGTTCTCTTTCAGGTTTTAGTTGGTCGGCGACTTCTTAGAGATTCTTTCGGCTGGATATAAATCCTTGAATCAAAGCCAGAGTTGATAATGTCAGCACATCCTGGTGTCAACTATCTACTCACTGCCCAAAACCTATTTTTATAGGGGTTAACACCTAATTTGCATATTTCTAGAACCTTTTGAATTCTCTTGAATCTATTGGAATATTCTGGTATCTTCCAAAATATTCTATTTCTAATTTCTCTATTTTTATGACTACTTCATGAATTAAAACTTTTTTGTAACAACAAGTAGGACTCAGAGTCTCTTACAACTTTTAGACATTATTAATATTATCTTTATATATAAATGCATCCTCGTAACATATGAAGTTTCTTGTTGCTTTATGAAATATTTGGTTTGCAGCATTTCAGAAATTACTCTTGGAATTTACTTTCCTATTTAACTGATAATTGGTTGAATCTTGAAATACAGCATGCTTGTGTGTGTTGGTTCTTCTATGAAAGAATCATTGGTAATAAGTCAACATGCAGATGACCTGTAGTAATATGCAGAAATTGTTTAAATAGTTGCATAGCTTCTAACTACCAGAGAACTAACTTAGTAAAGTGTTTTATCGCTTGCTGAAATTTAAAATTAGCATACAAATATCTGAAATTCTTTAATTTGTTTGAAGAAAAAAAAAATACTACACCTTTTCCCTCTTAAATTAATCTTTTACCCAGTCACATGATTAAATTAACTTTTTATTTATAACTGTTGATTTTGAATTTATATTACACAGTATTAACAATGTATTTACTTGTAAGACTAAGATATAATCTGTCAGTTCTTCCTCTGAACATTACAATGCATCCAATAGTACTGCTCCAAATATCCGTAAGAGAGGCATCAGGAGGAGAAAGTACATGAAAACTTATCCCTATGCCAAAGAATGAGTGAGGATAGCTGCCGAGGATGGTGGTAAGTGGAAGGAAGTAGTGAAGAACTATGGAATAAATGAGAAAACAACAACAGGGTTTTATTCGCAGTGAAGCTGGGTCAACAAAGTGTAGAGGTGGCTTTGGCACAGGAAAGTCCAGACAGAACATGAGTATTTACTGGAAAAAATTGTCAGAAAATCCTGCAGCACCCCACCTCCCTTCCAACATCACAGAAGCAAAATCTGATAAATGAGTTCAATCTCAATGTAGGTGCAATTACCATTGACAGATACTTGGACTCAAAACTGATTACTGTTAAGAAAGCTATCAGCCAGATACCATGAATAGTGACCAGGAAAAAGAGAAATTGAGAATTTATGTGAAAAAACTTTTGGAACTACAAAGAGCCAGGAAGACACTGCTTTTCCAGATGTTCCCTAGCATGTGCACCAAGGGTTTTAGAGCAACACTTTCCATTTCATCATCAAAGGGATCTGTTGTGGCCTAGTTAGGAGCCAGAAATAAAAACACAAATATGGAATAGAATTAGACAAATATATTAACAAGGAACAATAGTACAAACAGATACAACACAAGAAAATCAGCGGTGTGACTATATTGGTCCAGCTCTTTGCTGAAATAGAACTGTCTCTGCTTAGCACAAAGTAGAAACTACTGCTTATTTATAGTTTGGAAGAGTCCATGTGTGCCATGAGTAAATTACCATAACAGGACCAAACATCCACATTCTGGGTTTGATGGGTCAAACAAATTTGGTGGCCTGGAACAGGAGGAGGGGTCAGTGAAGATGGATACATACAGAGAATGGTTATTGGCAGCACTACATAGAGCCAGAGACAAGCGTGACATCATTATTGCAAACAGTTGTGATTATTGATAATGCGCCAGCACATTATTAAGCTGAGCAGTACATTGGTACATTGGGATGCTGCCAATCTTAAGGAGGTTGTTATATTATGCTTGGCCACTTATAGTTGTGTGCTCAACTCCATTGAGCTATTGTTGTCATTTATGAAGGCACATATAAAAAGGTACTATGTATCAACACTCAAACAGATGGTGTAGCAACTACCTGAGATGGGGTGGGTGGCAAAAATGGAGCAGAGAATGAGTTATGTCAAAAGTTTAATTGATGATGTGATTCTGATGGCTACTATGTCCATATGGTACTACCAAGGGTGCCTTTTTGGTGAGGATGTCCTAGTTGGTGTGTAACTATCCCATGATTTGTAAATTTCTTGTTTTTATAATAAATTTTAATCATATTTTTGATTAATTTGACTTGGTGGAAGATTAATTTGAGAAGGAAAAGGTGTAGTTTTAAAGTGACTTCTAATTATTAGTTGAATTAGTTTAGGTGTTGAAATCATGAGCTCATGAATGTACCTAGTGACTTGGCACCAATTTACTTTCCATCAAAACTGGCTGATTTTTAATTCAAATGATTTGGAACTTTAACATTTGGTTGTCTCGATATTGGAGTCTTAGCTTAAACACATGTAACTTCCAAGTGAGAATCACACAATTGATTATATTTTTATTGACATTTCCTAGTTTTACTCCTTTCTGAAGTGTGATCTTGTTCAGACTGATCTGAGCCATTTTATAAGAAAAAAACATTATAAAGCATGCTAGGATGATAGATTCCTTTTAGAAGCACATCTATTGGTAAAGTCAGGGAAATATAACAAAAATAAAATCTTAGCATTTGCTAATATTATGAACACAATTTGAAGAAGAGTTCCTATTCGCTTACCATAAAAAGAAGGATACAACAGTTACATTGATCAAGAAATTATGACAAAAATATTACTGTAAACAACAGAAGAGAGTAAATAGAATTCATTACCATAAATTGTAGCATACAAGTCAGACTTTTAGCTAAAAATTCTGAGTTAGGCCTATACCTACTGTATAGGTCAACTCCCCTCCCAAACATATGGTAGGATAACAGTGGCCTAAAATTTAAGCCTACCAGTAAATGAAGTTGGGCTACAGTCTAACTAACCTGTGCCAAAATTAGAAATGACATGCACACCCTACCTAGTTGTCTGAATGGTTACCTGAATTAAACAATCCTTCATACAGTATTTACAGTGTATCAGCTGTTAGATTCAATGTGTGATACAGCATTAATAGCATAATGAATCTGTATTACTATTTTATTATCTTATAATGTGTGCTAATATGCCAAATACATTTCCCAAAAACAAGTTTCAGCAGAATATATTTGTGGCAGCCTACTGGAAGTACAGTAAGTGGCGTACTGTAATTTTTAGTATTGCTGTCCCATTTGTTTACAGCTTGGTGCTAAAGGTTTGCATTTTATACCTGTTATATCAGTCAATCCCTAATTTTAGAAATATTTTTTAAGCTTGAAAACTCAACTAGTACATCCTAATTTAGAGTACATAGATTTTATTATTTCTCAATAATGGTTACCTTGTACAAAACATTTTTATGATTATTTTACAGACAATGATATTCATTCAATATTTACTAATGAATAAAACTTGCAGATGGCAAATTAAAGTAATTCATTAAGTATTAAACTGCAACCAATAGTCTATGACTTTAATAAGAAATGAAACTCAGTATTTTGGGAAGCAATTACTAGATAGCTATATCTTTGTACATAAAGGTGTAAACTTTTGGATAAACAAATGATAAATAAAAGCTAAGAAATTGGATCATTTGAGAATATGTTGCAGCTTTCTTAAGATTCAAAACTATGACAATTATGAAGATATATTTACTATGGGCTAAACAAAGTTCTATCAGTTTAAAGACAGAATTTTAAAAAGAACTATTTGCATGATCTCACCAATATTTGTGTTAATTTTTTTCCAGCTTTAAACTAAAAAATCTAGTATTTTTCAAATTTTTTTTTTTAGTAAATTTATGTAGGTATGAGCATTGTATGTTTTTATATATAATGATGTCAAGTTCATAAATGAAGAGGATAATCCAAAAGGTTATATTTAATATAAAATATCAAGAGATAGTTCTGTATAGAGAGTTCAGTGGATATTATCCAGAGCAATATGATATGCATAAAGGAAAATTCAATGCATCCTCTAAACTATAATTTATTTTAATAGAACCAAATGAAAACATGGTTTGAAGAGATGAGTATACTCACCTGTTGAAATAAATTATAGTTTATAACCACTTAAGTGGTGTTGAGTTTTATTTTGTGTGTATATATATATATATATTTTTTTAATCGTATCACCCCGAGCAAGGTGGTAATGCCACTGATGTGCAGGGGGCTACGTAATAGTGATATATATATATATATGCACACACACACACACACACACATTTTTAGATTGTTCCACTCATAATGTTTAGTTTTTCTTGCTTTATACTTTAAGGCAAATAAATTGCACTAAAATAGAAAAAAAAGCCTATTCTAACCTCAAGTAGAGCAGTTCAAAGGAGAAAAAAAAGAACGTTGAACCTATGTTAAAAATAATATATTTTATTTAACATTTCTTTTCAACAAAAATAAAACTTTAAAAAGGAAATTGAAGAAAAATTTCTTTAAAAATCAGTTAAATTAATTATATAAGTTATGTAAATTTGAAATTATTTATATTTCAAAATTATGGTTATTAAATCCATATGATGAACATCAAAACCATGTGTACTGAATGCAAGTAATCATCATCAAAGTCAAGAACAGTAAATTCAAGTAGCCACCATCAGTGACCAAAAACCACATTGTTGGATTTTTGTTTCTTTTTAATCGTATCACCCTAAGCAATGCTGTCTACTGCCACTGGTGTGCATAGGGTTACATAGGAGGAAAGTTATGAGAAAGAGTGACAGGTTACAGGGGGTGTCAGTGGGTAAGAGAAGAATGAGAATACTGATGAGAGTGGAGTGGATAGAGAAAAGAGCGTGAGAAAGAGGATGCAAGTTAGTGAGATAGGAGATGACTATTGACTTTACATTTAAACTCCTGAAGATGGTAGTAGTCAGGGAAGCAAGTAAACGGAAGGGAATTTCCAACTAGTTGGGCCGCTTGGTGACAATATGCTTTTATTGGAGAAGTAGGTCTGAGTAGAGACATTAGGTGTACAAATGGAAGTTCTGGTGAACAAGTAAAGGAAATTATTAAAATCTAAGAAGAGATATACTACTAATTAAAATTATTGCACAGTTTTGGTTCCTTTATGAACAATAGCTTTTTAAATATTGTTGCAGCTGAGTTTGCCTTTAGGTAGAAGCAATTATGTTTGGCAGATGTATATATAAAAATAGGTTTCTACAATGAATGTTTAACAACTTGCAAGAAATTTAAAAATGGCTATGTTAAAAAATAATGGCACAAGAAAATTATAAACAGTACAAGGAATTTTGGGGCAGTACAAGCTCCTCCATGGTGAAAATGTACCACCAACCAAGCAAACAACCAACCAGTCACCCCTAAAGAAGTTATTTGAGTTATGATTAACATTTTTAGCTAATTTGAAATAATAAATAGCAGTAAAGCATTAAGTTGGAGGACTTGCTATAAATTCACATTCTTTGACAGGTGTAGATAGTTCACTTTCACTGTACCATCAGCATTGGGTCATATTTTTTGTTTTTGGTCAGTGCTGTATTTTTTTTAAAGATTTTATAAGCATTTTTGTAAACTTTTTGTTGTCATCGTGTGCTGGCCTATCTTCAATTTTTTATCATTACATCTTGAATTTTGCTTACGCTTTAATTTTTTTTTCATGAGCTGTTATATATAACATTATATCATAAAGACACTGTACTATTCGAAATTTGGGAAATTGAATTTTAAAGTTAAAAAATAAAAGAATAATTACCTAAAGACTGCAACATTTTGCTTGTCTTTTTCACATTAGTTCATAAAAGATATGGCTCACCTGTATTACATGTAATTAATATGTTCTATCTAAATTCCCCAAATTGGATTAGTTCAGATTGTTCCACTCTAATCTTCTTCAAGTCAATGCAAGTACTAATAAGAATAATTCATTCTCTGTGCTTGAAAAAGTTGAGTTACTGGAAAAAATTTTAACCCTGTTAAGTTTTAATGACTATATTTTTTATTTCTGGTCATTCAACATAAACCAAAAGGATCTGACCACTGCCTAAATAAGGGTATTTTTGGTTATCATTAGAAAATTTACACTTAATTTCAATTATTTTGAAACATCCTGTTTTATTACCTTTCAACAAAATGATATTTTTCATCCACTAAAAATTAAAAAGAAAGATACATTGATAGAATGGAGACCAATAATAAAATACTGACTCATCAAATATATAATCTTAAATAAAGATTTTATAACAACATTTACCAAAGAAGTAAATAGCTACAGAAACACTAATTTCTTAGCTCTACAAGCAATTTTTGTACATAGATCTCATTTTTCTCCTTGGATTTAATTTTTCAACAATAAGAAGCCATAATAAAACTTTAACACAATCCCTTATTTGCGTAATTAAAAGGCATCAACAAGATGACATAACATTGCTATCATTTTTGTCTGATTTATGCTGTAGCTAAATAAATTGAAAATTTTATCTATAGGATCATTCATGCTGCTGAGTGTTTTGTATTTTACAAATATACAAATGAATGTACAAGTGGATATGCAGTGTAGGATATTTTTCTGATATTTAAATGCTGATTCACCAGTTCAAACTTAAACCAGTCAATCTCATTTCAACAAAAATTAACAACTAAGGAAACAATTTACTCAAACTACAAATTGTTTTTGTCAGTTAGAAAAAATATATTTTAAAAAAATGAAGATTTCTATTTCTTTCCTAAACATTTTTTGTATCATAATTCAATTTCTGTAGTTTTCAGTAACTATATTTCCTACCATCAAACATACATTTATTATTTGATAAAGAATATTTAAGAAAAAAATAACATTCACCTGATGATTCAGCAATATTTTTACATCATTTTATAATATGTTTTAATATTTTTTCTCGTGTTATCGGAGGACAAGTATGTCAACTGGGTTTTAAGCATTAGTCTAGTACTGATAACAATGCCATTGAGATGATTTTGTGAGATTTCATTTTGTTTTGTTATAAAAAATGCATATTGTATGGTGGGAAATATGGCATTTAGTAAATATGAAACAGAGACAATACATAAGGATAAATTAATATTTTTAGAGTTTTTCTATTCAAATCATGATAATTTCATGTTACTTGTTGAAAAACATTCAAATGATTTTCATATTTTATATTGCTATAAAGAGGCTGAGTTTTTCTTGTTTTAAATCTTAAATTTCAAACAAAGATTTAAGAAAAGCATCAGCTTTCATTTGACGTTACATAACCAAGCATTCTTATTTTGCCTCAAGGATGTAATCAATATCATGTATTGCTCTGGAAGTGAGTAGCAGTGCTGCCTTCACTTTGTTCTCGTCCATTTCTTGACTGGATAGTAATTCTTCAATTTTTGTGGTCTTATCTTCCTGGAGCAAAGGTTGATAAATCTGCTGGACAGCTGATGATGAGATATCACTAGACTTGCTCACACTTCTGTCACTGAAGAAAGCCGAATCTTCTGAGACATGACTATTGCTGGGAACTTTGGTAGTTGGGAGTTGCTTTTCCAGAGTATTCTTGACAATGTCTACATAATGGTGTTAAAGAAAATAAGGAAGAAAAGGAGCAAATGCATGAAATAACTAACCATATTTTCCAGTAGACAATGAAAGCAAACAGGAAAGGAGCAATTACAAAAACTACAAAAATAATATTAAGCAAGTAATTAATATATGCAAAGCAAAGCAACAGTAATAAGGCAAAAAATTCACAAACTAAGAATGGCGTTAACTTACAAAAGGGAACACAAATGATCGCAGAAACAAAATATCGCTTTGAGATAAGAAAGAATAGAACTAAGTCATATGAGACCAAGAAGTGGTCTACTCTTATTGGTTAGGAAAAAATCCCAGCATGCATTTGTGTTTTTCCTACAAATTTGTGAGAGGGAAGTCTTCTACATTCATTCCAATGCAAACTGAAGCAAACATCTTTTCAATTAAACAGATGAGTGCACTCATTTTCCACCCATTTCCCCCTATCTATGGGGCCAATAAATACAAAGAAATATTTACAACTGTTTTGCATTTTCTTTTTTCATTTCATTTCTTTTTTGTACTTTTGCTAACAAAAAAGGGAGAAAGGGGAAAAAATAGAGAGAAAAAAGAGAGAAAATAATGGGGAAAAAAATGAGGAAAAAATGAAGCTAAGAAAATTGGGAAAAAAAATCAAGAAAAAAAGGGAAAAAAATTGTGGAAATAAAAAATTGTGGAATTAAAAAAAACTGTGGTCTTGGCATTCTGAGAACCATTTCAGTATTTTCACTGTTATTAACCTCAATCAGGTTTTCAGTTTTTTCAAAGTTTGAAATGTTACTTTAAATTCACTAAAAGTTACTAGTTTGTGTTTCTGAGTTATTATATAATTGGTAATACTTTTGTCACTTGCTTTCATAGGGAGGTTAATTCAATATCCAAAAAAGTTATTTTGAACTTTACTTTTGATAAATAGTACTCTCTTAAAATTTGCAGTGCTTTTCAGGCATTGTCAGGGTTTTCTCTCATAAGAGACTTTGGTCATCAAGAAATTGAACTATCTTGGCAAACACACTTGCATTATTTTCATAGTAATCATTATTGGGACAATCAAATGATGTCAAGATCATTTTGTAATATTTTAATTCTCATGTATCCTAAAAACATATTTCATATTTTGATTTGTCACCAGTGAAACCATGTTTATTACTGGGCCTGTAACCGGGAGAGTAATTGACCATAGTTAAATGTAAATTGGCAAAGTTTGCAATAAACAGCAACAACAATAGAAAGAAAAGGAAAGATCAGGATAAAATAATATTATTCTTTTTCATGTGCTGTGTTCCCTCAGGATGTAGGTGACCATGGACTTCCACTTGGCTCTGTCTCTTATAGCTCTCAATATTTTTTCTCTTGGTATCTCTTCTAAGCCTCGCTCCACCATCCATTTGCTCAGACCTAATAAGTATGCCTTGTGCTGATTTCCCCTGTCTCACCTTCCCTTTATCTGATCTGTGAGTATTAAATTCTCCAGGCCCTCCTTCCTCATTATGTGTCCCAGGAACATCATTTGTCTCTTCCTGATATTTAATAGGAGTTTTCTTCTCATTTACACTAAAATATAAAACCAATATTTCTGCTGCCTCAAGCCTCTCCTTCATCCTTGATGAGATCGTCCCACATTCACTTCCATGCAGAAGAACAAATATCTCATAGCAATACACCACTCTTTTCTTTGTTTCTAATGAAATTTTCCTATCTTTCAGTACTCTGGCTAGCTTCTGAAATGCATCTTTGGATCTCCATGTCGCACTTTCCATCCTGTCAAAATTTGAATTTTTTTTACTTATATTTTAGTTTCTCAAATTGTAGTTGGCATATTGGGCTCCTCTTTTTGATAATGACCATACATTCAGTTTTCTTTAAGTTTATGCTCAGTCCTTTCTTCTCACTTTTTTTTGCTACCTTCTGTAGAAGGTTCTGCATTTTCCTTTCTGTTGTGGATTCTT
The DNA here is from genome assembly GCA_037127315.1 of Ascarosepion bandense. Classification (NCBI taxonomy): domain Eukaryota; kingdom Metazoa; phylum Mollusca; class Cephalopoda; order Sepiida; family Sepiidae; genus Ascarosepion; species Ascarosepion bandense. The sequence goes on from JBBBDQ010000279.1 coordinate 942,878, forward strand.
GTTTAGAAAACCACACAATATAATAACACAAAACAGATATGAGAGGAAAAATGCAAGTACATTGAACAAAAGATATACAACCTGTACATGGTTAGTAGATTCAGGAATATTTGTTAGTAGGAGTCAAATGTATACAAAGAAGTAAGTCTGGGTAATAAGTCTATATTCTTGCTGACCAACGAGCAGCAGTTCAACTGCTCTGACAAGTGCTACAACTTTAACGCACTACAGGCACCCTACAGACACACTTGTTCTCTGTAGGCAGGATTATAAGTACACCTTGAACGAGTCCATTGAGTGTGTAAAAAGGGGTGACTCCCCATCACTTTCCATGTCTGCTATCAGCAGTATATCATCCATGTATCTGATATTGTTGAGATTATGGCCGCCAAAGATGAATCCTGGCAAGGCTTTTATTTCTCTCATAATTGCTTCGCTGTACAGTTTGAAAAGATCCAGTGAGAAAACACATCCTTGTCTTATGCCCTCTTTCTATTTTTGCAAACCTGCTAAGTTCACTTCCTATATGTACACAAGCAAACAAATAGCATATGCATGGCAAAGCACTAATAATATGGCAAAATGTTTACAATGGTGTTAACTCACAAAAGGGGATACAAATAACTGCAACATTCTGGTTTCAAGATGAGAAAAGATACAAATAAGTCAGATGATACCAAGAAGTTGTCTAATCTTATTGGTTATGAAAAAATCCCAGCATGCATTTGCATGCTTTGCCTATAAATTGGAGAAGGGCAAGTTTTTTAGTCATTCCAATGCAAATTGAAACCAACAAAAAGGATACAATCAAAACAGCTGATCTTTTTTAACTCTCTGTGAACCAACCTTAAAAAAACAAACAAAAAACAATCATATGAATAAATAATTCTCACTGCAAGGAAAATATTAACTTGTTCATTAAAGAGAGACTGAAACTTGTTTTGTATCAGAAATCTTTACTGTGTTCTGTAAATATTCTGTGCTTGCCACTTTTGTTTGAGATGCAAATAAAGAACCTGTTGTTCAGAGTTAGGTTAAAAAGATATATAAATATTTAAACAACTTGCAAGCTAAACATTTTATTGAAATATAAAGAGAAGCTAATCAAATTTAATGATAAATTCTTTGCTATTATCACTACTTTTTAATAACTTTATTTTATTACAATACTTCACATTAATAAAATCTACTACAAGCACAAAGACCATGGATTAGATAGAAAATATATTACTGATACTAATCTATATGTAAATAATCCTGTCATTTTGATGGACATTATATTAATATTGTAATATTAAATATCAGAAGCAAATGTGGGATTATATTGCATGAAATATGGTATATGAAACAAAAACATTTAATAAAGAACAACAATCATAAAATTAAGTAATAGTGAAAATACATCTAAAATTTTTGGTAAAGTTAACATGTTTATATTTTAATCTTAAACTATATTTTCTTTAAAATTTTAAACAAAAATTAATACTTTGCAAAATTTCACATTTAAAATTTTTAAGATATAAGATTAATTCATTTAAATATTTTTAATAGTCTAAAATTTTACAAAGATCAACAATCTAAAATTTGTTCTACACGATAAAACACTGTGCCAGTATATATTTATTGGTCACAGCCTACCCTTCTTATATTTGTTGTTACAGTAGCAGGAGTCATTACTCATTCCCAATAACAATACATACCTCATGGATGTGCGTTATGGTGCAGTGGATATCAGCTCGGAATGAGAAATCGAGGAGCCGAGTTCGAATTCCAGTTGAATTCATTGCATTCACTTATGTGCAAATACCCTTGGGAAAGGTATGAATCCATCTCTTCCTTCCAGCTATGGGTTAAATAACAGGACAGACTGGGTTCTATAGCCTTGAAAGCAATGGCAAACTACTGCGGGATAATCTTCTGCCCAGTCAGTCATGTCTCTTTCGAGATATGATCGCCCAAGCGTGTTTCACGTATGGTACTTAACTGACTGACCTCATGTTACCATATATTATTAAGTAGCTAATTAGGGAAAATCAAACTGCTCATAGATGGTTTTCAATTTCTTGCTTCACATTAGCTTTCTTAGGATATTTTTAATTCTAAGAACTTAAAAAAGAATCCTTACATGCAATTGATAAAGACTGAAGTTATGCAAACAATATAAATTTTAGTAAGTGCAAAAAGCCCTGAACCAATCTTTGTCAAATTTAGATTAGTTCATTTTGACTCTTGGTAAAATCTCTAAATCCTATTTTTAGCCGTTATTATTTGGGATATATGGAATTTACAAAAATAGATTATTAAAAGATATAATGCAGATTAAAATAATATTAGTCTGAAGTCTAATAAATAATATTTTTCACTTTTTTTTTTCAAGAAATATACATGTTAAAATATGTGTAATGGAAAGGTTCTAACAAATGCTGAAAAATAAGAAATAATAGTTACTGAGTTAGGCTATGTCTACTTTGAAGGTAACAAAGGAGCTTCATTTAATGAAAACTACTGAAAATATAATTAAAATGAGAACTAGAAGCAAAGAAAAACAAAGCTTTATGAACTCCTTTTTTTCCTGAAGAGGAATGTAAACTAAAGCAAATTATGAGTAAAAAAAGATCACTATAACCAGTACATACATCTTTGAGCTTTCTGGAATTGAGGGAATCAAGAAGAACAAAGTGTAGATTACTTAAGAAATAGGAGCTGTTTGAAATTAAGGGAATCAAGAAGGACAAAGTGTAGATTACTTTAGAAATTAGGGTTTGGCAGTAAATTTGAGCTGTCTAGATGTGAAGGAATAAAGAAGGACAAAGTGTAGATTACTTAAGAAATAGGAGCTGTTTGAAATTAAGGGAATCAAGAAGGACAAAGTGTAGATTACTTTAGAAATTAAGGTTTGGCAGGAAATTTGAGCTGTCTAGATGTGAAGGAATAAAGAAGGACAACGTGTAGATTACTTAAGAAATTAGGATCTGACAAGAAATCTATAAGTTAACTACTTCTCAGTAAAGCAAGTATTTGAAAGTGTCAAAATTAAGCCAAGATATACACAAAAAATTGATTATTCTATTATTGTCATTTTCAGATAGATAACACATGATGATCAATGGATCTTATGATTGGGTCAAAGGATGAACTTTATCTAATTCTGAGTTGCTCAAGGCTAAAAGGAGGCAGTAGTATGATGATATAATCTGGAATTGTCACCCAAACCATTATTGGGATATACAAAGTTGATGAAAGAATGAACTGAACTGTGCTAAATGTTGCTATTTTATGGACAAGATTTTCTTTGAATAGTACAAGCTTCAACCCTGCAATTTCAAAACAAAGTGTATATTTATGCATAACAATGCTCTATCTGACATATCTAAGGTTAGCCATGAGTTTCTTGATCGTAAAAGCTTTACAGAAGATAATGGAATGGCTACCATCAAGTTTTGATCTGAATCTAATCAAAGATCTATAGACTATTATGAATATGAAATTATGTAGGTTGCAAGCAATATGACAACAAAGTTGACTTCTTGAAAGCAATTAAAACTGCTATGTTGGAAATTGAGCTTGCTGAAGTTAAAAACTTAAAAACAATTTGTAATAAATTGCTGCAATTGAGGAGATTCACTATATAAAAATTTAAATGCTCCAGAAAATTGCTATTTTTTTATAGATGTTGATCAATTGTAGATTATTTTATTAACCTGTTATTGAAGTAAAACAGGATTCTCTGATTATGCATCACTCTAGACCCAAGTTTTTAAAATAAAATAAAAAAAACAAAACAACTTCAATAAAAGATTGACACTACAAAAAAAAAAAAACTCGTCTTGTTTCAAAATCTCAATTGATTTTTTAAATTAAAGAAAATCTTTTTCAAATCAAATTCAAGTTATTGAAGTTTATTTGCTTTGCACAGTAACTTCAGAAAAGCTGTATACATGGTGATACTGTTGCAGTTCCAGTAGTAAGTACATTTTAAGAATGAAGTTTCTAGCTCCATATACAAGTGGTTAAAATTATGAATTATTCTATAGAGAGGTGGCAACTTAAAGCAAGAGAGTTCAGTCTATCCTGCTATTTTACCCAGAGTGGGAGGAAGAAGAGATGGGTTCATACTTTTCACAAAGATTTTAGTGTAAAGTGTATACAAACTGCCCCAACTGAAATCTGAATTCTACCAACTCCATTTTTTGGATTGTTAACCTCCCTTTAATCACTAGTCATAATATTTAATTTATGCTTATATAAATATTGAGAAATATAAGGTAGCCATAATTTAATTGGTGCATGTTGTCATTGACTTTTTGTCAGATAGTAGTAAAGTTGATTTTCACTTTTTTTTTTCATAGTGGATATGTATGATACAAATGTTTCCTGGATGCCTTGTCAGAATATGCATAAGAATTTATTAAAACATGAAAAGTGACAGCATTTTCAGATTTGGCAGGGGATTTGAGATAAAATCTATGTTTAATGTGAATCTACTGTGTGTCTTAGCTAGAAAAGAAAGAGATAAATCTTGATGTGATAGATTTAAAAATTTCTTTGTTCCTAAGTAAGAAAGCTATGAAGACGTCTAATACAATACTTGATTTTGAAAATGATGTATGGATTTTTTGGGAAAAAAAAATTCACTGTACTGATTCTGGTCATTACTATATCCATTTATATAAACTTTTATCAAATGCTAATAAGTGAAAAAGCTATTATTGTGAGAAAATTAGATAACAAAAACTTTAATGAAAAAATAAAATAGATATTTAGCCACCCTGGTACTGATGAATTGTGCAGATTGGTAAAATATGCTAGGATAAGAGATACATAGCTTCCTAAAATTTTAAAATATATTACTGCATATTGTGACAAATGCTTACGTTGAGTCAAAGTTGTAGGTTTTTTTATGGCTTCACAGTTTAATGAAACTATAGCAATGAACATAAAAGAAATCAGAAAAATAAGGTTCTGCATATGATTAAGCAATTAGGGACAGTATAGCAAAAAGAATGAAAACCAAAGAAACTAGCAAGGTTATTGGTGCAGTATTCCTGGCATACTTTTAACAGATAATGAGAGAGAATTCAATAACAATATGTTAATGAACATGGTGCAGAACCTGATTATCTTTGTAAAAACCACCACTGCTCAGAGCCCATGGAGCAATGGATTCAATGAATGTCACGATGATATATTGAATCTAATAGTAATCACAATTGAGGATGTTGGTTGTTCCTTTGATGATGTATTAGGATGGTCTGTTAGTTTAAAAAATTCTTTATATAACTTCAATGGATTTAGCCATAAATAGCTTGTGTTTGGCTACAATCCCAATGTATCTGTTGTTCTGAAAATTTATCTAGTTGCTTTTGAAGGTATTTCTAACAAGGGTGTAGAAAATAATTTTAATGCATTGCATACAGCTAGAAGGACATTTGTCCAGGCAGAAAGACCACAGAGAAAGTTTTACATCATAAAATCCATTCATCTAGAGGAACTGAATTCCTCAATGATGGTTGGGCATATTTCAAAAGGGATAGAATGGAGAATTGACAACCTTTGTATCATGCCGTTCTTCCCTTCCACTCTCTTGCAACCCTCTTCACACCTGTATTCTCTGACTCCCCTGTAACATGTTCCTTGTTCTCATCACTCACCTGTTCTGTAACCCCCTGTGCACTAGTGGCAGTTCTGCTTTGCTTGGGATGAAATGATTAAAAACACACACACATGGCACCTTTTGTAAAAAGATTGTTGTTCTTAAAAGGTTAGGCTATACATTTTTGTTTCTAAAAAGAATGGTTTCAATACAATAATTTCTTCCGTTAATTGTTACTGGGCAGATTATTTGCTACCAATTAAAAATATTTTGTCTTTTTCTTGGTTAGATAATTTCCATGTTTCAAAAGTTTAATTTAATTTTGGGGATAATGTTATTTTCTTTCTAGTGCTATGCATTTTGATAGTGTTGTGCTATTTTGGCATTTTTTTGTGTTGAGTGGTATTTTGTGATTATTTTATCTTTCTTTGAAGGATGCTTTTGTTGCTCCTATTTAAATGTTTGTGTTAGTGTTATTTGTCACAGAAGCTTTGTATATTATGCTGTTGATTAGACATTTATTATTTATTAGACAGTTGTTTTTCTTTTAGCAGTTACATTTGTTCATTTTGTGTTGTGAAAATAGTAAAAAGAGCACCACCACACAGCAGCAATAGCAAAAGCCATAAATTATGCTGAGATGAGAAGCTAGCAATAACCAGCTTTCAAAATGAAATATTTTACAAAATAAAAACAAAATAATGGGAAAATGTAGACATGTTAACAAACATCTACTTTGCTACACAAATAATAAATAACAAAATCAAATAAAAACAAAACACACAAATAAAAATATATAAACACACAATCACAACAAAGCCCACAAACACCCAAATATGACCTAAAAATAAAAACCCTGAAGTGGTCAAACATACCAACACAGTTAGAAAAAGTCAAACCAATAAAAGAGGTCAATACAACAAAAATAGGACAACCTATGATAAGAACAAACAACCAAAAAAGTAACTCAGCAGACACCCACTCATGCATACATTAAAAACAATAAAAAAAGCATTAAAAAGACATCAAACATCTGCACAATAAAAATAAAAGAAAAGGAAAGTAATTGCAATTGCAAATAAGATCACTCTCACAAAAAAAATAAATCACACCAAGCTCCATATAAATACGAAAAAAATGAGACACAACAAAAATAAATTGAATGAGTGAAGACATAATGGTGTTCTCACAAAACTTAAGTTCGTATGAACCTGCTCAGTTTAAGTGACAATAAAAACCTCCTTCCCAAAATTTCTTTGATCAATAAAACTACAGAAAAAAACAAACAACAATCTTGACGCTAAACATTATCACAGCTCAACACTATATACACACATCTATATTAGTGTTGACCTCAGTGTCCTATATATATATATATATATATATATATATATATATATATATATATTTATTTATTGTAAATTATATTTTAGAACATGTACATAATTATTCTATATATAACCTCTATGAAGGTACGCTCGTTTCGGCATTCATTGAAGTTTCAATGCCGAAACGAGCATACCTTCGTAGAGGTTATATATAGAATAATTATGTACATGTTCTAAAATATAATTTATAGTAAATATTCACAGCTCTATATATTATATATCAAGCACTGTTTTAAATTAATGTTTTGGACATTGTAAGAATTCTTCGTTCTGTATTCACTAGGATATATATATATATATATATATATATATATATATATATATATATATATATTAGTGGATACCCGAGTCAATACCAAGTAGCAAATTATTTCATGCTTGAACACAATTTTCAGACCATGTGTGTTGTGTTTTAGAATCTTAACAACTTACCACAGAGGCCTATTCTTGAAGGGCTATCAGTGACTTCAACTATTGCTGTGATAAAAAAGGTCACAAAACAAAAGACAAACAGAAAATCATCTGGTAATTATGACAGACCAGCAGAGATATAGTAATTTGGTAGTAATCTCCTGGTTTATAAACTCTGTAATCTTTTTTAATCTGAGATTCAGAATCAGATTTTCAGGAGTTTAGAACACTTGCATTGTCCATCTGTATAAGCATAAAGGCAATAAAAAATGTAACAATCATAGAGGTTGTCTGTGTTGCTGGGAAAATTCTTGGTAGGATCATCTTGAACAGACTCAACTCTTCTTTGGCCAATGCAGTCTTAGCTGAATCTCAGTGTGGTTTTTGGTTCTGTTAAAAGCACTGTAGACATGATTAGCAGTTTAAGGTAACTACACTAGAAAGCACAAGAGCATAACAAGAATTTATTACTTTCATTGATTTCACTAAGGCCTTTGATACAGTTTCAAGAGACATTCTCTGGGCTGTCCTTAAAAAGTACTGTCATCATGTCCTTCCATCAGGGATGATGGCCTCAGTACCAATGGAAAGGTGTCTGACTCATTCATTGTGTTCTTGCACCTATAAAACTTGCTTTGTATTTTTTCTCTCATGCTGGAAACAGCATTTGAGAATGTTAAAGAGGGTGTGAGATTTCAGTTTAGGACAAGTGGTGGGTTGTTGAACCAACAAACAAAACTTCTTAAACAAAACTGCTTTCTTTTAATCATCTTGAGAACCTTTTTTTGCCTTCTATCAGCATTAGTGATGCCAACTTTCAGGAGAATGACTCAGTTTTCCTTCTCAGGCTAAGGTTTTACACTAACAAGAAGTGTAATGGTTCAATTGAATCAATTTCTAAGTCTACTACTAAGAAAGTTGGTTCACTATATCATGTTAGACAATTTTTCTAACCAGAATATATTTTACCCCTTTATACAAGTCTTTAATGAACTACAATCTGTCCATATACTAAATATTTCTGTCGCATCTTATCTGGGATTTCTGCCATGTATTTAGAGATTCTTGAGAAAATAAAAAAGAAGAATCCATAATGTTATTAGTTTTGATGTGGCATCTTGGCTTCAGTCACTTTCCTATCACCATAATGTAGCTTCCCTATGCTTTTTCTATAAATATTCAAGGTAATTTTTTTGGTGAGCTTTGAATTTGGTACCTCAATTTTACTAATTTAAGCACAATACTAGATTGGCAGCTAGGTCTCATTTTACAGTTGAAATTGCTAGATGTAACCATAGGTTCTATGTTAACAATTTCTTCTCTCATACTTATCGCTTGTGAAACACTTTCTCTTTCCAATCAACTTTGATACTCAAAATTTAAATGCAACATCAATTGTCATCTTCTGGCTTCTTAATACCTGTTCTTTTATTGTTCTCTTTCCTTAATAATGTTTCTTTCTCAGATTTTTCTACACTCAGTAAACCATTGCATTTTAGTGGCTTTATCACCAAGCTTGGGGTGAAATGATTAAATGAAAATTCGTCCATCTAATTCTTGTAGTTTTTCATTACTTGAAGATGCAGGGGAGAGTTTTAGGGAGTTTTTTGCAGTCACATTAGCTTTTTCATTTCCATGAAATCCAGAGTGACTGGGAATCCAACAGAAAATGATAGTTTTGTTTTGTGAGGTCACATGTATTCTATGTAGGAGTTTGGTGAGTAAAGGATTGTTTAATTTTTGGTTTTTAATGATTCAAGTATTGATAATGAGTTTGCAAAAATAATGAATTTATTTGAATTAAGTTTAGTGATGAGGTCTAGTGCTAAGTCAATGCCTGTAACTTCAGCACTAAAAATTGAGGAGTTGTTAGGTAATCTTTTCTGTAGCACAATACTTTTAAAGATAGCAGTACATCCTTTGTTTTTGACTTTGGAGCCATCAGTATATATGTGGGCCGAATTTGGGTATTGTTCCAGGATATAATTTAGTTTTTCTATATAGTATAAGGGGTGTGTGTCAGATTTAGTGTGAGCAGCCAGTTTTAAAATGACTTTTGGTTGTTTAAATAGCCAGGGTGGATGTTCGGGGAAATTGAATTCATGCATACTAGTTCTGTCTATCAAATTGTCTGTACGTGGTTTTATCATTTTTTCCATGTGAAGGCTAAAAGATTTGATAGCGTCTTCTTTTTTGTCAAACAGATGTTAATAGTTTGGGTTGAATGTGCATTGATTAGCAGAAGTTGATGGATTAGATTTGAGTGTTAGGTAATATTGTAGGGTTAATTTTTCACATCTCAGTTTTAGTGAAGCCTCGGGGGCATTGACATACAGGCTTTCTATTGGGTATGTTTTAAAGGCACCAAGAGCAAGTCTTAGACCTATGTGATGGATGGGTTCAAGAAATTTTAGGTAGGATTTCCTGGCCATACCATATATGAAACTTCCATAATCCAGTTTGGATCTTATTAGAGTTTTGTATATTTTTAGGAGTGATATGCAATCTACCCACAAAAGTTGTAGTGTTTTGAAACATTTTTGTTTTAAGTATTTCAAACGGGAGATGAATGTGAGTTTTTTATCAAAACTTATTCCTAGAAATTTGTGTTGTATGATCATTTCCATTTCAGTTTTGTCTAATTTAAGTGTTAGATCCTTGTGCATTTTTTTTTTATTACAAAAATGAATACTTAGTTTTGGTTGGTGAGAATTTGAAACCATTTTCGATGGTCCATTGGTTTAGTTTATTTATGCATAGCTGCTGTTGATGTTCTGTGGTATGCATATTTTTTTTATCTATGGCATATTAGGGGATCATTTACATATAAGGAACCATTAACTTCGTTGTTCAGACAGTTTACAATGTTGTTAATTTTATGTTAAAGAGAGTGCTGGAAAAATGCATCCTTGTGGAACTCCTTGTATTTTGGGGCCTGAGAGAGTTGATCCTATTCTTACTTTGAAGCTTCTGTTGGATAAAAAGTCTTTTATCAACAAGGATAATCCGCCTTTTGGGCCAAGGTCGTATAAGTCTTTCATTATTCCTTGTCTCCATGTTGCTTCATAGGCCTTTTCTAAATCAAAGAAAATGGCTATTGTGTGTTCTTTTTTGATGAAAACCTCTCTGATAAAGGTTTATAAGCGGACTATGTTATCTATTGTTCCTCTTATTTCAGAAGCCACTCTGTAAATTGGTAATTAAATTATTGGTTTCCAGGTCCCAATTTAGTTTTCTATTTGGTATTCTTTTGAATGTTTTGCATAAGCAACTTGTTTATGTTATGGGTTGAAAATTTTTTAGGCCTGATTTTTCTTTTTCTGGTTTTGGTATGGGAATCACAATAGCCTGTTTCTAGCTATTAGATAGTTTTCCCTTGCATCATATTTCGTTAAAGATGTTAGCAAATATTTTATGGATTGGGGGTGGGTGGGAAAGAGTTGTTTTAAGAATTTGTAATGAATTTCGTCGGAGCTGGTAGCAGTATTATGTGATTCGCTGATGGCATTTATGAGTTCGTTCTTCGTAAAAGAATGATTGTATTCTTCTTTGTTATTTGAATTAAAATTTAATTTATTTTTTATTTTTTCTGTATCCTGCTTAATTTTTTGGAAAAGTTGTCTGTAGTTTTTGTTAGAGGAATTGTTTTTGAAAGTTTCCGCGAATAGGTTTGTTATATTTTTGTCTCTTATTTTTCTGTTATTTAGCATGAGGTGGTTTAGAGGAGATAAATTCTTTCCAGCGATTTTTCTTATCATGTTCCAAACTTTTTTTGTTTCATATTACAGTTTATTTTGTTTACATAATTTTTCCAGGATTTCCTTTTGGCTTCCTTGATGACTCTACATGCTACTGCTCTTTTTTGTTTGAAAAGGTTTAGGTTATGGGTTGTGAGTTAAATTTTCATAGTGCTGCTTTTTGTAGTCTTATTGCCTTTTTACATTCACCATTGAACCATGGTCTGTGTTTGATTGATCCTTTTTGATATTCATGCTCTTATGATGGCTATTAAAGTTTCTGTGAAGTATTCGATTGATTTGCTAGAGTCTTCTTTGTTTGAAAGTTTTTGTTGGCATGTTTTTTTATATTCTCTCCAATCTGCTTTATTTAGCTTCCATTAAGGGAGATGGTTTTTAATTTCTTTTGAATATGTCAAAGTAATTGGGAAATGGTCACTACCCCATGAATCATCTAGAACTTTCCAATCTTAGTCCATAAGTGTAAGTAGGGGTCACAAAGTGATAGGTCAAGCACTGAATAAGTACCTGATACAGGCTGTAGGCATGTGTTAGTCATCTTATTTAGTAGGCATAAGTCATTGTTGTTAATGACTTTTTTCTAGATTTTTGCATTTTTGATCTGAGTATTTGGATCCCCATATAATGTTGTGGCTATTAAAGTCACCTAGTAATAAAAAATGGTCTTGGTAGTTCTATTAGATTGTTTAGATCGATTTCGTTTATGGGATCGTGTGGTGGGATATAAATGGAGCAGATGTTGATGGTTCTGTGTAGAGTGGCTTTTGTAGCAACAGCTTGTATATTGGTCTTTAATTGTATTTTGCTTTGGGGGATATCATTTCTAATTAGTATTGATACGCACCCCCATGCCCTTTGATTGGGGTTATGAATATAATTAGATTGAGTATAGTTTTTTTATTTTATCATCAGCTTTTAGGAAGGTTTCCTGTAGGCAGATGATGGTGGGGAGATAATTCATTATAAAAAGAAGTAGATCGTTTATGTTTGGTTTTAAGCCCCAACAGTTCTATTGTATAATTTTTTGAATCATGAGATCTTACGAGGATTTACTTGTCTATATTATATGTCGTAATAGAGATGTCCATCTATCTTATACTTTCTCTCTTATTTGCATTTTGTTATGTTTTGACCCTTGGATTTCTTTTGGTTCTGCTTGTTTATTGGGGGATGTCCCTTTGTTTTTTTTTTCTTGGTTTGGATGAAGACTGTTCCTTTTTTTTTTTTTTTTTAGATAGAAGGGTTGTTTTTGATTTGCTTTTGTTGGGGCTTTTTGAAATTCTGTTTTGAATGTCTCTCCTGACTCTCGGTTTCCATCAGTTAGAATTTGTTTTCATTTTCAATTAGTTCAATTTCTGTTTTTTTTTTTTGTTGTGTTGATTCTTTGAAGGAGATTTCATTTTTGAAGGTGAGGAGTTATAAAATTTGATAGTGGTGATGAGGAGGATTGGCATTTGCTGTTGCTTGGATTGTAATTTTCTTTGATTTGTAACATCTTTGGTTTTGTCAAACTAGTATTGGGGATTTTCCTTTAGATCCGATTCAGTATCAGATCTAGTTGTCGAACTGATTAAATTTTTCTTTCGTATCTCCAGTAGTGATACTAGTTCTTTCACCAGATCAGACAGATTGTTTTGTGTTGTTTCTTGTCTATGAATTCAGTTGTCTGTCATTCTGGCTATATTCGCATATGTTGATGCATTCAGAGAACTCTCAACTATCCTTCTTACCTCCGGGTATGATAGGTTTTTAGTGTGTTTGATTGAGGATATTTTTTTCTTTCTTCCAGACTTCACATTCTTTTGAGTTTGCTGCATGATTTTGTTTGCAGTTTGCACATTTTAATGGTAGTTTGCAGTCAATTTCTCCACAATCTTTACATATTGGTGGTTTGATGCATCTTTCCTTGTAGTGCCCGAACTTTTGGCAGTTGTGGCATCTCAGAGGATTTGGTATGTATACTTCCACTTTTTCTATCAGATATCTGATTTTTATTTCAGTATGAGGTTTTAGGGTGTTAAAATTTAGAATGTAAGTGTTTGTTGGAGTCATTTGGTTGATTTTTTTTTATCAATATTCTTTGGGCATCTGTGACACCTTGTTTCCTTAGGCTGTTTATTTTATCCAGCATGCAGAGGGAGAGATCTGGGCTTTTTATCACACCCTTTGAGGAGTTCAAGGAAGTGTGTGTGTGGGGGGGGGGGGGAGTAGGCTTTTATCTTAAGATTAGAAAAATGGTGCTGAATGGTGCGGTACGCCGGGAGTTGGGCAGCGGGGTGAGCTCCCACTGTTCTTATAAAATGACTCCTGATGGCTAGTGTAATTTTACACCTCTGCCGCACAAACTCCCTACCCTGCGTCCACGTCGCGGCACTGGCTCCACTAAACGGGCAAGGGTGTGAAAGCGAGTGTTCGGCGCTTTAAAACCGTTCAATGCTCCCTGCAAATCCAGATCGCGTCTGTTCCGGCATCCGGCGGCCCCTGGTGGCGGTGACCTCTGCGTCTGCGGGTAACCTGCGGCAAGTCCTCGTCGTCACTGCGGGGTAGGGCTGGGGACCCTACCACACCATCCGCTTTTTCTCCTTGAATCATCCCTTATGATTATGATTATGATTATTAATGTCTCTCACAGTTATACCGACTCAAGCTACGGCGTACCCGGTAGGCGACGCGCCTGTCCTCAACGGTTTGACGGGGCAGGTGTTAAATCAGCAAGTCAGACTACTTCCACGCAGGCGTTCGTCTTACTTCGCCTGCTGGAATGTGCGCACGCTGCAGGATACTGGAGTGCAAGCTCTAACCATGCGTGCGCTGTACAACTATGGAGTTGAAGTTGCATGCCTCTCAGAGGTCCGCGTCCCTGACTCCGGACACTCCACAATCAAGGTCCCGGGGGTCGACAGGAACTTTCATCTCTACCACAGCGGCGTGTCGGACAACACGGGGCGCCAGGGCATAGCCATCGCCTTGGCAGAATCGGCAAATGCGGCTCTCTTGGAGTGGGAGCCAATTTCTCCGCGCCTCGCCAGGATTCGGCTGAAGGGCCACATCACAAACATCTCCGTGGTGGCCATGTATGCGCCCACCCTTGATGCAGACGATGCCACCAAGGACGCGTTCTACAGCCGGCTCCAGCAGGTCGTCCGAGGGGTTCCTCGCCGCGACATGCTGATTGTCGCGGGTGATTGGAATGCACGCACGGGGCCAGGCGACGACACATCCAGACATATCCTCGGTCGGTTTGCTTTGGGGACCCGATGTGACAACGGCGACCGCCTCGTCAACTTTGTGGCCGCAAACCGCCTGGTGGTCAGCAACACACATTTCGACCACCCGCGCAGACACCTGGCGACCTGGAACTCAAACGACGGTCACACGCAGAACCAGATAGACTACGTCCTAGTGCGGTCCCGTTGGGCCAACTGCGTGCTTGACTGTCGGGCGTATAGAGGAGCAGAAACCGGGAGTGCAAACGGCTCCGACCACGTTCTTGTCCGTGCAAAACTTCGTCTTCGCTTGAAGCGTCTTCCTCCGCGGCAACTAGCCCGCCGGTTTGATGTATCAAAACTCAAATCGGTGGTTGCTGAGCCTTTTCGTGTTGAGCTGCGGAACCGTTTTGACGGCCTCGTCTTGGACGAGGAGGCACCTCCAGAAGCGGAATGGAGCGCGCTAAAGACAGAGGTTACAAACGCAGCTAAGGCCCATCTGGGCTATACCCGCCGTCGGCACCGCGATTGGATCTCCGCGGGGACGATTGATCTGGCCGAACGAGCACGGCGTGCGCGACTGACACAATCCACACACTACCGCGAGCTACGGCGCAGAACGGCGCAAGCAGTCCGCAACGACCGCAACGCGTACTGGCGGAGAGTGGCGGAAGAAACGGAACAGGCCTCAGCCAATGGTGATACCAGAAAGCTGTACCGTCTTCTCAACCGGGTCAGCCGTCCATCGCGGGGTGCGAGCGATACTCTCGTTGATGCAGCAGGCAATACGATCGCCGATATGTCAGCCCGGCTTGACAGGTGGCAAGAGCATTTTAGTGCTCTGCTTAACCATGATCCAGCACCAACCCCTGTCCATGCCAGCACATCTGCAGCAACAACGTATGCCTGCAACGCGGATCCACCGACGCCAGATGAAGTTCGCGTGGCTCTCTTTCAGCTGAAGAACAACAGGGCCCCCGGTGAAGATGGCCTTCCAGTTGAAATCTTCAAAAGCTGTTCCGAGGTGATGGTGCCATGGTTACACCGCCTCCTGATGAAGATCTGGAACACAGAGGTCGTCCCCGCTGACTGGAGAGAGGCAGTGCTTCTCCCCTTCTTCAAAAAAGGCGACAAACGAGTATGTAGCAACTACCGCGGAATCAGCCTGATCGATATTTCGGCCAAACTGTTCACAGTCCTGCTACTGAAGCGCTTCCAACTCGCTCGCGACCACCGTACCCGCCCAAGCCAGGCTGGTTTCCGTCCGGGTAGGGGGTGCTCTGACCAGATCTTTTGTCTACGCCGGATACTGGAGACGCGCTGGTCTTACCAACAACCGACGGTGCTCTGTTTCATCGATTTTGCAGCGGCCTTCGACTCGGTGGACCGCAGCGCTCTGTGGACTATCATGCGGGACGATGGCATTCCGCCAAAGCTGCTGCGTCTGATTCAGGCCTACTACCGGGAGACAAGGACACGTGTTCGTGCTTACGGTGCTGAGACCGGGGCGTTTGAGGTCCGCACTGGTGTGCGACAGGGATGCGCGCTCTCCCCGACGCTCTTCAACTACGCTATCGACTGGATTCTGATGAGCGCCCTTCAAGGCTTCACTGGGGTTCGGGTGGGCCGCAACTTGGCCGTGACCGACCTGGCGTACGCTGACGACATTGTCCTTCTTGGTGACAGCATCGAGGAGGTGCAGGCGGCCGTCAGCCGAGTGCATACCAGCGCGTGCGCGGTCGGCATGCGCATCAATGCTGCAAAGACGAAGGTGATGATGGCGCTGTTGCCTCCAGAGGCCCAACAACCCATCCTGCTCGACGGAACACCCCTGGAGATGGTGGACCACTTCATCTATCTGGGCTCGTCTTTTGTCCCGAGCGGCCAGGGTGGCGATGAGATCGGGCGTCGCATCAACCTTGCGAGGGCCGCCTTCAACCGCCTCCAGAAGTGTCTCTGGTCAAGGCGGGAGATCGCCCTGTGTACAAAGAGCTGCGTCTACCAAGCTGTTGTGCGATCCATCTTGCTGTATGGCTGCGAGACGTGGCCGGTGCGCGTAGCGGACCTCAAGAGGGTGGAGGTCTTCGACAATGACTGTCTCCGGCGCATCCTGCGTTTCCGGCGGATTGATCGGGTGCGGACATCGACCCTTCGTCAAACATGCCGTCTTCAACCGATACCGGCTGCTCTCCGACTCCGTCGACTGCGTTGGTTCGGCCATGCTGCGCGCTGTCCTCCGGGTGAGCTGATTCGCGACTGCCTCTTCCCGAGGCCCCTACTGGGCTGGCGCAGGCGTGCGGGGGGTCAGCTGAGGACGTGGGCAGCCACGCTGAAGGGGGACATGGAGCCGATCTCGGGCCCAAATGTCGTGGGATTTCGGAGGTGGAACCGGGACTGGGCAGAGATCGGAGTGGAGCTGGCTCAAGATCGCCGATCGTGGGCCGCCGCTGGGAGAGACGCTTCAAATGTTCTTGGGGATGCCGGCTCAACCCGTCCTGGGTGAATGCCGCTACAATACAATATAATATATAATATAATCATTTGGTTGATTTTTTTTTATCAATATTCTTTGGGCATCTGTGACACCTTGTTTCCTTAGGCTGTTTATTTTATCCAGCATGCAGAGGGAGAGATCTGGGCTTTTTATCACACCCTTTGAGGAGTTCAAGGAAGTGTGTGTGTGTGGGGGGGGGAGTAGGCTTTTATCTTAAGATTAGAAAAATGGTTTTGCTTCAGTAACATATTTGCTGAAGTTTTATTTGGAACTTCTGCTAAAATGGTGTTGTTCCTTAGTTTTTTATTGATAATGTTTTTATTAAAGATCTCATTGTTTTTTCGATAACTTAGTGATTGAGGCATTCTCTATTGACTCTAAGACAATAAATCTAGGAAATAGCTTTTGATCAAGTTCATCATCTGACTTGGTTTCAGAGTATAGGCTCTCCGAGCTGTCTTCAATATGGAGTCTTTTGTTTTTATTAGTTGCCTTGAGTTTTATTTGTTTAAACATTTTACCTTCCTTGCTCCCCACTCTCCTCAAAGCCCATCAGTGGGAGATGTCGGGGGGGGGGACCCATTTGCCCTATTATCCCAGGGATACAAGGAAGGTATACTCACACTAGTAAGTGTCTGTTAGCATTTCAGGTTTCACTTTGTTTTCTCAACCCATTTTTGATAAAGTCAGTTAAAATCCTTATCTGCAACGGCTTCTCCTTACTAGTAGCTTGACCCTTGCCACTGCCTTCTAATACTTACTTATGATCTATCTCTTGTTTGTAGTTAAGAGTCGAACAGGTTTTGAGTAACGTCTGATGGGTTATGTTGTTTGAGATAGATCGGTTTTTATGTGGGTAAGTATTAGGGCTTGATGTAACTAGCTGATTGATCAGATCGGGCCTCGTTGACCACCCCTTTAGCCCAGGTAAGGGCCAAAGTGATGTATTGTATGACCATGAACTCTTTGCACTCGGGCCATGGCCTGCTCAATCACCAGAATCCCATCCCCAGAAGACACGGATTGCCACCCATGGCCAACAGGTGGGCCCATTGAAGGACTTTTACCCTCTGCAGAGGTGCAGTTGATGTATTCTGAAGCTTCGCTGACAGGGCTAGAAAGTTGGATTGTTAGGACATGAAAAGAGTTTAATGTGATATTGGAGAGCTAATTTCTTTCGTCTTAGGTAAAGCAGGCATTCATGAGCTTCTGCATAAAGACTGTTAACAGGGGAAGTTTTAAAGGCTCCTAATGTAAGTCTTAGTCCTTGATTATGAATTGGTTCTAGTTCTCTCAGACAGAATTTTCTGGAAGATCTATAAATAAGGCAGCTATAATTGAGTTTCAATCGAATCAGTGATCTATAAAGTTTTAATAAACCTGTCAATCTGCTCCCCAATCAATGTTAGCAATCACTCTCAGGAATTGGATTGACTTATTACATTTAGTTTGGAGATATTTTATATGTGGAACATAAGTCAATCTCTTGTCAAAAATGACACCTAAGAATTTGTATTTCTACTGGTATCACAGTTTTTTGTTTTTTTTAATAATTTCACCCCCAGCAAGGCATTCCACTGCCACTATTGCGCATGGGGATACATAGGGGACGGTAAAGAGAAGGAGTGGTTAGACATAGGAAATGTCAGGAGGAAGGTGATAGATGGGTAAGGATACCGAGGATGAGGGTTGGGCAGATGGGAAGAGTGTTTGAAAGAATGGGAGCGAGTTAGTGTGTTAGGAGGTGTCTATTGACCTTACATTTAAACTCCTGGAGAATGTAGCTGTCGGGGAAGCAATCATGTGGTAGGGAATTCCACGGTTGGGAAGTGCGAGAAAAGAAACTGTTGGAGTAGAAGTTGCGGTTGTTGAGTTTAAGGATAGGGTCAAGGTATAATTTTTTATTGTTGACAAAAATGCATACAGTTGTCAACATATAAAAAGGGAAAAAAAAATCTACCTTTGAGTTTCAGGTTTTCTAAGTCACACATGATACCATATTTCCACGTTGTATTATAAGCTTTTCCAAGGTAAAAAGAAAACTGCCGTTAGGTGTTCTTTTTTAATAAAGGCGTTTCTTATAAGTGATTCAAGACGTATCAATTGGTCTATAGTACTTCGTCATTTTCTGAAGCCAGATTGAAAGTCGGTTATCAGGTTATTAGTTTCAAGAAACCAAATTAATCTATTGTTGATCATTCTTTCTAGGGTTTAATAGAGGCAGCTGATTAAAGATATTGGTCTATAACTAGAGGAGTTGGATGAATCTCTTCTAGTTTTAGGTATTAGCTTGTTTCCAAAGATTAAGAACATTGCTATTAGTCCAAATATCATTAAAGATATCAAGTAGGTGTACCAAGGAAATATCAGGCAACCATTTCAGAAATTCGTAATGTATCTCATTGGGACCTACTGTGGTATTATGAGACTGGCTTAGGGAGTCTAGTAATTCAGATAGAGAGAAAGGTTGGTGATAATCTTCAGTGTTATTGGATTGGAAAGTGAGTTTCTTCTTTTCATCGTTTCTTTCAATGTTTTGAAATTTTCTGCAATAGTTAGTAGAAGAAGAGTTCTGTGAGAAGAAATTTTTCTAATCATATTCCAGACAGTATTAGAATTGATTTTGAATACAAAATCTCTCCATTAGGAACATTTTAACTCCTTTATTACTTGTGCTATTGCCCAATATTTTTTTAAAAGGAGTTCAAATTTTCTGCTGTTGGTTGTAAGCTGAATTTATAGAGGGCAGCCCATCACAATCTGATTACTTTTTTGCAATCATCATAGAACCAGATTTTTTATATTTAGTAGATTTAAAAGATTTAGGTATACATTTTTTTTGCAATGAAAATAATTGTTTTTGAAAGTTGGTAACATGATCTTGATTCTCAGTATTTGAGTTTAAAGTAAGTTCTAAAAAACACATAAGTTTGTATTTTTCCCCAATTTGCTTTTTTAAATTCTGATTATGAATTTTACCATTTAAGTTTGGGCATAAATTTTCTATAATTATAGGAAAATGGTCACTTCCACAAACATTATCATGAACTGTCCAAGTAAAATCCATAAAGATAGATGGGTCACACAGTGATAAATCTATTGCAGAATAGTTGCCTGAGAATGGACATATATGAGCCAGGGACTTATTGTTGTAGATACATAGGTTGTTGTTGTTGTCAATGAATGATACTATTTTTTTTTCTTTCTGATTTGTATCTTTGTGGCCCCATATGGTGCTGGGACAGTTGAAGTCCCCATGTAAAGGGAACAGGAAGTTGTTTTATAATTTCCTGTAATTTGGTTTCTTCATTCGTTTTATTTGGTGGAATATACACAGAGCAAATGTTGATTTGTGCAGTGTAACTTTGACAGCTATCACCTGTAGATTAGTTTTTAAATCTATGTGACTTTGTGGGACACCATATCTTACTAAGATTGATGTACCAACTGATGCTCAAAGGCAAGTGTCTTTTATGCTTTTTTTCCATTTGTGTTTCATTTTTTGATATTCGAGATGTTTGGTTTTAGATTGCCAATGTTGAGACATTTGTTGTGTGTATTTGGGTTTCAAAAATTTTTCTTGCTTCTAGGAAGGAAATATTTTAAGTGTATTTAATTTTGTTTATCTCTCTTTTTCCCCACACCTTACATTCTCTTGAGTTTGCCATGTGCTGTTCTTTAAATGGTTCTGGATGTTCAATTCCACTCTCAACACATCTTCCACATACTGGAACTCTTGTACAGCTTTTCCTGTGGTGTCCATATCTTTGGTAATTGTAGCATCTGAGTGGCCCTGGTATAGAGGTTTCCATTTTAGCTATTGTATATCTGATATTTATGTCTTTGGGTAGTATGAGAGTTTGAGTTTTGTTTAGTTTCTTTATTTACATAATGGTATTGGGTATATTTTTGGACATTGACTTGGTTATTTTCTTTTAGAAGGGTTTCTTGTAAACATACTATTGCAGGGTTAAAAATCATTATCAGTAACATCAATTTTTTCCAGTTTGCTTTCAAACCTCTGATATTCCATTGTATGATTTTGTTAGTCATGGGTGTCACTTCTATGTTCTTCTGTATCCATTGCCTCGAATCTGTTTTGTGTTAAGATCCTTGTTTTGGAAAGTGAATGAGATTTGACTTTTTCTTTTTTGTTTTTAAGTTCTTGTTTGGTGGGCGCATGTTCTGTTACTTTTGTTTCATGAGTGGTTTTTTGTGTCTGTCTTTTTGGTTCTGTGGGTGTTTCTGTAGGTATTACAGAGTTTTGAGGTTTTGTAGATTGTTTTGATTGTATTTGAGAGCTCTGTTCTGCTGTATTTTTAGTCTTTATTAGGTGGCTTTTGTTTTCAATATTTATTTGATTCAAAGTTTTCTTAAATTCTTCTAGTAGTCCCTTCATTTCATTGAGCAGTTTCGAGATATCTTCCAATTGGATGTTGGTTGGGTTTATTTTACACATGTGATTTGTTTCGTTGATATTCAATATGTTTTTTTTGGTTATATCAGCATATTTGGTAATTTCTGTTAGTTTGTGTGCTTCTTGGAAGGTTATATTTTTAGTATATTTTATTTTGGAGATTTCTTTTTCTTTTTTCCATATGTTACACTTTTGAGTTTGCCTCATGGTTTCCTAGGCAATTTGCACATCTTAGTTCGTTTTTGCAATCTGTATGTGTGTTTTTATCTCTGCACCTCATGCATACTGGAGGGCGAGTACACCGGTCACAGTGGTGTCCATATCTTTGGCAATTGTGTCATCTGAGAGGGTTTGGTATATAAAGTTCCACGTTTAGTTTTTGATATCCTATTTGGATTTTATTTGGGATTTTGGGTGTATTGAAGGTCAGGATGTATGTATTTGTATTTATGGTTTCTCCTATTTTTTTTTTAATTTGTATTCTTTGTAGTTCTATCACATTTTGATTTTTGAGATTAGTTTTGATTTCTTCTAAGGTGCATAGTGATAGTTCAGAGCTTTTGACTACTCCTTTGCTTGTATTTAATGTCTTATGAAGGTAGGTTTTGATTTTCATATTGTCAATGTATTTCCATTTGAAGATTTCTTCTGCTTGTTTTTGGTTAGTTATTTCTAACAAAAGAGTCCCATTGTTTAGTTTTTTGACCATTTTTGGTCTGGTATTTTTGGAAAGAATTTTTTCAATTCTGAATGGAGAAAGTTTTGTTATAGGTCCTCCTTCAGTTGCTTCAATTATCATATATAGTGGAAGGTTTGGATTTTTTGGTTTAATCTTGTGATCTGTGTCTGAGCTGGATGCATCAGAGACATTAGAGTAGTTTCTTTTTCGAGGCTTGATTGTGAACATGTTCTATTTAATGGTTTTTTTCATCACACCTGCTCCCCACCCACCTTGGAGCCCTATATGGGAAGTGTTTGGTGGGGGGGGGAACCCGTTTACCCCAACACAACAAGGACACAGGAGAGGTATACTCAATCTCGATGGGAGTCTCGAGCACCTGTAGTTTCTTTCGTTTGCTAAAAACTAAAATCTTGATTTAGTAGCCTCTTTTAGTAAACTTAAGAGTTTCAGTCGTGTCGATATTAATTTCATCAAGTTGATTGACCCTTCAGCCACTGCTTACTAAATCAGTTCATTATCTGATGTGGAGAGCGTGAGTGTATTTTCATGTTTTGTAAGTCTGATTTAGTGCTTGACATCACCAGCCGGTTGATCGGATCGGGCCTCTCCGACTGCTCGTCTAGCCCAGGTAAGAGCCGAAGTGGTGTGTTGCAGGATCGTGACAACTTTATATCTTGGTCACGACCTGCTCAACCACCAGGATCCTGTTCCCAGGCATCACAGGTCACCACCCACGGCCAACAGGTGGCCCTATTGAGGGACTTTTACCCTCTGCAGGGGGACAGTTGGCGTATTTTGATACCCCACCAACAGGGCCAGGGTGGTATGGGAGTGTTGAAAGTTAGAACATATGTGTTAGTTTCCATGTATAGTCCATTTTTTTTTTATTTTTTAATTGATATTCTTCTAACATCTCTTACATATTGGACAATTTCTTCCTAAGTGCATAATGAGAACTCAGGGCTTCTCACTACTCCTCTAGATGAGTAAGTTTTCATGAAGGTAGGTTTTCATTTTGTCAAAAGTTGTCCGATTTAGTATTTTTTTTTTTTTTGCATGAGTGATTTTAGATACTTTAATGAGTATGGTTTCATTTTTTTTTAATGGATTCAGGCTTTTTAATATCAATTGATATTATTTTTTTCTATTTTGAAGGGAGAAAATTTTGTAAGGGGGATGTTCTCAATTGATTCAGTATGAATTAATGATATGTTAATTCATGTTCTGTCTCACTATAAAAGCTGAATTCTATATGGAGGGGTCTTTTGTTTTCTTTTTGTTGCCATGGGATTTTTGTTTTCACCTTCCTTTCTCTCCACACTCCTCGGAACCCAGCAATGGGAGATGTTAGGGGGAAACCCATTCACCCTATTATGCCAGGGATACAATGGAGGTATACTCATATTAGTAGAGTAACAGCATTTCAGGTTTCCCTTCGTTTTCCCACCACAATTTTGATGAAAACATCAGGTAGAGTCTTTTCATGTCACAGCTTTACTCTAACAGACTGACCCTTGCCCCTCCTTTCTAACACTTATTTGTGATCTATCTCTTGTTTGCAATTAGGGGGCCAGACAGAATTTGTATGGCATCTGATTGGTTATATTTTTGAGATAGGTGGATTTTGTTGGGATAAGTATTAGGGCTTGACATAAATAGCTGATTGATCAGATCAGGCCTCTCTGACTGCTCGTCTAGGCCAGGAAAGGGCCAAATAGGTGTGTTGCAGGACTATGACCACTTTGAACCTGGATCATGGTCTGCTCAACCACAAGGACCCTGTCCCAAGGCATCATAGATCACCACCCACGGCCAACAGGTTGGCTCCGTTAAGGAACTCCTACCCTCTGTGGGAGAAGAGGCTCAGTCGGCATATTCTGATGCCCTGCTGACAGAGTGGTGAACACATGATTAAATTAGTTAACAAGGTATAAAGTATGGTATGCAGATGCATTGAATAGGATCACATTCAGAGATATGAGTTGGATGGAGTCACATCCTAATAAGCAAAAAGTTTCATAACACCTAAGGGAAAGCAAAACATCCTACATTACATAAAAAACATTGAAGTTTGAGAGTAAGAATATGATGCTAGGTGATATTTTTTTTAGTATGACATACTTCCATGTCATAAATTGCATGCAACACTAAAGTTTTGCTAACAAAAGTGTCATGGTTTTGAAAGATAAGTTAGATCATGTCTTAAATATTATGAAGTAAATGTGGATAGAAACAAAGACAAGAATTCATCAAAAGAATCCATGTTATCTTTACGCGTTCTGAAAGCTCATGTAGTAGATTATCTAAGCTGGCGAATAATTTCATGAAGAAGTGTATTTTTATGAAACAGCAAAAAAATATGCAAACTGGCTAGCAAAAGAAAAATAGACATTATTTTGATAAATATTTGATTATTATCAAAGTTAAGAATGTGGGCAAAATTCTCTATATTAGAAAAATTTTTGATTGTTTTGAAACCAGTGTAGCCAGGGTCAGAAAATATGGGCCTTGAAATTATGTAAACAATGTGTCAAAATATGATGTAGTCACTTATAGAAGAGGAAAAACTGTGGACAAGTATGACTTCTGGCCCTCTCAATGCATGTGCTCCCACCTCCTACTCTATGCCATGTCAAGTGAAGAGCAAATAAGAGATATGTTGTCTAAAGTTGTTTATATATATGGGTTACAGTCATCATTTTATTAATTGAGAATATCATTTTATCAGCGTGAAAAAGGCAAGTGATTTTATAAGAGAGAAGATAAGTTTTGGGACTGTCATTGAATTAATAATTGCCGTTTCATTGAAGTGTATACAACATATCATTTTGGTTTCCAGGTTATACCGCATATGTTGCTCTGGTATATGTCACTGGTATACCACACTCAGGCATAGAGAATGCTATCTCATAGCTCTGAAGATGGCAAAGAATTTGTAAGAATCCTTTCCTCATATACATCAAAGCAATTATCCAAGCTAAGAAAAGCCATACAAAATATTAACAATGTACATTAACATCTTGAAATGAACATTATTTAATAAGTTTTTATTATAGACATTTCTGTTTTGAAACAATGTATGTAACTGGGTTTATATGAGGTAGCTGAAAAATTTGGCACAACCATTTTAGAGGTTGTCTCATATCTCTGACCCTCATTTAGAACCTACAAGATTAGAAATGAAAATGACTCCAATACTGTCAATGTCTCATCTGTAAAAAGTAAGATGCAAAACATCCACTTATGAGGTATAAATTAGAAATTTACAATAGTTTAAAGTTGTTGAAGATTTTTGAACAGTTCTGTGTTTATGTGTGGGTGAGTGAGTATGTGTGTGTCAAGCTAGTATACATTTCATCAGCATTGTTTATTTTTTTGCTTAGAAAAGTGTTAAGGAGCTCACTCCACTGTTGTAAATCAGAATTGATTGGATACAGAGAAAGTAGTTATGGTTTCATATGTATAGTGTTATTGAAATGGACTGCTCTGATCAATATATTAATGACCATTTTTCTATTGCAAGCTTTTGTTTTTTTGAAAAAGTAGCTTTCTTTTTTCTGATGAAAGCTGAAAAAATGTTTAACCCAAACATTAACCAGTATATAAAGTTTTTCAATTGTCCCAAAATTTGAAATTCTAATGGTTTTGATAAACACAAAAGCAAGAAAAATTTGGTTAAAAAAACTTTCTCAAATCCCAATTTTCAACATTGAACACACAAATATTCATAAAAAAATTGTTAATAAACAATCTCTTTTACAGTGTCAAACAGCAGGAAAGAAAATCCTTTTATAAACTCAACTGGTAAATAGAAATTGACTTCTTAAATACTTACTTCATCTCCTTTTCCTCTTCATTCATGGCTTTCTGGAATTTGAGTCTCTCAGTAGGCAAACAATTTACCCATTGAGCCCACTCAACAGATGGTTGAACATACCTGTAAGTTACAAAAATATTGATCACTGTAATATAACTTTAAGACATTCTATTACTTTTTATAAGTTATAATCTGTTATGCCAGTGATACATTTTGATGAGAACACTATTGAATTTCACACACAGTGAATCAAAATGATTAGATAATTTTAAAATAATTTATTCTACAGCAGAAAATCCTACTTCTGATTTAAAAAAAGAATTTACATCATTGTGTAGTTATATATGAACAAACCTGGTTTAACAACTAAAATTTTGTCTGTATTTCAGGATGATAAAAAATCTGGCTGACATCTTATTTTTTAGTCATATCAGAAGCCATAGGTTAAAATAAGTTATATGCACTCATTTTTGATACCTTAAGTTTTAAAATTAATTTTAAAAATGAAAAACTTTCTTTGAGCTTTCATTTTAGCTTTAATTGAAAGCTAAATGATTAAATTTTCAATTTCTAGTAAGTGAAATATTTTGGTGTATTTCTAACAGAAGTTATATTGATTGGAATCTCTACTTCAATAAAAACGGTTATTTTTTCCTGATAGCTTAACATGTTTTGAAAACAAAAGTTAATTCTAGTTTTAAAAATCTTGTAAAAACAAAATATACATCTGTGACACATTATTTAAAGAAAATTAAAAAATTTAAAGTTAAATAAATCTGATTTGAAACTAGTATTACTTGGTTATAGCATGAAATTTAGTATACAAGTACTTCATAATCATAGATGTTAATATTTTTCTGACACATTAAGTGATTGATGACAGCCAGATGTGCTGACAGGCTAAGTATGGTTAACCAGAATCCAGAATTGATATAATTCTATAATTTTTTTCCTGTAAGAGGAAGAAAATGTGACCTTTAAGTATGTCATTTCATTAGTAAATATAGTCTTCATTTAATAACTTAAAAATCTAACTTCAACAAGGCTTTGAAGAATTTTTAAAATATTTCTGAAACTTTAAAAATTATAATTAAAACAGAAAACATAAACAATTCTTTTATTCATCACAAATAATTTTCTTTAGAATATATCTTTTTTATATATATTAAATAGAATTAAAAGCTTATCTAATTAAATAATGTCATACTTTTACTATTTGGAGCAGATTTTCAGAAAAAAGGCTAAGTAAATGAAAAAAAAATATATATAGGTGATTCCCATTCTCCAAAGAGCCATGCATTTAACTAATAAAACAAATATTCACAACACTATTTAAAAAATAATTTCATTTATTTGTGAAAAACTACTAAAAGTTTCATTAATATCCAACAATTATTTGATTTTTTCAAGAATTTCCAAATTAATGTGTTTTTCACTTGAAACAAAGGCATTTTACTATGATTACGTTATCTATAGCAAATTCTGGTAAAAATTTGGTCACCAGCTAACCAAAATTTTGAATGTGCTAAAAAGAATTAAAAAATATTTTAAAATAATTTAAAAATACTTTGATCTTTCCTTTTAATAGTAACAAACATTTTGATGGGAAAAAAAAAATTTGTTTTTATTAAGCTTGAGGCTTTTTTTTCATATTATGCTGTTTTTTAGCGAATTAGTGGAGATACCTAGTTAAAATAATTATTTGATCTTACTGTGGAAGTTACAGCTTATAAATTAACATAATGCTAATACTACTGGAACATGATTAGAACACAAACAAAATTAAATGGTTTCAAATGATTTATCTGGGTTGTATCAGTTATAGGCTTATATAGGCAGAATCACAGTTAAAATGGTTAGCTGTTATCTACCCATAGAGTGATAAGATTGTAGTCTGAAAGAAGCTGATTGAGAGTAATGAACCATTAGTTGGAGATGTAGAGACAATTGTAGTTAAAGGTGGGCAGGGTGCAGGGCAGTCAGAGTTATCACTGTTCAAAGAGAAAACCTCGTTTCTCAGTCTGTTGTTTTAGAAGACAGTTGTAACAGCAAATGTATCCCAAGTGTCACTTATCTAGCCTCCAAACTAGGTAAAGCTAGGAATAATCACATATACAGGATTTGTGTTTTCATTGCAATTGCATTGTTTTGCCTTCCATTTCCTGGTGAAATTTGCTTGCAATATCTCTCTTTGTATAATTTAACCAGATGAAATAAGCTGGTAATTTTTTTATAAGGATTATGCCCCAAACACACAAAATGCAGTGTGCTGAAAAGTTCATAGTGTGATAAAAATATTGTGTTTAGCTAAATTTTTGAGAAGTGGGTTTATCAAGAATTTTTTTTTCACTCTTCACTCATATATAACTGTCTCAATATGTTATTCTTTAAGTTAATAGTTTCACAATAAAACCTTAAATATTTAAACTTTTAGAGATTGTAGCTATCAGGGAAGTAAGAAAATGGAAGTGAGTTTCAAAAAACAAGAAGTGTGAAATAAGAAACTGTTAGTACAATAATTTGTTATTTATGAATAAATTCAATAGAAAAAGCCACATAACATACACTCATTCCAGAATTATAAAAATGCTGGATTTAAACCTTTTTAAACATTTATAAGTTTACATTACTCTATCTGAGACTCCTACACCTCTTAATTGCTACCACTAGGAGAGAGAAAATAGTTATAAAATATTAATGTTATTTTAAATTCAAGTTTCAGAAATTGGGTTTTCTAGGGGTTCCAATATAACAAGGGGGTGCAGAAGTAAGCTTCTTGTCTATCATATTTACAGAACACAGTGAGGTAGTGAATACTGCATTTTGTTTGGCTAACACTGATGTTTTAGCTAATTCATATGCCTGCTGAAGAGAAACTTTCTTGCTCCAATAAGTGTTACCGGATGTCTACTGATAGCAGTCCATTAATGAAAGTGTCTCTCAACGATTCCAGCTGAAACAGCTGTAAGGGTACAGTTCTTACTAAAATTGTTGAGTTCCTTGAGGAAATCATCCATAGATTTAGGAGGCTGTTGACACCTGGTAGCAAGCAGATGTCTCAAGATAACTGTTTTTTTTTTTCTTAATAAAATAATCTATCCAGGGTTTTCAGAGCCTTCTCAAAGGTAGTTACTTTGGATAAGAATTCAAAAACACTGAGACACAAGAGGTTACTGGGTGTGGAAGAGTTAGAAGCATTGCTAAGGAGCAAGAACAAAAGAAGAGTAATCAGAAAGACAGTAGATAGTGATTACATTGCATTTAAAATTTTGCAGATTATAGTTGGCTGGAAAGCATGGAGTCAGAAGGGAGTTTTATAAGCAAGAAGTGAGAGAAAAGAAACTGTTGACATAGAATTTACAGTTGAATCTACAGACTCAATTGTAAATTGATGAGACCTTATTGCCAGTCTAGTACTGAGCTTTTATTCAAACAATCTAGGTATGAAGAGCTCATCCAAACAATTACCATGAAAGTAATAATAAACAAGGCACAGGGAGGAAACCTTATGGCAGTGAGAAAGTGACTAAAGTTGAGACACCAGATCAGAGCCAATAATATAGCTGATCCTTCTTTGGATTTGGTTAAGAAACTCTAGATAAATAGCAAGAGCAGTATTCTAAACATGGATGAATGATAGACTTATAGATATATTTGATTCTGGAGAGAAAAATTGTCTAGCACAACATAGTGAATCAACTTTTTTAGCAGCTGACCTAGCAACGGATTCAATATAGTATTTCCACTTCATGTAGCTGAGAATGTTAGCCTGAGAAAGCGCAACAAGTCAATTTACTGAAGGTGAGTATCAGCCATGCTGATGGGAG
The DNA here is from genome assembly GCA_037127315.1 of Ascarosepion bandense. Classification (NCBI taxonomy): domain Eukaryota; kingdom Metazoa; phylum Mollusca; class Cephalopoda; order Sepiida; family Sepiidae; genus Ascarosepion; species Ascarosepion bandense. The sequence continues at coordinate 972,471 of JBBBDQ010000279.1, forward strand.
GCAGAAACAGTCTCTCAAATAATGAAAAGTTTAGTTTTGGAGCCATTAAAGTTAACAAGCCATCCTTTACCCCAGTTAACAACAAACTGATTGCTCTAAGATCTCTCTTCACGTTTTACACAATTTCCAATGTTGCATTTATGTTAGTCATTAAGTTTACAATATATTCTTTTTGGTGTTCTTTCTTGCAACTCATGTTATTCTACAATATCATAAACAACTTTTGAGTTAAAATATTATGCAACTAAATATGTTACTGTAGATATTTATAATAAAAGCTTATAGTCTGAAATTCGTATATTATATTTATCATATAAATATATCCTGTAAAGTTTACCAATATTAATACTAATTTCATGGTAAAAACATTAACATGCATGATAAAATCTGACAATGTATACACACAGAAAAAGCAAGACTTAATGTGTGGTGTGCAACGTGAGGATTAAATTCACAACAAAATAGTAATTTTGTAATTAGTTTACTAACCATTTCTCAATGATGAGACACTCACTGTGTGTATGTGTACACACACAAAAGGATTTGTCAAGCTTAGTCTCGACCAAAGTCATAAGTAAGGGTTGAATACATTATCACAATGCACTATTCCTCAGCAAGAAACCCTATATATATATATATATATATATATATGTATATGTTTATGTAGCTATAGAATATGGTTGGTACTTACTGACTGTATATATTTGGATGTTTGATATCAACTAAACGATCATGGCCAGAAGGCAAAAGTAATCTGCAGATGTTTGATTCACATTTTGCCATAGTCAACTTCATCCGTTCTTCAGCCTTTGAAAAATATAACAAAAACATTGCATTTTAAAATAGTATAAACAGAACCCAAAGAAAACATGGTTGTCAAATTCATTCAGCTTTTGCTTACAAAGATTTGTTCTTTAATTTTTCACTAACTAGAATAAAGAAACAAGTTCTCTATATATTGAACGATGATCTATTGTAAGTGCTTAAGTTTGTTTCTATAAGAGACAGGAGTAATTATAGAAAGTTATTTTTTATCATATCTTATGATGCTTTTTCTCTATTTTTAATTCTTGATAATTCTCATAAAAAAAAAACATTATGTTTTTACACCCCAAGAAAGCATAACCATTAAATGTATATTTTATGCAAATTATCATGTTACCTAAGTTTATATATATTATATCTTAAGAAAATAAAAAAAGAAAAGGTGTAACACTTATAAAAACCTTAATGCTTCAATATCAATTTTGTGTCAATGAATGAGAGATTTACTTTAAAAAAAAAGACTAATTTATATTTTAATCCTTTATAGCTAATGTTATTTCTCTAAAATGGTAAGAGGAAATAGTAAAAAGAGAAGGCATGAGCAGGAGGAAAGGGTAAATTCATGCTCTAGATATCTTTGGTTAAAATAAAAATTTGGAAAAAACTAAGATCCTTTTTTTCTGATTTATGCTAAAAAGCATCAATTCATTAAGTTATCCAAGTTTTTGAGATTAATCATTTTCAATGCTGTACATTTTTTTTCTTAATTTTGGATAATAATTTAGTTCTTGTTAAGAATTCCAGCAGAGTAACTTAAAAAATATTTAAGTCAAAACTGTTACAATAATAATATTAAAAACATATTAAGGGAAAAAATGTTGACTGACAAACCTCTGAAAACTTAAAATATCTCTACTACTAAATAGCAAAAAAGTGGCTTGGGTTAAACAGGAACAAGGATAATAAGATTTGGTTAAGAGAAATAACACCACCCAACTGTAAATAACTTTAATAATCAAGAGAGTATATCTGTCATCACTTGATAGAGCAAGCTCACAATGTTTAAATTTTCTGCAAAAATACTGCTTTATTTCAAATTTTCTTAGTTTAACTTGAAGTCTACATAATAGACTAAACACTTATTTACTTAATTAGAATATAGATTACTATAACAATTTCTGAAATGAAAATAATTTAATACTCTATAAAAAAAAAAGCAGAGGTCATATTTCACTGAAGTATTTTGATTGAAGATGGTCAGAGACACCACTATTATTTTAAATACCTTCACACCTCAGTAATGTTTATTGCTTTAAAAAGTGATGATTAGAATTTGAATAAAATCTAAACATATGAAAGTGATTTTATGCATTTTCTTTGTCCTTAAGAGTTTATAACAGAAATATTTATTAGATTTATTTACACTATTGTATTATTTATGAGAATGGTTGGTAAAACATTGGCTAATTTTCAATCAATTCAAACTTTATAAAATGATAAATAAGGATTTCCATATTTTGATAATTTAGTAAATGTTTATAAATTTATGAATAAAAAAATTGTTTTCAAATTTATTTCTTTTTAAATTAATAAATGGTAAATATTGTTTTGCATTAGTTTTACTACAATTCTAATCATTCCTTTTTAAAACAATAAACATTGTTGAGGAGGAAGTTTGGTCCCTAAATGTTTAACTGTTTAGAAATACGAGGTACTGTAAGTTTGAATGTGCCAGTGATGTAATGGATAAAGGCTCAAAATGAGAAATCTGCAAGCCAAGTTCTAAATGGGTTCATTATATTCACTAGCACACAAATATCAAAAGGAAAAATATGAATTCACCTCTTCTCCCCACAGCTATGAGTTAGATAGTAGGACTTATATCAGAAAATTATTACTATTTCCAAAAAGTTTCTTACAAGCCAAAAAAAATATTTGTTGGTTTTAAATAACCTGCACAATTTATATAAGCAGTAAAAAAAAAAATCAATCAATAAAAATAAACAAACTTCTAACTCTTAATCTTTTTACATCCTACCAGATATGAAGATAATTACTGGCCTATGAACAGGGCATAGTTTATAACATTAGTATAATTTTTAAAAACCCTCTTTATGATAATATGACAATCAAAAAATTAACTTAGAATAATTCTTATAATTTACATTTTGGTTTGCATTATGATTTGATGTTTAACTGGTAAAAGTAACAAAAAATGTCAAAATAAATTAAAAAGGAACTACTGTTTAGTTTTATGGCAATAATAAATTTTTTGACTTTTTTCCTTTTATTCTGTACAATGTAAACAACTACTTGAGTTTTGATATTAAAAAAATAAATGAAATGCTCAAAAATTACTACATATAACAATGATTCAATTAAGAAATTTGGATAAGATCTAGACTATGATTCTCATAATTTTTTTAATAAATTAAGTCAATTAACAACTAATGAAAGGTTTAATTCTAATTACATAAACTTTTTTTTTAAATGTAAGGATTAGATTATTCACCATATCAATTACATAAGGTTGACGTTTAAGCCACCACCTCAAGTGGTCAGTCAAGTCCCAATTCATATCAAGTGTTGTGCGGTCTTCAAAAACAACATGGATCCAGCCATTGCTGTAAGCCTGAAAACGTCCCAAAGATGGCACAATGGACTCTTCTAACAAAATTAATGGCAAAGGCTCTAAGATTCGATTTACTTCATACTGAAACAGAAAGAAAAGGAGCATTTTGCAAAAAGTACTTATAAAGACCTGAAATACTGAAAAATATTTAGGATACTCTAATAATCAAGCATAATATCAAAACATACAAATAGCAAACTGCAAAAAGAATTAACTAATTACATTTTGTTTATGATTTTAAGAATAATCATAATTTCAAGTACTATTTGGACTATAGCATTCATTATGAATTGTTATCACATTTTAGCTGATCCATTCTACAGTTTTCTTTAGATGTACACTCTGTAAAGGAAAAGAAAGAATTCTATTCTCACCACAACCTAGAAGCAAATGGTAGACAAAAAATGGTTGGTTGCTAATATCCTGACTAGATCAGCTCATTCTCAGCAATAAAATCTACGCTTAATACCATTTTCAGCAACTCATAGGGAGGATTGGTAGATACAAATGCCAGTATTCACAGGGACTGATAAAATTTTGCTTTTGGCTAATATGTACCACATATTAAACTGGCTTTGTATCATATTGTGACAAGATTATATATATATATATATATATATATATATATATATATATATTATATACACTGTAATGGTTGTTACAATGTTTTTAAATTCATAGTATCATTACACAAAAAATTTCTCATGTTTCAAAGCCAGCCCATTATGTTTTGGCTTCATCCTCAGGTGATTTTAATTCTCATTTCTAAAAAAAAAAAAATCACTTGAGGATGAAGCCAAAACATAATGGGCTGGCTTCGAAACATGAGAAATTTTTTGTGTAGTGATACTATGAATTTAAAAGCATTGTAACAACCATTACAGTATAACGCTCTACATTTGTATCGACCACTCTTTATAAAAGTAAATGCATGAACAAAAAGGTAAATAAACCTACGAGTTCAACAACTTAGTTACAATATATAGATATTAGAAGTTAACTTGTGATCAGAACCACACCAAGGACTCATAATTCCCAAACAAACATTTCAGGAATTATTTCCATGTCATTGAGGATGTCTTAAATAGCTTGTAAGATTCACAAGCCATTCCACATTGAGTAAAGGGGAGTCAAGCAACTTGTTTATCTGGATATTTAATTTTATGGTTCTAAGCAAATTCACTGGCTGACCTACATACTTTCTTACACTGTACAAAAAGTCTTGCTGGCTATCATATTAGTAGATGGGGGTGTTTCTGTGTCCATGTTTGTGGACAAGGAGAAGGAGATATGGCCATATTCACCACATGAGAGGAACTCTTTTGTGCTCCTCTCAGGAAAAGGGGTGATATCTTCCATATATCTACCAACTCATTAGAGATCAATGTAAGCAACTCTATTGTTCTCAAATTCTTTAACACCAACAACAATCAGCTTTTCCCATGCCTCTTTGTCTGATAAAAAAAAGCTCCTAGGTGTTATTATCTACATTGACCTTTTTAAGTGTGCCCTTAAGGTTATCCTTAAAGTATTTGCATTGAGGATGCTCACCTTGGACAAGCTTACAACACCTGTTACAACATGCAAGCATCCTCTAAGTGGACAATGTGACCAGCACATCTCAGTATTTCATAATCAGATACTCAAGATACCATATTTGTGTCAGCTGCAACACTCATATCTGGCACATAACCCTAACATACAAGCATCACTAGTGGAAATGCTCAAAATGTTAGATATGCCTTTCGTAAGTTGTCCAAGTCTGCACCACACATTAAACTGACTTTGTATCACATTCTGAAATTATAACCATATAGTAATCATTTTTATCAGATATGGTACTTGTGTCTATATATATATATATAAAAAAAAGTATTTTAAACTTGATGTGTGCATTAGCTGTATGAGATCAAGAATTGTATTTAACCAAAAACAGTATTAATCTGATGTACTTACCTGTCAAAATTAAAAGATTCAGAATGAAAAGAGAATTAAAATAAAAATATTTAAAAACTATTTAAGCTTTTTTACCTTCCAACAGATTGGCAGTGGTTGGCTATATTTTATCTGTGAAGCAGTGCTCAGAAGTCTGAAATTAAAAGAAGAAAAAAAAATATCTATAAGTGAAATCCTATTATTTATTTACAAAGCCTTTTTTTTTAGTTTGGTTCAAAGCAACAAATTTCTTATATATGGCATTCCTATATAATTACCTATTTAAGTACTGATCAGAGACTTACTTCACTATGCAACACTAATGGCTGCTCAATCATGTCACAAAGCAAGACACCTTTTTCATTTACTAAATGATATACTGAAGTTCAATGAAAGGAAAAAGGACATTCTTGTTTCATGTACTGTGCCTTGGCAAGACAGAAGTTATCAATGCTCTCCACTATTTTTTATCTAGGTAATTGATAGTTTTTTTTCTTCTTATTAGTTAGGTATCAGCAACAAATAGGTGTCTCACAAATCAGGAGGGATGGAAAAATTAGCAGCATTAGAGAAACACAAATGGAGCCAAATATGAAATGAAGATGAGCAGGGCAAAAACAGGACTTCTACACATGAACACGTGTAAGGGATAAATGTAACCGAAAATTGGAAATGCAAGCAAAGATGAAGGTGAAGCTAGGTAACACTCCTACTTTAACTTAGACAGAAATACTCAGTAATGCATGACAATCATGTCATATGCTCAAAACAGGTTAGGCATGCTATGCATTGCTACTTCTCAGAAAAGCTGTCCACTTTATGCTTAAAACATTAGTGGTTGGCAAGCAAAACAAATTTGCATAACAAACCCTGCTTGGCTCACTCTCCAGACTATTTTGTTGGGGGAGCTAGTAGATATTCAATTTCATACCCAGATGTTGCAGGTTTGCACCAGCTCTGTTCTGCTTTCTTTTTACAGAAACAGCACACTAAATGTTGTCTTTTTGACCCATGGTACCATAATCAGTAGTGATATGAAGCTCAGTCTGCATTCTTTTTCCATTACAGTGACATTTGTTTCTTTGCTATCCCTACCAGTCCCTGTTACTCAATGTTTCTCTCTACCAGTCTTGCCTTCAATAGGTTCTGTGAGTGCCAAATTATCCTAGTTCTCTTTCCTCATTATGTGCATCAGAAATTTTAACTTTCTTTCGAAATACAAATGTTTTTTCTTTCCATTTTCCTTAAAACTTCCTTGTTGCCCCATCCCTGAGAATCAAAGAATTAAAAAATTTTGGTATAGCTGTAAAACACCTGACATTACACTAAAAAACTAGTTTATAAATGCTGACATTGATTCAGATAGTGAAAATGAACAAGACTTGCTTGGATACATCTGGCAAGAGAATCAGTTGGGAACACTTTCATGTCAAGACTATCACCATTCATAATAGTTAAAGTTATATCCTTATAGTGGCTTATTGATTACAATGAACAGTTGACTTACCCAAGCCAAGAAGGTTAATGAAGGATGATAATGACAAAGAAACATGGGTAATTTTAACAAAGCAAGATAAAGATTTTATTCATGAATTTACACAATTGAAGGCTTTGTTTTATCATGCAACGTTATGACAGTTTCCTGAAGTTTGCTAGAATCTCCCAACTAAAATCATAAGTTAAAGTTTGCATACTATCTTCAGCATTAATGATGCAAACACATGATAAAATTGCTGTATAGATATCTTTATCCTCATAATAAAGAACTGTGAAGCTATAATTGAGAATCACGCGATTTTGGCACTCTTTGCATATCTTTCCATCCATGGCCAGTAATACCTAGATTTTAATAAGCATAAGATGACTGATATTCCTGGGTGTGATAATGTGTGTAGACTATCAAATACTGATTTCCTGAGCTTCTGTAGTACAAACGGTCTCAGAAACAGTAGTGACATGTTGCACATTATAACTTGGTTTTTATTTGTATAGTAAGGTTTCAAACTGTCTTTCAACTGTTTATATTCTTCATTGGAATGCTGATGACTGATAATTTCCTGTAAATCACCAAGTTCTATTCTTACAGCATTAGCTGGCATTGATAAACATTTTGCAACAATGCTTTTTATGCCATCTTATATGAGAAATGTCTGTAACATTTTCACTTATAAAGCTCTATGTTGAGCATTCAACTTTAATGATTAAAGGAAATACAGAGGTTTATGATCCATTAACAGAAGTTTTCCCCTACCTTCTATGAGGTGTTTAAAGTGCTTGAGAAGAAAATTGTTCAGGTCATGAAGCTTATTAGTGCTGAGTTTAACTTCTTTCTTTGAAATATTAAATCGCAGTTCTGTAGCACTGAAAATAGATTTTGAAATTGAAATTTTAAGATTGTACTTATATAGCTTCTGAAATATTTGGTCCAGATGTTCAGAATGAAAACTCTCATCAAAGGAGTATATTAGAATATCACCAATATATACAAATATACTCAAAATCCCAGAAAATGTCATCCATCATTCTTTGGAAGGTATCTGTGGTATTCCGCAGCACAAAAAACATGTAGTTATATTCAAATAAACACTGTTCAGTCAAGATAGTATTTTTACAAACATCATCAGTATGAACTAGTATCTGGTGGTATGCCAAGAACAAATCAATTTTTGAAATGATTTTTTTCTATGTAATTTTGTTGCTAGTGAGTTGATATTGGGTAGTTGTCTGAGTTCATAATGCTATATAGCTGTCTGTAGCCACCAACTGGTCTGTGTACGCCATCCAATTTCGGCAATATGTGGAGTGCCAAGCTATGACTTTTTAAAATTCTTCCTTGGCTTTATCAAACTTCTACTTCAACAGCAGTTGCACTTTTCTAAATACAGGAGGATTGCATGTGTTTCAATTGTATGAAATTTTTTTTTTTTTTTTTCTTGTGCTAGGGTCCTGATGTGGGTAAGGTATCAGTTAGGGTAGCTTTCAATAATTTATTATAAGGTTCCCTTTACATTTTTGTCCTCATGGACTGAAACATGTAAAAAATAAGTTAACAGCTTGGACTTACTTTATTTATTGGTAATTGTGCTGATCAAATTGTTTTTACAATCCATTGTTAGTCAATAATAACTTAGAAATTTATATCCCAAAAGTAGATTTGTAGTGTTAGATACAATAAATGTTAAGTTTTTTTTCCTAAGGCATTTTTATTGCCAGGGATTGCAGTCTGTCCAGAGTACTCTATTTTTACATAGCAGAAACCAGCAAGATATTTATAGTGTTCAGGACTGTTTTTGTCCAGTATTCTTTTGGAATAATTGATGCAGCAGCCCTTGTATCCACAACAAATGTAATTTTATGAGACCCTAATTGTGTGGTTAATTCCAAGTGTGATGGGAAGGTGGAAACAATCAGTTTACTTATTAAAATACAACAGTAAGTCTGTTTCTAAATCTGTTTTTGCTGCTAGAACTGATCTTACATTAATCAGTATTACTTCTATGAACTTTGTTTCATACAATGTTGCTGCTTACTCCAATTTTTGTTGTTAACATCAGTTCATTTAAATATACAAAGAGAGTGGTATATTTTTCCTTTTATGGGTGGGGAGTAAAAAAAAAAAACTACATCTCACCTTAACTTATTCTTTTATGCGTCAACTTTCCAGATTTTTCTCACCAAATTGATATTTGGCGAGATTTGCTGAATCTTTGTTCAAACTGGTCTTTTAGCGAGTCCCAAACTTTTGTTGTCACTGTTTTATTCGCGTACCTCACGTAAATGTGAATTTGACTTCGCCAAATCTGTTATATTGGGATATCCCCACGTATGTACGAATTCTTCGTCGCCAAATCTGTTATATCCCGGGAAGGGATAAACAGAGAAAGAATAGTGCAAGAAATAACTCTTAACACTGAGGATATATAAATAGAGATTTATTATACCTCAGTGCAATAAACCAAATACAAGTACCCCAACAAACAGTTAACAAGAATAACATTATAAAGGTATAGGACGTATGCATCCGTCTTGAGAAGAAGGCTTCCGTCTAGTGACGTCTAACTCTCATCTAAGGCCGATGGCTCTCATATAGTCACGAACACTCTCGATCTCTCTGTAGTTTGTTCTAGTCCCGGTCTTTTATAACCTGGGCCATACCCATTCCTGGGTAGGACAGGATATTCCTACACAACACATAGTTATAGAAAGAACAGAACTAGTCTATATAGAATCAAAAATTAGCGTACAGGTCTAACTACAAAGATACACATCGTCAATCTTCACAGTGCAGAGGTCAATGAATAGAACATTCCATAAAGTAGAAATAGACTGCCACAAAAAGTTACCTAGCATCATCTATGAGCAATAGTGACTCAGAGCAGGGTAGATAGTAGATCTGCTTCCCAATAAAATTGATAGGTTTTGGAGGATGCATGAATACCATGAGAAAGGATGCATAGTGTCTCTATTGAAGAGAGCAGCAATACAGACAGAGATTGATCAAAAATCATCAAAGTCATTAGTTAGATCATCAATAAGATAAAATGTAATACAGAAATGTAAAATCAAAATTATTACTAGCAGTAGAAATTTAGCTTATGATATGCCAATACAGAAAGCTTCAACCACCTCAGTAAATGTTTATCTCAAGAAATATAGCAGATGCTCTGATATTGAAGAAAATTTTACAGATTCTATCTTATTCTATTCTGCTTGATATAACCCCTTGCTTAACAATCAGATAACTGAGGGGGGCTTAATGCTACTGGTACAGTTAGGACAACCAAGATAGATTAGGCTCCTTGCATTCTCATTCCATTACTGAGAAGAGATTAAAGCAACACATTTTACAACCAATGTCTATACTCACACCATGGGGGGAAAAAAGATTCCTAGATGGCAGTTGATAACCTCAGTTTAACATAAAGGTATTAATTACCTTCAGTAAATACCACTTTTATCTAATGTTCTATTGTTGTTTTACATTGTTACAGTTTAAAAAAATAATGGTAAATGTATTTTGGCACTATTCTTTTCATTTTCTTTTAGTACCTCATATTTATTCTTTTTTGGAAGTTCCTTGAGGTATGGAGCTGTTACAAAATAACAGCCCAACATGTCAATGAATAAAAATCAGATTTTCTTTAACTATCATCTATAGATTAAAATATTATATAATGAAGACATTTTCTGAATCATGCTAAATGTGGTACATAACCAGTAAGGAACAAACTCACAGCAGTTTGCAAGGCTATAAAAGAGAGAGAGAGAGAGAGAGAGAAAGAAAAAGAGCGAGAGCAAAGTACAGAATAAACTCACCTGCAGCCATAATCTATAAGCCGTGCAACAGAATAAGGGTATTTGGAGGAGAGTGGGGGTGGTGCCTTCACAGAATGAACACGCTCAACAATCTGAGAATAGAACAATATGGAGTAGTTTTAAACACATCAACAAAATTTCTCACCTAATTTTAACCTTAATTTTTATTGCATTATTTTTTTTTTAACTATTATTTACATTTGATTTTCAGCTAATGACATTTTTTTTTTGTTTTCTTTATTTGAACGTTCTCTGCTATAGTTTTGCAAGTCATATTTTTATCAATAACCTAACCTGGTGTTGTCAGTCATTTCCTCTTTTAAATGTATGTCATATTTTCTGCCGAGTCATTCATTTTTTTTATTATTGGCAAATAGAGATGAATATACACACAACACAAAAACATTTTTTCTAATGAGCTTGGTCTGACAGAATGTTAGTAACAAAGCACTCATAATGATCTAATTCATTAGATCAATGGTCTATAATACAAGTTTGTTAAATGTTGGAAAATAACAGTGAGGTGTTCAGATCAAAAATCATAAATCCAAGATCATAAATGAGCCTCAGAAGTCCAAATTAAAAAAATATGGGGGGGCATAAAAGAAGTCAAAAATCTGTATCCACAACTCAAAAACAGAGTCAATGTTAAATGTTGCTTGAACAGCATGGTAAAACTAACATGCAAATACTAAGTTAAGCAGACTGTACAGACACTGTACTTGTCCTGTGCAAATGTGTTAATCGATTTGTAATCCTCATTTTGGCAGGGATTCTATTTGTATATAACATTCTAGTTGCTTATGTAACCAGTAATATCATATAATAATGTGCTGAAATGTTCTTGACTTTAACCACTTTTTAAAAAATTACTATTTTAATGACTGAATATCAGAATGTTGATTTTGGGAAATGGGTTAGTGTTGTTTCATTTTTTTTCTTACAACACATCAACTACTGTAAGAGATCTTAATGCTGAATCCTTTATTTAGAACATTTATAATATGTAGTTAACTTCTTTAGAGATAATTTTTGGTTAAAGATGTTCTAAAGAAAGTTTTTTTTTGTGGTGGGGAGTTTGAGAGTAAAGCTTCACCTGTTTTATAAAGTTAAAGATGTTATTGGTTTATCTGAAAGTTTCTTCAGGTTTTGTACTAATTTTATAGAATTATTCTCAGATATGGTTTGTCAGTATAGTCTATGAGTAGGTTCTTAATGGCATATGGTTCTTTGCATGTGATACATATTAGAGGTTCCTCATCTTTAAGGAAAAAAGAATGGGTTTAGTTGTGGCCAATGCAAAAACAAGCTATGACTACCTCTTTTCCTTCTATATCCTAAATATATATTCTTTGTCTGTGAAGAATGTGTAAGCCTTCTGACCAGCAGAAGGCTTACACATTGGAGTCTCTTTTGTTGCCTCTGTAGCTGAGGATCTTATTTTGTCGTTTCAGCCTCAGTAGGGACTGATTGTTTGCTTTGTTATGGGAGAGGTGAAGTCTATTGGGATTTTGATATTTGTTTTGTTTAGAGCAGTTGGAAGTGGGGTATATACCTAAGGTTGGGGTAGTTGGCTATCATTTGATTCTTGTGATAGAACAGGTTTTAATTTAGACAAGGTGGTTCTATTCTCTGTGGAAATAGAGGATTTTTGGTTTAGTTTTAGTTCTGTGAGTTTATTCAAGTGTTGAGTGCATTGCTTTTCGGGTGATATCTATATATAATGGTTTGTTGGTAATAGATTTTATAATTTTTCTATCTTCAAAGGAAGGTCAGGTTTTGAGAGCATTTCAGTCTCATGACTTCTTTTTCTCTCTTTTATACTTTACATGTTCTTGAGTTGACCGAACGAGTTCTGTCACAGTTTGCATATTTTAAATTATAATCACAGTTGATTTCCATGTGTTTTGGTTATTCTCTACACACTTTCTGCACATTGGCTTTTGGTACATTTTTCTTCACAATGCCCAAACATTTGGCATTTGTAACATCTCAGAGGACTGGAGATGTGTATTTGTACTTTGGTTATGGTGTATCCTATTTTCAGTATTGAAAGGGTGCTAGGAGTATTGAAGGTGACGATGTACATGTTGATGTTAATTGTTTCACTGTTTTTCATGGTGATCCTGCATATATCAGATCTAAAGTAGATCTTATTTTTTTTCAGCAGTGTAGGGAATGGTTGAAATGCTTGTAAATTAAATTTAGGAAAATTCTTTTGATGTTTGTTTGGACATTACAACTAAAGGGTGGATTAAACCAGATGATGTTATGTTTACGTTGCAGCTTATTTTTACCTTCTTTGTTTTTGCCAGAGTATTCTAAACTTACATTGTAGTTACTTTTTTATAAGGCTTTCATACATTTAATTTTGCTGTCATCAAAAATTTTTTTATTACTAGAGTTGGTAAATAATTTAAATTTAATCAATTTATGTAAGTTGTCTAGAATTCTATGGTGATGTTTAGATACTTCATTGATGTATTTTTGGTTGTGTGAATCTTTAGGTATATGGTTTATATTGGCCATTATTCAAGTCAAAGGTTACATCGAGGAAGTTGATCATTTTGGCATTAGTGGTGGTGGTAATATTTGTAATCTTAAAATTTTATCAGGTCCTTTCTTAGTTGATCTGTCAATTATGGACCTGGTTTTTAGAGGAGGATCAAGTCATTGCTTCCATATAGTCAGGTATTTACACAGACACAAACAGTAGGTGTGTGCAAAAGTTTCCAGAACCCACTTTCTGAAAACTAGAGTGAATACACATAAAAAATTAGATTTTTGAAATTAAAAGACTTTAAAATTTTGCACAAAACAAATAACAGGTATAATAAAATTTTAAAATATTTACCTGTCCACCAACAAAGCTAATATGAGAAAAATAATGTCCTGAGAAACCTTGAGAGATAATGACACTGCCATCACCTGGGTAAATTTCCAAAATGATTAGGTTAGATAAATAGATAAATCTGTAAGAAAGAAAAAGAAAAATTTCAAAACAATTTTTGTAAGAAAATAAATTTTCCAAACTTAGAACATTAGTCTATAACAAACTACTGTTTCAGTTGCAATATATTATGAATTCATGATCAAATGAATAAATTAATGTTAAATTATTTGAGTTATCTATTTTCATTATAAAATTTTTAAAAGTTTTGAGCTTGCTGCTTTATAACAAATTTCACAATCAAATACTCTTTAAACATTAAAGTAGCACAAAATTAAAATAAAAAAGTAACCTCAAACTAGAACTGAATTCACATCCCATATCCTAAATGTTGTATTTATTCTAACTTCACATATTAATGGCTTAAAAAAAAAAAATAACAGTTTCTTTAAAAAAAATGTTTTTAAATTTAAAAAATCAAACTACAAACAAGAACTTAAGAAAATTATTAATTCATATGGAAAAGTGGTCTAGAGAGAAAAAAGCCACTATCAAATTATCATAAGGATAGTATATCTGCTTTTGATATGGTCATTCATAATGGAATCCAACTAAATAATTTTAAATTTAGTAGCATTACACTTTTTTAATGTGCTATGTCCCTTGTGGCTCTTAATATATTTTGCCTTGTTTCTCCAAAACCCTGTTCTGCTAGTATGCATGTCACATGCTGTATTTGTCTATACTCCTGAGATGAGATATTATTTACACTATTTACATTGTTTGGATTATTGTCCTCCTCTTTACTGCCATTTTTATGAGGTTTCAGTCATACAATCTGGCCTTCTTCAGGTGCAAGGAATTTTGAACTGAACCCTTTTTTTACAATAACTAGGGTATATCATTCTCATTTCATGTACAATGCCACTACTAGCAGCCATGTAGTTATCCACCTTTAACTTAACTCTCCAATTATTTATTTACCACTGCTGTAGCCTAGTATTGAACTCACAACTTTTATGGGTCAAGTTGCTGGAACATTCCAATGTCTGTAGGCACTGGGCCATGTGTCCTTGAAGACCTCAGTGCATGAATTTCTGGGATTTATAAACCTAATGTCTCAGTAATAATTTTTACCATAGCTCATATTGCAATCTTTAACGCTAATGATTTTGTCTAGCACTCCATATTATTGGTTTGCATATTGTATTCATTTCTATGCTTGGTCAGCTTAGGTTTTTGTGGCCCAGCATATGCACTGATTCCTTAAGTAGTTTCCAGTGGCGTTCTCTATCAATTATTTCAACTTCATCCCATAGGGAGCAGTGATCCCCTTTCTCTCTCCATATGTGCTCAGCTATGCCTGAATTTTCTATCTCCCCTCATGTTATGGCCTTGTGATGTTCTTTGCAGTTTTACCTTAAGGGGGCGGCCTGTTTCTCCTTCATATTTTTTCCACAGCTACATGGAATGACATACACACAGTCCTTAGTCATGTTCTCCTCTATTGGAGGTCTTACTTGGAAGAGGTATCTGCGAAGTGAAGAACCACTTTTAAGGTCATCCTAACGTTATATTGACCACAAATCCTTTGTATTTACTCCGATAACTCCTTCACATAGTAGACAGACTAAGGCCATTTTCTGAAAGTTGTTATCCTTATGCACTGTTCCTGCCATGTAAATTGGAGCTGTTGTCATGTACCCTGGGTATTTGTTACATTGTAGGGTACTGCTTATACTGACTATTTCCTGTTTGTATGTTTCTGGGTTGACACTTATGACTTTTGCTTGATGTTGCAGACAACAGACAATCCCTTTTTTTGCATTGTATTGGTGGTAGAAGTTAAAGTTGAGGTATTGTCTGGTGAATGTTGGTTTGTGGTTTTCGAATGTCTTGAACCCCCTCTCTGTTCTAAATATTAGTACATCCAGGAATGCTAGTTTGTCGTTCTCTTTTTTCATTGTTCCAGTAACTTGACTTAGAGTTTTAAGTTTAATACCAGGCTACAATACCAAATAACTTAGAGAGTTAAGTTAAACAGAGATAACTACATTGCTACCAGAAGGGTCATCACACATGGAATGAGAATGATATATCCCAGTGATTGTAATAAAGGTTCAAAATTCTTAGCACCTGAAGGCAGAGGTGGACGACAACCAAAGTCATAAACATTGTAATAAAGATGAGGACAATAGTCTGCACAATGTATATTGTGTAATGTCATGTGCTAATTTTCTGTCCCGCTTTTTCCTCTGTCCTGTGAGTATCAGATTTTCTAAGCCCTCCTTCCTCATCACATGTCCCAGAAATTCCAAATGTCTCCTCCAGATGTCATGTATAAAATGTGTCTTTGTTTCCATTCTCTCTAAAATCTCGTTAACATATTTGGTCCATGGTACCCTCAACATCCTTCTGTTGAACCACATTTCTGTTGCTTTAAATCTTTCCTTATCCAGCATTCACTGCCATATAGGAGCACAGATATCACATAGCAGTTCAGTATACTTTTCTTTGTTTCCAACAAAATTTTCCTATCTCTCAAATCTCAGCTTAGCTTTTGAAATGTGTCCTTGGTCATCCCAATATGCTTTCAGATCTCAGTGTCACACTTTCCATCTTCTGTTAAAGCAGACCAAGTTCAAATTTCCTCTGAGGTTGTTTATGCTCATTTTATACAAATGCTCTTGGGAATATATGAATCCACTTTTCCCAATATGTCAAAATCAAAGATTATCAATTGATTGCTATGTGAAGATATATGCATCACCATGTAATCCCCATTGACCTAATGAATATCATAAATCTAATATTGTACTCTAATGATCTACTAGGCTGTGGGATAATTTTATTTTTGATGATAGCAGTGACTAAATAGCTCGATATTCTCCTTTCTTATTGTCAGCCAATGTTCATATAATTTGTTTGGGAACAGATCCCAAATTGCCTGCCATTTTCTTTTGGTGCCTTATGTAATGTTTTTTTTTATAATCTGTATATGGGAATTTGATGTTGGTTATTTTCATTTTCACTGCATCTTTTGCCAGTGTATTCTTGAATATAACAATGTTTTCCATTTTTTTTTAATTGCTGTTTAAACTAGTTAGAAAGTTTATAATATTCTCAAACTCACTATCTTTTGAATTTTCTATCATTTTAAGTGCCATTTTAATGGTTTGTTTGTAGTTCTGCTGTAAAGATAGATGCAGTATTTGGTAGCAGTGTTTATTTATGAATTTTTCAGTTTGCAGCTGCTGTGCCTATTTCATCTAGGATTTTTTATTTATCTGTGCAGATTGACTTATAGACAACATTTGTCTCTTAATTCTCCATACATTCTTTTGTTGTTTGTTTTTTCTTTGTGTCCGTGTTAGGTCTATTCAAGGTTTAGAACTGTCCACAGAGCTACCCTGTTTATTGTGACTGGTGTTACATTATCAGGATCTTTGTTTATTTGTTCTAGTGCTTTATTAATTTGAAGTCCAAGTGAAGTGATGGGTGTTGGTTTATTTCCGTAGAACTGGATATATTAAGGTTCATATGTTTTCTGGTATGCTAAGTTATTTGGGTTGAATTGTAGTTTTAGTACCAATTAGTAGTATCATTTTTCCCATTTCAGAAATATAGGTGATTCACTGGCTTCTATATAGAGACTTTGCATGAATGAGATCCAGAAGGCTCTGATACTTTAACTCAGTTCTTATTTTGTATAGTTTGTTTTTAACATAGGATTTACATGTGACACTATAAATGATGTATCCACAGTCTAATTTTGATCTGATGTCTCACCTATAAATACTGAGCATTACATTTTGGTTGGCACCCCAATTCAATTTTGATATTACTTTTAGAAGCTTCATAGACTTTTGGCGTTTTTATTTAAGGTAATCAAATGTGTGCCTTGAAGTTAAGTTTGCGTCCTTGTATGATTTCAAGATATTTTATTTGTTGACTATGGGAATTAAGCACCCATTTAATTTTAATTCTGGATCAAGTTATTAGACTTATTTTTTAATTCTGGATCAAGTTATTGCACTTTTCTTTTCAGTTTTGTTTTGGAGAAATTAAATCTATTTTTATTTGTTCATTTTTTTATCATGTTTAAACAGGTTTGCACATAGATTTCAAGAGAAAGCATGTTTGGTGATGAGTATGATATTGAGAGATCATCTACATATCAGGATTTTTCAATTCCTGCATCAATGGTTTTAGTAATACTAGTTATTTTGATTATAAATAATTGATAAAATGTTCACTTCAGGTACTTTTCTCCCGTTTGTGTGTCTGATGTGTTCCTATTTCATACTTTGAATGTTTGATTTGATAAGAGGTTTTGGATGAATACATTTATTTTGTGATAAGTTTCATATCGTTTAAAAGAGATGTTGTCAACATCTTTGAGAGATATCTGCAAGCATATTATATTTGGATTATAATTTGTAAGGGCTTGTTTGATTTCCTCATAGTGCAAGTTTTAACACCTGTACAATTCCATTGTATGATAGATGTGTTCCATTTGTTCATTTGAGTGGTAATTATTTTAGCAAATGGATCTTAAGGATGGGTATGTTTTTGGTTATCTATTTCCATAACTCCGTACTTTCTATACTGCTTGTTTACCTTGTTTGTGAACTTGTTCTTCATCAAGTATTTGTATGTTCTCGATTATTTGGGTTCTTTTCATTTCTTTTTAATTTATTTATTATCTTCGTGCAAGTTGTCATCCGGTTTATTTGCTTTTAATTTTGTTTCTTCTGTTTTGGGATTCAAATTTTGTTTTGTATTGAGGTTTGATTGGTTTTTGTTTTGTCAGTTTTTTGTTTATGAAATTTTTCATTTGAAAAGTTTTGTGTGTCTTGTTGTTAAGAGGTTGTTGTCAGTGAATTTTGAGTTGGATTTACATTCTTTGTGGATAGTTTTGGTTCAGTGATATGGGTTGGTTCCAAATTTACAATTGGTTTTAATGTTTTCAGTTTATTCTTTAATTCTTGAATTAAAAATGTTAGTAATTATGTTTCATGTAATTTATTTAATATTAGATTTTCATAGGTGTGGCTTGATGTTGTTTCGGTCATTTTTTGCATTATGAGGGTGCATTAAAATTTGTTTTAATGGTTTTCCTTGCTTCTGAATACAGAATAATTTTGGTGTGCTTAATTTTTAATATATCTTTATCTTTTTTTCCAGGTTACACAGTCCCTTGAAGTTACCCTATAATTTTTTTAAAACTTAAGTTATTTTGTTTCATTTGAGTATATGATCTCAGTGTGAATAGGATCATTCTCCCCACATATTCCACATACCAATTTACTTGTACATTTATTTTTACCATGCCCATATCTTTGGCAGTTGAAGCATCTTAATGGGTTTGGAATATATATGTGGTGGTTCTAGTGCATCAAAAGTAATGATAAGTGTCGGTATCTATAATTCTATCATTTTTCTTTTAATGGTTATTTTTTTATATCTGTAATGTGTTTTTTGATAAAATTATTGTTCTTCCAGTGGACACAGTGTGTGTTCAGTGCTTCTCACCATCCTAGAGTAATGTAGAAATTGGTGTAGGTAGACCCTTACCTTTATCTCATGAAACTTGATGATCCTTAGTAGAATTTTAGAATTTAGAGTTTTCCTTTGACTTCTATCAGTAATATATTATTTTTAATTCATTTGGCTGTTTTTGGAGATATCAGAGATGCTGAGAATTTTTACTATTACAAAAAATGATAACTTCATTATTAGTTTGTTTTTTGTTGATTCTATTGCTATGAATTTAAAAGATTTTCCCTTTGATTGATTTTCTGTTTCTATATCAGTGTGTAGTCTCTTGTTTATTTTTTATGCTCATACTTATTATTCATCAGCTATGCTTTCCATCCATCTCTGTGCTCCATATTGGAGAGATGACAAGAGTGGAAATCCAAGTCACCACATTTCCTCAGGGCTACATGACTGGGGAGAGTTCCAAGCATCTGTTATATCCAGCATTGTCCACCCAAATATGAGCTTTCTTCAGATGTTGAAACAGCCATGTTAGTTTCCCTTGTTCCCAGTCTGATTGAACCTAAAGCCATACTTACTAAATCAGTTCATGTTTGATATGGTAAATGTGAGTGCATTTTGTTTGTTTTGTTTGACATGATCAGCCACTTGATTGAACTGGTTCTCTCCAACAGCCTGTCTAGCTAAAGTAGGGGCTAAAGTGGTGTGTTAGAGTTTAGGAGTATATGTATAACCCAACTCCTAAAAGTCTCAACCACTCAAGGCAAACAGGTGGCCTCTTTGGGTGGAGTGGGACTTTTACTTCCTGCAGAAATGCAGTCAGCATATTCTGAAACCCCACCAACAGTGTATGACATGAATAAGAAAAATCAACTGGTAGAGTGAGACATCTATGCAGCAACCCCAAGATTTAAGGGAAACAAGAAGAGGTTGTGTTAGATATTAAAATCATTTTTATATATGCTGTTATTAGGTTGAGTCATAAATAAATTCCATTTTTTTGTTTATCAAATGCATTCTTCAAAATATTACACTTGATTTCCAAAATCAAAAAATGATTTATTATTTAACATATATTTTGTGTGATATCAAATGAAAAGCTTGCTTATAGTGTAGATATCCACAATGAGTCAAATATACTGTCACATATAAAATGACTGAAAAGATTGGAGTCATCAATAACTGAAAGAAAATGGTAATTGAAGTTTACACTACAAAATAATCTTAAAAGCAAAAATTTCCTTTTCTTTACATGTGTGTGCATGTAAAATCTCTCAAGAAAAATATATAGAAAAAATTTTAGATTAATATGATTTTTGATCTGTTGTTTATTTCTAAGTTTTGTATTAAATCTCAAATCACAATTTTAAATTATAATTGTTAATGCATGAGACACTGTGCATAAAACATTTGCTTAAGACTACAGTGAGGTGAAACAAGTATTTGGACAGTAAAAAAATTGATTTAAAATCATACATTGAAAGAAAAGCATTGTCTAAAGCTCAAAATATATTCGTAAAATATTTATAAATGCAAATAAACAGCAAAAATAAATTGACACGTATATTTTATATACAAATTATTAAAACAGGTAGTGAAAAAAGTAATAGGACAGAATATAAATTATGCTTTAAATGTGTTTAATATTTAGTTGGTCCTCTTTCATTTGCAACCACAGCTCTCAGTCTGTTCCTGTAGCTCTCTATAAGCACCTGGCATGATTTGGTGGGAATTTTAGCCCACTCTTCTGCTGCAAAAACTTTCAATTCACTGAGGTTCTTTGGTCATCATTCACAAATCTGATTCTTCAGTGTTCTCCAAAGATTCTCTATTGGATTAATGTCCAGCGATTGGTTGGGTCATGTCAACACGTTGATGTTATTGTTTTGAAGCCATGCACGTATTGCTTTGGCTGTATGTTTTGCATCATTGTCCTATTGAAAAACCCAATCTGGTCCAAGTTCTAATTTCTCAACTGATGACTGCAAGCAATCTTCTAAAATCTGAATATATTTGGCTGCATTCATTGTGCCCTCAATAATTTTCAGTTGTCTCGTACTATTATATGCAAAGCATCCCCAAACCATAATGCTACCGCCTCCGAGCTTCACAGTTGGGATGGTGTTCTTTTGATTGAAGGCTGTTCCATCCTTTCTCCAAACATGGGTAGCATCATCGTGGCCATAATGTTCAATCTTGCTTTCATCAGACCATAAAATTTACTTATAATAGTCATCATGCTTTTGTAAATTAGTTTTGGCAAATTAAAGTCTGGATTTTAAATGACGTTTTTTTTAGCAATGGGCTTTTGCAAGGAGAGTGAGATTTTAATTGTTGTCAGTGAAGTTCAGAACTTATGGTCCTCTTGCATATGTGAGTTCCTGCATTGCTGAGATCTTTTTGAAGTTCTCTCTGAGTCACAGAAGGGTCATTTTTTTTTTTTTAACTTGCCGTACTATTTTTCATGAACATTTTTGTGATATTTTGCATGGTGCACCTGTTCTTGACATATTTTCATGAGTACTGTAGGCTTTCCATTTCTTAATTATGTACACAACAGTGCTCACAGGTATACATAGGTCTTTAGAAATCTTATGATAGCTTTTTTTTTCTTTATGTGCAAAAATAATTTGATCTTTAAGATCTTTTGACAGCTCTCTTTGCTTTGGCATCCTGCAATACTGTTAGCGCAATGTCTTGGGACAAACAGACCATTAAGATAGCTAACACCTTTAGGTAATGAATGTTCTACACTATTCCATAAAATTCGTGTTAGAAGCATGAAATATACTCAAAACATTAATTTTAAACATAATTTCAGAACTGTCCAAATACTTTTTTCATTACCTGTTTTAATAATTTGTATATAAAATATACATACGTGTCAAATAATTTATTTTTGCTGTTTATTTGCATTTATAATTGTTTTACGAATATATTGTGACCTTTAGACAATGCTTTTCTTTCAATATATGATTTAAATCCATTTTTTTACTGTTCAAATACTTGTTTCACCTCACTGTATCTCACACACATACCCATCAATACATTGAGACAAAAGAAAGAACAGAAATTTTCTTTAAGCCCTCAAAATGACACTACCTAACTCAATGAGATTGGTAGATATAAGCATGGGCTAAGTCTTGCATTTTACCTTGTAGCTTGATACAATTACTAGGTTATGTATTGGAACACTTATACTTTGGTTCACAAGTACATGGCATCCCAAAGATAAACTAATATGAGATAACCCCAAGCATGGCTAGGGAAATCTGAGTCTATGGACTGAATAATGAGCTTTGTTTGAAATTCCAAGAACATTATTAAGTAGAACAGGTATGTAAAGTAGGCTAGAAACTATAACAATCAAAACAAAGATAACAATTTGAATAAATCATACAATAATATTTCCTTATCTTACCTATATACAACTCCAGACAAAACAAGAACTTTCAGTCTTCCTTGACGAAGATCAGTCTCTAACTGGATACTATTGCCCACAAATACTGGCCACAGTTGTTGGTGTTTAGAATCAACAAAGTTAAGCCATTTGTGAAGGTGTTGGCCAGAACATTTCAGTGGTACAGGCTCTGGCAATGGAGATACAACAAACTGGTCCTTATCAACCTTTTGTAGCTTTGTAGCATCCTTTTTCAAGCAAGTCTCCGTATCTTCTGAAAAATGTTAAAAAAATTGCTTTGTTTTAAACATGATTTTAAAAAGAAACAGTAGCTTCTAACACATGCTTAAACAAAAATTATGAGAACATCTTAACTTATTAACAAGTGCTGATTGTTTCCATCAACAGAGACATGCATTTGCAACATGTTCTCTTGCCAAATATTGAATACTTTATTGGCATTTACAAGAAACTGACATGTTTCAGCATTGTAGGTGAACACTAACACTTCAAAAGATTACATTTTTTCTTAGTTGTATTGCAGGCATACTAGACATTTTTTCCACTATTTCTATGCTACTTCAGCCATTTATATGATTTTCAACTGTTCCAGCACTTAATTTTTTGCAGACTTAACACTTCTCTAAAATATTCATCACTTAATGCCTTTACAAATGAACTGTTTTGGAGCTATTCCTCATACAAAAAAGAAACAAATAAATACAACAATTAGTAAATGTCACAATGTTTAATGCATAAGAGAATTTTGCAAATTTTAAAATCTTATTGAATTATAGGAAGGATTTAATTCTGGGTTTTGGGGTTCTTGTTAGCATTAGAAGCATATAGTTATCAAAGACTGAAAGAATCTGGGGAAGTTGAAGTTAATTGGAAGAAATTAGTTATACATCAATGTCAGAGGAAAGGCAAATTGTTTGTGTGTGCAGTGGCAATGAGAATAGACTGTGAGGCTCTGTTAATTGAGCAGACTATAAACAAACATACACAGTTATAACACTGCAAGATCATAAATGTATCATAAAGTATTGTTGAATAACAAACAGCCATTGGGTAATTATTGACTGCGCTAGGAAATCATTTGAGTAAAAGAAATTGGATGTCAAAGAATCTTTCATGTCACACCACAAATTATACAATCATTGTGCACTGTCTACACCAGACAAACCACCACTATTGATTACAGGCAAAAGAATTGGTAGCTACAATCTCAAACAAGGTAATACTTAATTTCCGATTTCATTGGATTCTCATCCAATTTTTTTCACACGTTTTTTTACATCATGAACACTGAATCACAAATTAGAATTTGGGGGGAGGAGGGTAACTCCATATCTGTTACAGGATTACCAATAATTTGCAAGTCCTTCATATGAGAGGTTTTTACATAACAGTAGGATTGGTGGCTGTAAATAACATCAACTTCACATTACTACTTTCTCTTCTCTGTTCTATTGATCTATTGAGAATGGTCATCTGGAAAATCTAAAAAGGTCTGTTAATAACCTATTAACAATTTCATATCTGACCTGGTAAGAGAATCTTCCTTTAGGAAATCCTTGTTTCACTTTCATGGCATCCCACCTATTGCACTGACTGTGGCCCAACATCTTACAGACTCATATAAGAAGGAGGACATTTGCTTACTCTCTCACAGCTTTATATACAAGAATAAATCATTGTTCATTGCCTGATATAGTTATTAGCTATATTTCAATTGAAAAATTTAACTGTATACAATTGAATCTATATGATCAGAGTTCTACATTGAATGAAGTGCACTGACAATATTTCCAGTGTAAAATAAAAGCTTTTTTCATTCTTGAGCCATGGACACACTAAGATTCCTACATACAAAAACATATGCACACATACAAAGTGATAAGTAATTACTTAGTGTTTAAAAAGTAAATTATCAATAAAAGTTTTATCACTATAAGAAAATATTTGAGATAATATCCTGATAATAGAAAGAAGAATTTTACAAAATGAATAAAATTTTTACTTGTGACTTTATGCATAGTGCGATAGAAATACTTCCCACATAATGGTAAGACGTTAACTAAATGAAGACACCATCACTACTAATTTCTTATTATGCAGGGGGTATTTCTGAAAAGTATTTCTGCCATACTCTGTATGAGAAAAAAATATTATAAAAGGATAATTTTTTAATATTTAGCATGCACAAACACCACACTCACATAGGAAGTGACTTAAGAGAAGGCCAAATTTCTGCAGCTTTTATGATCCATTATCAAATGTCCCAGATAGAAGCACCCACTGAATAAGAACTAGACTTTGTGTTACAAATATAATTATTTCAGTTTCAGATGAAAATAATCATTTACTAAATTACACATAGAATTTAGAGCATTAAGTTACAAATCTACAATGGTTTGGAAAAGGTTTGTATGTTATATACAGACCTTAGATTTGGTATGTGTCCTTATTAAGCAAAGTTTTTATATAACTTTTTGCTTCACATAGTAGACATGAGTGTAGGGTCATAACTTTCTGTTTTGAAGAAGTGTATTTTATCAGGACAACTCCAGCCC
The DNA here is from genome assembly GCA_037127315.1 of Ascarosepion bandense. NCBI lineage: Eukaryota > Metazoa > Mollusca > Cephalopoda > Sepiida > Sepiidae > Ascarosepion > Ascarosepion bandense. Next base: position 997,487 of record JBBBDQ010000279.1, read on the forward strand.
TTTCAAAATCTCCATTTCATAGAATTTTCTAAATTGGAAACTTACAAGGAACAACAGAATTCATTATATTTTCCTTTTACAATAATTGCAATATATGTATTGACAAAGTTACTGCAATCAAAATCATATTTCATACTTATGATATTGATAAACTTAAAAGTAAAATGGACATTTCTTAGTGATACATTTAATTTCTTTCAATAATATAGAAAGTTATACAAAATTATTTTTCATAACAATATTTTATTCATCAGTTTTGCATAAAGGAACATTAATAGAAAGAACATTTGTTTGCTATCAGTACTAAAGAATAATATTTGTCATTATAACCATTTGCAATACATGGACACACACACAGATACTTCAAGTAATAATTAAGCTTTGTATCTTACTCAAAAATGATAGTCTCCTTTACAAAATCATTACTTATTCTGAAGAATTACATTTCTATTTTTTTCTATAATATCTAAATTTAAAAAAAAATTAAATTTAAAAAAAAAAGTAAAACATAACATTATCTAAAAGTTAGCTTTTATGCAAGGTCTTTAATATTACATTTAATATTATCCAAGAGGGTACTGAAAATTACTCAGTCTGGCACATTTCCCAAATCTAACCAAATAACCAAACATTGGAATTTTTTTTTCTTAAATCCTGTTTTGGTTTGAGAGAGAAATGTTCAGTACCTCTTTGCATTTAATGTATTTCATATAAGGTTATTCAATATTTTAACTTACTCAAAGTTGTTTTTTCTTGGGAATGTTCAAGTGCAGCTTGTAAAGAAATCTGAAATGGATGGTACCAAACCTGAGGGCAATCATTAACAGAAATATGTTGAGTGATCCATGTGTATCTAAGCCTGTTTGTCTCATCCAGGTCACAGCTCACAACAGGTGGAGCACATTTCTCCTGAATTTGTTGTTCCTCTTCCAAAAGCTTACCCTCATTAACACAAATATCCTCATCTTCTGGTGGCCTGATTGCAACAGCTTTATCTTCCGAAGAACCTATCAATTCCAAAAATGAACCAGCATTTGTGTCAACATTGGATAGATGATTCCGTTTTACCTTTGGCTTATGCGGTCGATACTGACTGCTATTAAGATTCTCTGAATTAGCATCTTGGGAAGAAAGATTAATGGGAGTGGATGTCCTGTACTGAGACAAGGTGGTGGCTAATGAAGTTGCAGTGGAATCAGCCAATTCACTTGAAGTTGGACTGTTTGGTCGAGGTTTTGGACACCCAGCATGATCCCTCAGTTTCCTTATTCTACCAGAATCAGTTTTTGAAAGTGGTTTCACCAGAGAAAGATAGCAAACACTGAAGTCTCTGTGGTGAGGTGACAGTTGAAGACTGGCATATTCATCCTCTGAAGTAAATCGAATACTACCATCTTCAAAATACTCCAATTTAGGTCTTGCTATTTCAAGTGACTTTGCCCATCTTATACTTTTGATCACAGAATAGAGTTTCTGGAAAGAAAAAAAAAATTACTCAAAAACAGCAAAAAAAGAAAATTGAATTGCATATTAGCAGCTATTGTATTTCCTAACACTGAAAAACACTCTTTTTGTCCTTAGGCTTAGAAGTTACTTGTATATCCAAAGTTTGCATCATTTAAACTCAAGATGAGTATCAATACTACTATTATTTTCATACAAACATTTACTGTTCATATCCCATATTGATAAAACTAGGAAAAATTGAAAACATAAAACATATATGTCAATACTTAAGTTTATACATGTATGTGTGGTCCAAGAGCAATAGATTCTTGAAGAATTCTATAAACAGGATCAGTATTAGTATAGCATTGCTTGAAACAGGAGAGAAAAAGAACATTTTAAAAATTTTCAAACAAAATAATTCCTACTTATTTGCTGGTAGGTAAAAGTTATCCTTACCCTTAGGTCAAAATTGCTGCTTTTCTATTATTTGTTGATGAGAAAAAGAGAGACATGGTTTTGTTCATTACCATCCAAAACAGCAACTTCAAGATTAATTGGATGTGATAAAAAATGACATCCATACTTTTTGCTTTCACTTTTAAAACTGCTAATGTCACTTTTCATTACCACAAACAAGCCTTGATTGCTCATTCATTAGTCATGTTTTTTAAGGTCTAATTTTTTATGATTTCACATTACAATGATCAATTAAAGTGCAACACATCTCTAGTCTCCTCCTCAATATTTTCTCATTAGTGCGAAATATTATCTGTTAATGAAACTTTGCAAAAATAACAGTTCACCTCACAATTTTTACTCTACTAAGACTGTATAATTGATTGATTTGTTCATTTAATGGCATATGGGTTATTAAAGTCAAAATTTAATTTTCTTTGGTGCTTGAAAGTAATAAAAAATATGATATATGTTATTTTGCTTTCACAAATTAATACATGGAGGATGATATACAGCATTTGTACATTGGTTGATTTTGTATAGCAGCATATCAATCTCTACGAGCTATTTAATGCTGAAGTTTAAATATTTTGTACATAATTTTATTCTTTCAGGGTATGTTTTTGAGATATATAGTTTGCAGATCATAAAATATATTGCTGCTAATTTCACAAAAATGTATTTTCAGTAACTTTTTTTTATATATAAAAAATGTACTGTTGGTCATTTTACTATTAAAATGTACTGTTGATTTTTGTTTGAGAGTTCAATATTTGCACAGAGTTGGGACCCTGTCAGATGCTACCACCCTGGGTCAGAATGGACCTGCGAACAACAGCAGTTAAGAAATAACTTCACTCCCTGAGACTATATGATTAAGACAGATTTTTCTGTCTGCATATTTTGTGTAATCTGCTGATTAACAATTTCTGTTATACTAGACTAGATTTTTGTCTTGACAAACTTTTTCTTTCCCAATATTACTTTTACTGAACAATGCTACTTAGTTATTTTTGGAATTTTTTTTCTGCTTAAGGACAGTTTATAGCTTAATGAAAAGTACCACCACAGGTATTACAAATAGAAAGCTGACCACCAGGTTTTGAAGTAGTAAACCTTTGTGAATGACCAAACCTTTGATTTGCTCTCCTTTAATACAAAGTATAATATAACATGAATAACCTGTTTGTTGTCTGTCTCATTGAGAACTAACTAAAATGTTCAAGAAAAAATATTGGAACACAGTCAAGTAGAGTAGGGTAGTGGTATTGTGCTAGACCCATAACTTAGATGTTGCTAAAAGGAAATGTTACTAAGAATATGGTGAAGAAAACCACAGCGGATACAAATCTCAATTTTAGCATAGGTTTTGAATGCTAATAACAGACTTCACAATGTCAATGGGTATAGCACTAATCAACTAGTGTTGCAGTTCTAAATGGTCTATAATCTCAATGCAATATATTCAGATAATATTTTTTGTGATGTGAATCATCTGAAAAGCTATGATGTATGTTTTATCACCAATTGAGACAGAACCTATAATAGAGAAGATATGGTACCATACAAAATAATGAGTGTGATAAGGGAATGTCTAGACAATTAATTGGAAAAGAACTTAAATACTCATCAAACATGCAGGTACATCTTTTCTATCTGCCAGTATATTATGGCAGACAGAGATATGTCAGATTATGATACTGATCCTATATCCATTGGGTAAAATGAAAAACTCCTTTGATGGTGCTAACTATTATAAACACTCAACAAACAAGAAAAGAAACAAGTACAAGTTAAAAGATAATGTCAAGCCAGATAACAAAATAGAAGTGTACATATTTGATGTGGAACCACAAACTCCAAGTAGGTATTAGAGTAAACCATCTAAATTAGTAGTTTCACAAAAGTGGTTAAACTTCCTAAACATGGACAATATAAAATTTTCAAACCTTCTGTTAAAGAAGAATGGAGAAGAATGAATATTACAAGGCAATAAAACAAGAAATACATTTATGATTATTGTTATCAAGGATCAAGTTGAGTGCTTTCATTTAAACTTTGAACAGGGATTTTCAGAATGAAAGACAAATGATACATGGCAGATACATGATAATGATCATTTTTAAAGCTCATATGAAAAGAACTACAGAATTAAACTGAAAATAAAATATATGTACAAATTCCTGATCATGGTCAAGAAAATACATAAAAAATTGTATAAACAAACACTTTCATGCAAAAGCTATTAAAGCAAAGCTAACAGTAAAAGGTAATATCAGTAATGATTCAACTATGTGTTTTAAGAAAAGGTTTCTGATTGCCATGAGAATATATTCAAATAGATTGGTTTATAAATCAATAGATATTAAAACTGATTTTCTTAAAAAAAAGACATTTGATAAACAAGTCTACCTGTGTCAGCCATCAAAGGCCAATATATCACAAGGTGACTTTTAGAAGCAGTCAAAATAAGAATATGGATTGTCAAATGTCTCTGATGTATAGTATTTAACAGTCAAAAAGGAGATAATAAAGCTGAAAGTCTTTCCTTCAAAATAATGCTAAGCTGCTTTACTGGATTAAGAGATTTTATACCACCATTATGAACCAAATTTGTAAAGTTGTTAAAATTAAATCAGAAGAAAAAGCTAAGTATATTAACATGAACGTAAAGAAAATTGATCAGAGTATAATCAGTCAGTCAGTCAGTTAAGTGCCATACGTGATACACGCTTGGGCGATCATGTCTCAAAAGAGACATGACTGACTAGGCAGAAGATTATCCTGCAGTAGGTTGCCATTACTTTCTGCGGTAGATTGGTTGCCAGCCAAGGCTATAGAACCCAATCTGTCCTATTATTTAACCCATAACTGGAAGGAAGGGATGAATTAATACCTTTCCCAAGGGTATTTGTGCATAAATGATTGCAAGGAATTCAACTGGAATTTGAACTCGGCTCCCTAATTTCTTGTCCCGAACAGATATCCCCTGCATCACAATGCACATCCGAGTATAATACTTAGGCAAAAACAACCCACATCAGAATATAATACTTAGGCAAAAACAACCCACTTCAAATTCTCAATTCCTCTTTGTAAACAAGTTCTTTCACCAACTTCACAACAACAATTATCAACCAAAAGACAAAGGAGATTATCATGAAGATTCAGGTGAAAAATGATCTAACTACTCAAAAACAAATGCCAGCTATATGCAATTTGGAGACTAGAGGATTCCAGCTGAGTCACATCCTGCCACTGTTACCACCGCTATAGGACTTCAAGGAATAGAAGTTTCTCAATTAATGCAAAAATTGTGGCTTGCTTTAGAATTCCTGAAGAAGAAGCCACTGTAACACTAGAAGTTACTGTTCCATGTAAAAGTATACAATTATTCTTAATAGTGGTGAGTCTAGGAGTTTCATTTGAAGTACATGTTGAGGCAGAAGTATGTGTTGGTCTCAAATGGAAGACTTTAACGTAATGGCCAATCTTATTGCATCTACGACATGTGCTTTCTCTTGCCAGGCAATTCCAAAGATTGTGATGCTGTCCATTACAAAAATAACATCATGATTTTGTATTGTTGAGTGCTGCAGCACAGTTTTCTATCCCTGAAGTGTTAATATTTTCTATGGTAGCAGCACTAACTGGTAGAAAAGGTTGTGGATAAGATTCCAAGTTTTTCTGTGCAGTATAGAGAGCTCTTGCCTGGTCAATGGCGGTGTTTAAATTGAGGGTTCTATTTTCTAATAACCGTTGTCTTATAGTGTTTGAGTGTAGTTCAGTAATAAATGCATCCCTAATACTATTGCCTTGGTTTTGCATAAGTAGTTTGTTCTGCTACATATTTGTAGATGTCCGGAGAAATATATGCAACCAACATGTCCAGTCTATCGTGGTCTTCTCATATTTTGGTCCTTCGTATTAGAGCTGAAAAAGTCCGGAACCAGTGATTAAATATCCTTGTAGAGGAAGCCATGTTAGGAAGAGTATCCAAGCATTCTGGTTTTAAGATTTTGTACATCTTTAATTTCTAGAATGAATATTGTTCATTAAATTGAAATGAGTAGAGACAAAGTTACTTTAAGATGTAAGGCTTTAATGAACAACAAACAAGGACTGGTTATCTTCTACCAAAGAGTTCCTGGACAAGGGTAGATAAATATACTGAAATTAAGAATTCATATGGAGATCACTGAAAGGGAGGTAGTTGGACATTTAAATAAGAATACGACAATCTTGTGATACTAGAACCAACACTTTAAATCTGTTTTAAACACACCATCCATTACTGATGAAGACGTTATTGCAGCTGTTTCCCAAAGTGCTGAAATGCAAGAAATGTCTTTTGAGCAAAACTTGTAGGAAGTCATGGACTTCATTAAGCAAAGCTCTTTAGATAAAGAACCTGGAAAGGATGCTATTCTACCTAAAATCTACAAATACAGTGGTAAAATTTAATCAAAAAGCTACACAAACTCTTCAAAGTAATATGGAAGGCTGGTTGTGTTCCTCAAGGTTACAAAGATACCTTAATTCAACACTTATACATAAACAAAGGTAACATAAATGTTTGTAACAACTATCACAGAATATCTCGGTTGTCAACTGCTGATAAAATATTAGCTAGACTGATTCTGAACAGGATTATCAAGCACATCATCAATAAGATTTACCCAGAATCACAATGGTTTCAGGTCTAGTCATGGCATTAATGTGATCTTCTCACTCCATCAAGTAGCTGAAAAAGTGTGTAAAAGAACCAGGTATTGTATATGGTATTTGTTGACCTTACTAAGGCCTATGACACTGTAAATTGTGAGGCACTCTTGAAATTTCTTCAAAATTTTAGAATCCCAGACAAAATGTTGAATGTTATAATCTTCTTTCCCAAGGAGATGAAAGCTGCTGTTGTATCTGATAGGGAATTCTCTGATTCCATTGATGTTACAAATGGTACAAAGCAAGATTGTGTAATGGCATCCATTCTCTTTGCTCTATTCTTCTCAGTAATGCTCAACTATGCATTTGGAGACATGAACACTGGTGTTAAATTTTAATTCTGAACCAATGGTGGCTTTTTCAACCATCAGCAGCTCAAAGCTAAAACACATCTTCAAACTAGCATCATTCATGATCTATTTGCTGATGATGCTGTACCTGTGGCAACATCCTCAGAGGAAGTCCAAGAACTTATCAACTGCTTCTCTGTTTCATGCAAAGCTTTTGGCATTACCATTAACAAAAATAAACAACAGATGCAATCCACCAGCTGCTCCCTTGTCTGAAACAGATTCAGATGTCAGACAGCCTCCACCAGTTCATCAATTCCCAAACACTATATGGGTTGATGGGAAGAACTTAAAGTATGTGAAGTCATTTACATATTTAGGAAGTAAGATGAACAGAAATGCATCCCTTGATGATGTAATAAATGCCATTACCAAAGCTACAAGTGCATTTTGGAAGCTTCATGATTAACTCTAAAATGAAAGAGGTATCAAATTTGACACCAAAATACATGTTTATAGTCTGGCCATTTTGACTACACTGTCCTATGATCCAGAATTGTAAATTCCACATAAGCCCCATATCAATTAACTGGATGTCTTCCTCAAAAATTGTCTCCACGTGATCTATACATGACTATACTTTAAATGATAGAGTGCCCAGTGATGATCTGCTCACAAAATGCAACACTGGTGGAGTAGTAACCTTCTTAATGCTGGTCATGTTCCAAAGATGAGTGACAATAGAATATGTAAGGTTCTTTTGTATAGGCATATTGACAGTACACAAAGGAATGTTGCATGGTTGTGGCTCAAGTATAAAGATGAGCTAAAGACTAACCTACCAGCTGTCAATGCTGTCACATACTAACTTTGAGTGAGATGCCGTGGATAGAAATAACTAGAGATATTAGTGCCAGAGTGGTATCAACTAAGGAATGAAAGACAACAGTGAAAAGTATCAGCAAATATTCATGTTGCTATGTCCAGAGATACTTGCTGCTACTGTGCAATGTGTGGACTTGTATGCAGGTCACTAGCAAGGCTCAAGTGTCACATGACACAGACAGAAAAACTGAATGAAGTTGTTGGATTCTCATACATCAAAATTGACAGGAGAGTCCACCACCATATTTCTTATAATAAATCAACTACTGGTCCAATCTCTTCAGATTTTACTAATTGTGAGACAAGATATTACCAGTTTTAAGGATGGCCCTGATGTAGCCACTGTATCAGTTGCACTGACCACTAAAAGTTTTTTAGCCAGACTGAATAAAGCACATTACAAGAGTTTGTTGCAGATGACATGACCAATCCCACATAACTGTCAATCAACAAACACGGCTTCAATAGATGTTGATTATGAAGGGTTCTAAATTTCAACATCTGTATGTTATTCCACTGATATAACCTGAGGATTCTTTGTAGGCAGGACATGTGGAATTGTTCAAGAATTCACAAATGACAACAGAATGGGATACAGGATTCACAGCCATATAATAGTATTATTGAAACACATACTGCTCTGCAAAAGGCAATCTTGCTCTAACTGGTGATATTCTTGTTCAGGAAGGCACATTTGTAAAGCTGTCAAAATACTGCAGGGGCAAGTCAAACATGATGATGAATCTCCTTTGTCAGATCATGATTGTTAATAAGAGCTGAGATATGGAATATTGCCATTTCGAAAGATCTGCATTTCCCACATCATACTTCTCTCATGATCCTCCTGGCCTTCAGCAACAACTGGATGCCAAGCATGATGTATACCATTGTGTTAACTCATGATTAATACCAAGAAAATAATGATCTTGCAGGAAACAACATGAATTTCATGTCATCTTAAAACACTGTCAACTATTATTAGTAAGTATGATTAGATTTGTTCTACCAGCTCATATAATTAAACTTCACAATGAAAAATGTTTGTTCAAGTCAACAAGACCATATCTAATTTTTAGTTTACTGATGACTGCAAATTAATAATCTAAATAGTTCCAATATAAAGCAAAATTAATAACAGATCATTTTCATGATCTGTTTTTATTACATTTCTGTCAAGCCATTCTTTGGTTGTCTTCAAGAAAAATCTTATCTATTGTAAAGTTTGTTGTAATTCACATTGCACAAGTGGATGATTTAGACATCATGAAAAGTATTCCTTAATTATATTTTTTCCACTTGAGAAAAATCTCAGAATATAAAACAATGAACTAGACAAATTCTTCAGATGCAAAGGAGATATGATATATAACAGCATTTAAATTTCAATTAATTCAATTATCACCATAAGTTTTACTGGTTATTTAAAATTGCCTCTTGGCACAATGAGATTAATCAAGGGAGATAATTACAGCATTTTAAGAATAGCAGTCAGAAGTAACTTACAATTTCCTCATCCACTTCTTCAAATAGATTCTTACACAAAAATGGACGTTCCACAAACAGATTGCGGAAACCCACAGCCTGACTGACTTTATTCTTGTAGGCACTGGTCACGTACTGGGTTCTTTGGAGAATACACTTTTTCTCTGAAATATAATTAAAGAAGTAAAAATTATACTTTAAATCAGTCTGTATTAATGAAAATAATCAAATTGCTTCATATGGAAATAATACCTGGTGATTCTAGCTTGGAAAGCAGGGCGAACAGGAAGTCATATTTATCATAAAATTTTCTAGGAACTGTACACTACAAAAAAAAAATATCTACAGGGCTCATTGTTTGACGTTAATTGACTGCGATCATACTTGGTTTACTATTTGGCAGCGCCTTCCTCGGCAAGATGCGACAAGTATGATCAACTAGCTAAAAGCACTGTTCTGTGAGTGGGGTCCACCAGCTGAAATTTTGACAGACAATGACACTGCCTTTCGTGGCAGCTCATTCAGAGGTTTCTTGAATGAGTGGGGAGTCCAACTTCGGTTCCACTGTGCATACGTCCACTCTGGTAATGGCATCATCAATGACACAGAACTGTAAAAGGGATTGCTGCCAGAAAATGATGTTCTATATCAGAAGCAGTATACTGGTACGTCACACCAAAGGATGATGTGTCCTTCGCTACAGCACCAGGCAATATGATTTATCGGTACCACATACAGCTGAAAGGAATCAATGGAATGTTAGTGCAAGCACCTGACCAACAACAACTATTTTTAAAACAGGTGACGGAGTATGGGTAAAAGTCTGTACCACCAAATACAGAGTTGGACATGTCAACGGAACTAACAGTGTGCAGAATATGTTAATAGATGGAATGCCACACCATGTGAAAGATTTGCGGCCCATAGTGGGACCAGGCCTGCCGACAAGCTGTTCTGATGTGTCTTCAGAGAGTGAAAGACTTATAACTGTCAAAGAAAGGCCAGGTGAACTGGCACCCAGCATAGATGCAGGCGATACCTCTTCTGATAACACCTCTAATGGAGACCCTGCGACTATATCCCCACAAAGAAGCAAACGGCACAAAAGACTACCTCCTGAATGTTTCATGTGTGATCATAGGATCAGGTGGGAGTGTACTAGTAATGCAACAAATAGACTTACCTCGAAAAGACAGAAGGTATGCTCTCTCTGCTACCGGCACGTTAAAGAAAAAAGAAAGAACAGGACGCAGGTGTAACTAGTTTTATGGAGGAGAGTGGGGTAGTCCTGTGTGAGGTGGCAAGATTTGATACATATAAGAGGGACCAAAATTGAGGTTGGCAAGCAGTACAGTTTTTCTTTGCGTTTCTACACGGCAAGCGTACATTTGCATACGTGCAGATTACCCACTGTAACATTAGTGAACAATCTGATAAATATATACTATGCAAAATTGATAATTGATGCATTAACCTCAGATATACTGTAACATAAAGTAATAACTTAGGAACAAAATATGAAGATAACACATTGCTGTAAGTAAGGAAAAACATCCTTAAAATGAATATCCTGTACCTTTTAGGAAAGGAACTTATTATTGTGGCACTACCAAGAGCAACACACACCCTTATGACCATCATTATGAAGAAAAATGATTTTCCATAATCTCTACAAATTATCACAGCCTGGGAGACAGTTTACAGCCCCAAAAATATAAAGAATTGGACATACTCTTGTCTAAAAATGGGTGAAATTTCAGTCAACATTCTTCAGAGAATTAATATATTTACTTTAAATGAAGCATCTGAAAACCATGGCATCACCCATGTGCAAATGTAATTGTTGAATGATTCTACAGGTAGTTAAAGACTGCACTAGCAATGAAAAGTAACCCATACAACTGAGTAGATAATTTACTCCTTTTACTACTTTCCATGTTGTTAAGAAAACTATCAGTTCTACATCTTCAAAATGGTTTTTGGTACTTCTTTGACCCTACAAGATCACTCTTTTAAAGATTGTCAAAATGTACAACCATTCACAACTTTCATACAAAATCTTAAAGATAGAATGTCTCAACTATTTTTCATGCCTACCAGTATTTCAACCAGGCAGACATACATTCCAAAAGATTTTCATATGCATAAGTATGCTTTTGTAAATAGCATGTCAAATCATTGGGTCACTTAAACAGTCATTTTTTAATAGTAAAACTGCTGTTAGCTATGATTATATATCAGTTTAATTTCTCATGGAAACTGGAATATGTAAAGTGGATTAGTATTTTGAAAAAGTTCCTTAAAGTTTGTTGTTTGGTAGTGTTTTAAGCAAACTGAATTAAATCTGCTGCAGTTTATCAGTATGTTTTTATGGTGATTGGCTCTTGGCATGCTATACATACTGGAGGTTCTTCCTTTTTAGAATATACGAATGGGTTATGGTAGTATGACCAATTCTATATTAGACATATTACCATAACTCATTCTTATATCCTAAAAAAGGAAAAGTCTCCATTATGTGTGGCATACCAAGAGTCTGGACATAATCACTTCTACTTTAGTGTTTCTGATGTCATTCTCCTACAGTAGGCTTAATTTTGTACAGTTTATTGTTTGGGCAGGAGTTCTATAGGTTTTGCCACTCCACCCTAATATATTTGATTGTTGGTTTCAGGTCTGTATATGGGATTTAAGTATTTAAAGAGTGATGTGTTATAGATGATTTTCTTGCTGCTGAATCCACTATCATTTCTTTTGATATTAATATTACTTGTTATCCAACAAAAGACAATATCTATATTTAAGCTATTGATCCTGTTGAGTACATTAATGTTTAGTGGGTTTGATTTTTTTTTGTTTTTCAGTACTGTGATCACTGATATGGAGTCAGTGTATACAATAAATATTTTATGTTTGCTTCAATTTATGATGTCAAGGACCAAATTGATAGCTTTCACCTTAGCATTAAATATGCAAGCTTTGTCTGGGAGTGGTAATTGTTTTACAAATTGATAATGTATTTAATCTGTTCCAATGGCAGTCTTATGAGCTTTGTTTAGTATGTCTTATAATTCTAGATTTGTAAATGATCGATTGTAATTTTCATTGTATTTTTTTTTAATTAAAATTAATTTTTTTCTCAATCTGTTTGGCATTTTGGAATGCTTTGCAGTGATTTTTTTAAGAATTTTCTAAAAAAAGATTCAGCTAGGAGATCATTATGTCTTTTTTGTTGATTTTTGTATTAGGGAACATGCTTGATAACATTTGACAATTTTTCTTGCTATTTTTCATATTTCCAATAATTTTTCATGCTTTTGGGACATAGAACATTAAACAAGTATGAACAGTTATAAAACCAGAAATGGGCAAGTTAAACATAAATATTTTAGGTGTATGCAAAAACTAGTAGGTACACAATTGTCAGTGACAAATAAAGAATAATATATGCAGAAAGAGAGAAAAATGAAAGAGGAGTAGGATTGGTACCTAGGATAGAGCCTTGAAAATTCATGTGAAAGGATTTGGAAGCTTGCCTGTTCAAAACAACCTTTATTTCATGATTTGATAAGAATGATTAAGATTAAATCCATCATCTAGAGCATGAATAAATGCATTCTGGTATACTGGCAACTATTTGAAAGAATTTTTGTCCTTAATTTGAATAGAAAGCCTTTCAACATATCCATCATAATTGTGTATGCCTCAACAACACAAAGTACAATAGAAGAAACTGAACAGTTCTACTCTATACTAAACAATGTCAAGGCCCTCTGCAAACCACAAGAAATTAAAATTGTCAGGAGAGGCAATGAGAGGAATGGTGAAATTGTTGGCAAATCTAGACTAGAACCTATAATGAATGCACACACACAAAAAAAGTGTGTGTGTGTGTGTGGGGGGGGGGTCCAATGGTGCATAGTGAATGACTAAGTAATAGCTAAAACTTAGTTTCAAGAACACCCAAAACAAATGACATGAAGAAACCTAGGAGAATGAAATGAAGAACCAAATTAACTATATAACTAGGTTGTTTCTCCTCTGCTACATTTATATAGATAACAGCATAGCAATAAAGATGAAGCAATCACATTGATGGAACAGAAATGACACATCTGTAGGACACACCAAAGCTCCAAAATTTCACTCTCTATTCTGGACATGGAATTTGACAAAAACTAACGTTCCACTGATAGATAATTGGATTTATTTATAAGTATGAGCTTCATATGCTAAAACCAAATATGCTCTCAAAAGTTTACACGTGATTTTTGACTGATGCTTGCCATTAAAACATCAAATTAATTGCTCTGAAAGAGACTCAGCTGTTTTCTTTTCAACAACACCAATGTTTTACCTAATAGTTATGGTTATTTGTTCTATATATTCATGTTTGTGTTTATTCACATTTCTGTAGTTAGAAGCATTGCTACTTTGGAGCCGACAAAACATAACTATTGCACCCTCTAAAGACTGATGATAAGCCACTTTTGGAACTATTTACTGAAAATATGCCCATTGCTGCTGCCATTGGGCACTATACTTAACTGTCTATAACTAAGGAAAGTTTTGTGTTAGATGTCCAAGGGTAATTATGCATCAATGTAGGAAAAAAAAAAATAAATAAAAAAATAAAATGGTGCTGAGGTTCTCTTTTTTTATGAGTAAATAATAAAATGGTGGAAGTAACTTCCAGTAACTGTACCTTGCAGAGGATGCTTCTGTGATTGTGCAGGTGCCTGATGGGAGAAAACAGAGCCACAAGAGGCCAGCCTGAGACAGGATCCATCAGAAAACTGTATTTGTGTACCTGATGATTCATAAAGTACCATCAACTGAGGAACAGGTTTGCATGCTTCCATCACACCAAAAATACACTAGAAATAAAAAAGTATACACTTAGAGGACTCCTGAACATTCTAGGATGCAGGTTTATAATGGTGTTGTGAAATGGTCTCAGTTTAACCAAGAAGCATTTACAAAAAAAAAAAAATTTGAGAAGCAGATTGGGTCAAGAACTTATCAGCCCTTTGTGCAATTTAAGAAATGAACATGCAATAATTCATACAGTCAGTCTTTTTCTCTCAAAAATCTAGGTCCAACATATGAGAGATGGTTGATGTCAATAATAATATAGAGAAAAACAATTGATGCAATTAAAATATAATTCATTTACAAAATATATAACAAATATTGAAGAAATCATACTGAATAAATTTTTAATTTTATTTAATGCTCTAAATAAGGTATTGTTTGATTTTAGTTTTCCTTATAGTTTTTGAATGTTAGTAACTCGACTTTCTGTATATTAGTATCATAATCAACTCTGGGCTTTATTTCAAGTGACTGACATGTAACCACCCTTAAAACATTTTGACTAGTTTAGGGCTGTGTAGTCAGATATCTTTATATTCCTATACATTTCACAAATTCTGTTAGGAGTTTCAACTGCTTTGAAGCCTACTTTAAAATAATGCTTCAAAATGACCTGAATCAAAATATCATAACATCTGAAAAAAATAAAAAAGTTATAGCTGAATAGTATAGATACTGATGTGTGTGTGAATAAACTGAACATCCTATTTTCTTTAAACAGCTTTCAGAACAAATGTGATGAAAATCTCAAAACTGAATATTGATATTGAATTGTCTTGGTGCAAATTAAAAAAATGCAATTTGTGAAAAGGTTCAGTAGACACTAGTTGATATTTACAGAAAGAATCAGGATTAGTTTGATCAAAAATGACCTTGAAATCTTTCCACTACTAGACAACATCCACAAAAGACAAAAATAAATAAATGTCAAAAACAATTCTGAAAAATGGGTCTGTCACATCTGATAAATCACTTGCACAAACTAAGAAAAATGAAATAATTTTGGTAAGCAAATAAGAGAAATGGATTGGCAAGATTCTGCTGTGATATGAAATCCTTTTATCAAAAACTTAAAGGATATTTTTGGTCTAATCTGAAACAGACAAAAACTACTATCTCATCCAATGGTGTGATTCACATATTGAAAAAATTAAGAGATTACCAGCAGGTCACATAAAATTGACTGTCAGTAACTATTTTTTTGAAATATCTTAAAAGATCTTTATTCTCCAGATTGATTATTTGCTTTACTAGCATAAACCTCTCTAAGCCATTTAATACGAAAATTGTATTTTTTTACTCAGAAATTTTTCAAAATGTCTCAAGTTGTTGCAAGATTTTTAAAATTATTTTCAAAATATCACAAGATGTATAGTTTGGGAGCATTTCAAAACATAATTTGTATGGTTCAGAGTCAAAACTATTTTCTATAGAGGTCAAAAGATTTTATTTTTATTTGTTCACTTTTCTATCTTGTTTAAACATGGCTGTACATATCTTTCAAGGGAAGGCATCCTTGGTGATGAGTATATTGAGAGATCATCTACATAAAGGGATTTTTCAAGTCTTGTATTGGTTTTAATAATACTATTTATTTTGGAAATAAATAATGAAACTGATAAAATGCTACCTTAAGGTACTCCTGCTCTTTGCTTGTGTGTGTCACATGTTATGTTTCTATTTCATGTTTTCGATATTCAGTTTGATAGGAAATTTAGGATGACTATACCCATTCTTCCTTTTACTCCCATCTTGTGCAGGTCTTTTAGGAAACTATACCTCCTTGTGGTATCATAGGCTTTTTCAAGATTGAAGAACATTGATACCACATGATGACCTTGAACAAAGCCATCACAAATGAAGAATTTGGGCATACAAGTTGATCAATTTTCGTAGCTACATAAGAGATTGTTTCTACCCAGGTACTACATTAGTTAAGCATTTACCATTCTCTCCAGATACAACTTGTTAGTGCAATAAGTTAGTAGTTTATTGGGTTGGAATGGTCTTTGCCAGAATTAAGAATTGGATCAATGACACACAAGCTAGTTTTGGAAATTTGAACACCATATATTATTCAAGATCTGGAGAAGTATTAAAAGAGACTTTTCAGGCAGGTGTTTTAAAAATTGGTAAAGAGTTTAATCTTGATCAATTACAGAGTTTTTACTGTTGTTTATGTAGTCTTTTAATTCTGCTATAGTAAATAGAATATTGTATTCGTTGTTTGAAGTGAATGTAAGTTTTTCTTGTTCCAAAACGTTTTTATATTTTTTTTAAATTTGGAAGTGTAGTGAATTGTTAAAGTGCTTCTTTAAAATTCTATGGCTATTAGATTAGCTAATTCTTTTTTTCAGTACATTTATCTCCATTTGCTTTGGTAAAGTGGACTGTTGCAGCTCATGGTGTATTGCCATTAATTTTCCTTATTATCCATGTTTTATATATTTTTGGGAAAGGGAGGACTGTTTAGTCTGTAGCTGTAGTTTTGCCAAGATTCTCTCTGGATTTTTTTAATTGCTTTTGCAATTTATGTAGGTTGATTATGGTTGGGTTGTATAAGAAAATCTTTAGCACTTTTTCCTGGTTTTAACTGTTTCTCTGCATTATGTTGTAAACCTGGGTTTTTTTTTCTTTTATAAGCGTTTCACCCGGAGCAAGGCATGTCACTGCCACTACTGCGCAGGGGGCTAC
Organism: Ascarosepion bandense; assembly: GCA_037127315.1. Taxonomy (NCBI): domain Eukaryota; kingdom Metazoa; phylum Mollusca; class Cephalopoda; order Sepiida; family Sepiidae; genus Ascarosepion; species Ascarosepion bandense. The sequence continues at coordinate 1,014,343 of JBBBDQ010000279.1, forward strand.
ATAAAGTGGAGAAAGGATGATTGAATATAGGAAATGTCAGAGGGTGGGTGATAGGCGGGTAAGGATACCGAGAATGAGAGTTGGGTAGATGAGAGTGTTCTGAGAATAATTGGGAGTTAGGGTGATAGGAGGTGTCTATTGACCCTACATTTAAACACCTGGAGATTGTAGCTGTCGGGAAAGCAGACTTGTGGAAGGGAGTTCCACAGGCGGGAAGAACGAGAAAAGAAGCTGTTGGAGTAGAATTTACGGTTACATCTTATCTGTTTAACTGTAAAAGGGTGGGACCTAGTTACTAATCTAGTATCTCATGTAAATTCGTGCTTAGGCAGCACCAGTGATCTAAGCTCATCGGAGCAGAAGCCATGAAAGTACTTGTAGAAGAGGCACAGGGAAGCCACATCATGCTGGTGAGAGAGTGGTTGCAGCCAGTCTGCCAAGTCAGTATCAATCACGTTACAGATCCTCCTTTGTATTTTGTCAAGAAGCTCAATGAGAGCAGCAGGGCTTTGTAATCTGTAAAGAGTGGTTTAACACTTCTACAATTCCATTGTATGATGCTTGTGCTCCACTGGTCTTTTTGAGTGGTAACTATTTTATTGTAGTGAGTGGATCTTAAGGATGATTATGGTCTTGGTTATCTATTTCTATAAATGCCATATTTTCTATAATGTTTGTGAACTTGTTCTTCACCAAATATTTGTATGTTCTTGATTATTTAGATTCTTTATATTTTTTCATTATTTTTATGAGGGTTGTTGTTCTGTTAATTTACTTTTAATTGGTTCTTTGTTTTTTTTTATTGGCTTTTGTTCTGCCAGTTATCTGTCTGTGGAATTTTTCATTTCAGAATTTAAAATATTTGGCATACAGAAATTATTGCCAGTGAATTTTGTGTTGAATTTACATTGTGGATAGTTTTGGTTTAGTGATTTTTTTTTTTACATGTTAGTTCTTGTGTTTCATGTAATTTATTTGATATTAGATTTTCAAAAGGTATAGTTTAATGTTGCTTGGGTAATTTTTGCATATGAAGGTGCATTGGAGTTTGTTTTGATGCTTTTCCTTGTTTCTTAGCAGGTAATTTTTTGGGTGTGTTTAATTTTTAATATATCCTTTTCTTTATTCCGAGTTTTGCAGTCCCTGGAAGTTCCCTTATAATTTTTTTTGTTTTTACAATTAGAGCATTTGGTTTCATGTGGGCATATGATCTCTGTATGGTTAGGACCATTTTCCCCACATACCAACTTCCTTGTACATTTATTCTTACAGTGTTCATATTTTTGGCAGTTGAAACATCTTAATAAGTTTAGAATATAATGCTTCTACTTTGGAAACTGTTTACCAAATTTTTATTTCCTGCACTGGTTCAGGTACATCAAAAGTAATGATAACTGTTGGTATCTATAATTGTATCATTTTTAATGAATATTCTTTTTATGTCTAATGTTTTTCGATAGTTATTGTTCTTAATTTCCTCCAGTGCACACAGTGAAAGTTCAGTGCTTCTAACCATGCTTCTGGAGGAGTTTAAAAATTGATGTGGGTAGACTCTTACCTTTATATCATTAAATTTAGTCATCCTTAGAGTGTCAGCCTCAGGTTTTCTTTTGATTTCTATCACTAACTATTGTTTTTTTTCACTGTTTTTGGAGTTATATAAGATGCTAAGATTTTTTTCTATTATAAAAGATGACAACTATGTTATTAGTTTGTCTTCTAGTAGTTATATTACAATCAATTTTGAAAGATTGAATTTCTGTATCACTGTCAGATTTCTTTGTTCCCAGAATAATTGACTCTATACCATCCACCAAGTCAGGTTAATGTTTGGGGTGTTAAATGTGAGCAAATCTGTTTTTTCCTTCTTTTAGTCTGACTTAGGGCTTAATGTGACCAGTGGCCTCTACAATTGCCCATTTAGCTCAAGTAAGTGGCATGTTGGAGTTTAGGAGTATATGTATAGCCCAACTCTTAAAACTCTCAATCAGCAGGATCCCACCCTTGAGCATCACAGGTCACAACCCACTGCAAACAGGTGGCCTCCTTGGGAGACTTTTACCCCCTGCAGAGATGCAGTCAGCATGTTCTGAAGCCCCACCAATAAGGCATTATTCTCCAGATTTTGCCAACTCACCAGAATATACAAAAATACAAACAATTATATTGTTTAAAATTTTCTATATTTCTAAGAGAAGATTGCTCAATGCCCACACTGATACAAAATAACCATCATAAAGAATTAGAGTACATTTAATGTTTTAATGTCCACTATATGTACAATATTACATAAAAAGCTAAAAGTAATTTAAACAAACATTAGTAATAATTACCCTCACCATGTTATAGATAAACAAATTAACCAATTTAAACTTAGCAAAAAAAAAAACACCATAAAAATACCATTAAACTACACTTTGTTGCCATTTGTACAACGTTTCAGCTCTTGTACACTCTGACCTTCTTCAGGTTCTAGTAAGATGAGGACATTAGTCTGAATAATGTAAATAGTATAAATACTACCTCATCTCAGAAATATAAACAAATACTATTAAACTAATCTACAGAAACCAGCTATATAAACCAAACATTTGATCAAACTTGCAGAGTTGAACATCATGATAAATGGTTGTGGCTTAATTTACTATTCAGTTATACAGTAGGAGGTGAAAATTCTCCACTTAAAAACTAACTGTGTATTTATCATTATATTATGGTTCATTAATATCCTAACTGGCAAAGTAAGTAAGACTGTGTTAGACATTAAGGAGAAACCTGGAAACCTTCTTGGAGATGAAAGAGTATGGTTTGGTGGCAATATCTTTACTGCAGGTTCATGCCATCAAAGATAAAATTGCGGCCAGCCAAATACTGGAAATAAATTTGCTGTTGAAGGGTTAAATGAACCACTTAATCATCAGTAGAGTTACCTCCTCCACATCTGAAAAGCTGTTAGATTGGACATCAAAACTTGTATAGAATGCCAAACAGTTGATCAAGAACCAACCTGTTGTCAAAAAGTAAAACTGGATGTGTCCATTGTGTACCACAGACTTGGGATGGACATAACTCACTACAATGATGCACACTATTCACATTTAATAGGCTGTGAGTCAACACAATATGCTATCTGGTGACCATTACACACAAACATGTTCCAGCAGCTCAAGGCTGTATTCCTAGAGAGTAAAACTCCTGATGAAATTCTGATGGATAATGATACAACATTCAGCAGCAAGTTGTTATTATACTGGTATAAAGTAACACTTAGAAATGTCATACAGTGCAACTGCTTCTGCATTCTAATATGAGACAAAACACCCTTACCAAAAGCTGAATCAGTTCATGAAGTTTACAAGAAAGGGGTACCATGCTAGTAAAAAATTATATGTACAATTAGATATAAAACAGAAGAGGTTACTAGAGGTGATGAGGTGTCATACCATGAAAAAAAATCCTCCACCCTTCCATACTTGAGCAAGTCAATGGATGAGAAGACAACAGTATCACCAAGTGAAAGTGAAATCTGTTTTCCTTATTGGATGATGACTACAATGACAATTCAGGTAATGATGACTACAATCTCTTGGAAGCACCCCAGGAAGCTAGAGAGTCTCCCATGTGTTCACTTCCGAGAAATACTCAATTAAAAAGACTGCACCCCACAAGCTGTTAGTATTAGGATCAGGAGACCATGAGGAAGTACAGCAAGGAGAAAGAAAAACAAAAAAAACTCAAAACTAGCATTTACTTGTTGTGATGGGTGGCAGAAATATCCAATATGTATTCAGTAGCATCTCTCTGCAGCCCATACAAATAACTGTTATACTTAAGCAAAGCACAAGAGTTCATTTATTGGCTTTCTGGAGTAGCAGCATGCTTATGGTACAATCTGTGTTAGTTCAAAGTTTATGTTCTGAATTCACAACAGTTGAGCATTTTGTTGTGACTGTTGTGTTGGTGAACCTGTACTAATTTCATTTTACTATCTGATGATACCACATAAATAGAAATAATGGTGCAGAAAGTTCAGTGTTCTAGTTATTTTATGTCTTAAACTACCTATATTTTAATTTCTAACAGTTGAATTGAACACTTTTTATTAAGCCATTTCTTAGAAAATATTACTTTTTGTTAAAAGTTGGATTTTTTAAATACATGTGTTAAAAATTAATTAGTTGTAAGAGTTTAATGACATGAGGGGTAGTAGAAAGGTTATAGAAAAGAATCAATTTTAACAATGAAATTTTCATACCATATCACTGGCAATAACTATAATGTAATTTTAAAACTATTACTGTTAGCAATTTTATAATGGATTATTATAAAACCAGTAACTGTTGCATCTCTTATGCACATATGCTTTTGCATATATAAGACAAAATAGTTTTTTTTTTGTTTTTTTTTAATCATATCACCCCGAGCAAGGCAGTAATGCCACTGATGTGCAGGGGGCTACGTAAGAGTGAAAAGATTGGAAAAGAGAAAGCCGGAAACCACATCCTAAACAGGGAACATGAGCCTCTACACCTGTTCAATAGACGTGGGTGGAGTGTGAACCGGGCGAGAGTTAAGACACTGACATTTCTGCTACCATGGTTTCTACCAATATGAAATCAGCCAGTAAAATCTCACTGTTAAAATTGATTCTTCTCCCTTGTCATTAAAATCTTGCAGCTAATTAATGTTTCTGTCCTTTTAAGAAGGTTAGTGCATGCAAAGACATGTTGCAGACTCTTGTTTAAAGATGTCAGAATAATGTTTAGACAAGATTTGTTAACTTATTTTATTAGCTTATATTATCTAAGAACAGAACTAAAATTAATGTGTGTGTGTGCATACATTTGTGACTGTACCACACTGGCCATTTCTATTATTAAATGCTAGATTTCTCCAGGAACTTTTAAGCAGTCAGATTTTTTGGCAAACAAAGCTTTATCATTGTCTATCTAAACAACACTTTCCTTAATAAAAGAAAAAGAAAAATTTATGCATAACACAAAGACTCAACCCAATATTACTATCTTAAATCGAAAGGCATTCAAATTCAAAGAAGCTTTGTTTATAATGTATCATTTTATCTACTACTTCAAGAAAGACAAAAAGTGTCCACAAATCATGAGAGAGAGAGATCTTTCAACCTTATAAAAGTCAAAAGAGTAGGAGTACTTTGATTTCTATCAGTGCCTCAGAAAAAAAATAGATAAACAATGACTATCCTGTCTGCAGAAAATGCAGAAAGAAAAATCACTCCAAAGAGCCAATACTATAACTTCAGTGAATCATGTGACAATCACCCATAACTTTATAGCATATGCAAGGTAAGTTCAATTTTTAGTTGAATGCACGAAATTTTTGAAATGGGTGATAGTTTATCTAATTTGCTTATATTTTATGTGCAACATACTTTCGTGACATGATTGCTGTTGGTTCACCACATCTTCCTGTCTTTTGTTGTTCTAAGTAATTTGAATCCATTTCCATCCCTTTCTTAGTTCTACCATCCATAGATACATTCAATAAGTTACTTGCCATTTCCTCCTGCTTCTATTGACTTAATTATATCCTTTGAATATTAACTTTTCCAAGCTATTTCCTCAATATGTGCCCAGAAATTTTAGCTCTCTTTTCCTGATTGTAAGTATTATTTTCCTTAAAACTCCTTCATTGCTCAAACATTCATGGTATTTCTCAGTGTTGGTAAAACAAGACTTATTGCTCTAAATCTCTTCTTGATCTGCCATATTAGAAATTAAATATTACATAGCAGTTCAGTATTCTTTTGTTTTTAAAGATGTTTATTTTTTTTATTTTTTTAATCATCTCACTCCAAGCAAGGCATTCCACTGCCACTATTGCGCATGGGGCTACATAGGGGAAGGTAAAGAGAAGGAGTGGATAGACATAGGGAATGTCAGGAGAAAGGTGACAGATGAGTAAGGATAGCATAATACTATGCTTACTCTCTAAAAGGCATCTCTCACTATTTCTACCCATCTTGGGTTTCTATATCATACTTTTTTGCCTGTTATTACATTACTTACATTTCTGAAGTAGCTTCATTATGGTGCCTCCAATAGTTTGCAACTTGGATTGTTTTCTTTGCTGACAACTATGCATTTTGTCATCTTATAGTTCAACCTTTTTTTCTTGCTTTCCTTTACTAACTTGTTTAATAGGTAAGTCTTTGTTTCCTTTGAGTTTTTCAACTATAGTTTCAGCCATGTATCTATCTTATTAAGATTATGTCCCCCAAAATTCAATCCTGATCAACCTTGTTCTCTCAGGGTTATCTCACTGTATAGTTAAATAAATTTGGTGAAAAAAAAAAACCCAAAAAAATACAAAAAAAAAACCACATCTTTGTCTTACTTTGCTTTTATTCTCTATCTGCATGCCACCCTTTTTGTTTCTAATATCATTTCCATATAAATCAAGCTTTTCTGGTATTTCAAGTAATTTTTTTTTTTTGCCATTGTGTATAGCTATGATTGTTCTTGGTAAAGTGATCTGTCAGTGACTAAATAGGTTTGTAGTAGTGTTCTACACACCCACTATATGAGAATAGACTGCCAAATACATTATTTAACACCTTTCTATTTTTAATCTGTAGTTGAGTGTTATTTTAGTTGAATAAAGCTTAGTACTTTTACAGTTGTTCTGAGTTCAGATTTACTTTATATTACAGGGCTTTTCCACCTCACTTCCCTAAAAACAAGGAGAGAGGTTAGCAATACTGTAGGAAAATTAAATTTCATATTCCCATGAGCAAAATACTTTGTATTTCAAACCAAATTTAAACTGATTGGAATCATTTTTTCTACATATCAGCAAAATCAATAAATTTATCCATACTGACAGATTTGTCAATGTAACATAATTCCCTTTATTAAAAAAAATCTTTTGAAAACAAAATATACTTTTTGAAAACCTTGAGACAAATTGGTTGACTTAAAGTTTAATTTGAATGAAGAACAGAGTGGGTGTTTTCTGGCATGTTAAGTGATTCATTGACATTTATCATTTTTATATATATTTTATTTTTAAACTACCTTTTTTCTAAACTTCCTGTCCTGTGTACTATAGGTAACTTACATTTTCTGATAATGTTGTTTATGGACATTCATATTTATAAAAGTTAATGTTTATATATACATACATAGCAAAAATATTGAATTTTTTTTTTTTTTAAATAGAAAGAATTCATTGAATTATAATAAGCTTTTACATTTATTAGTAAATACAGTTTTGATCTAATAATATCACTGGACCACTACATATTAATACAAAATTTTAAAATAATTAAAAACTTATTTTAATAAATAAAAAAAAATATTAAAACAATTCATTATTCATTGAAAAAAATCTCCTTAAGACAGTAGTGTTCATAATAGAATTTAAAAGCTTTTCTAATAATGTCTTAGATTTATTGTACAATTCAGAGCAGATGTTTTGTAACTAGGTGTCCTGTTTAATCAAATAAATTTGATGACTTAATTTTTTTTTTATGGTATTTTTTCATCATTAACAAGTTTTTGGCAGGTACCTACTTTTTCAAAAACATGTGTATGTGTGTTGTAAGAATGAAACTCACATACCTGATACTTTAAGATCCACTCTTACTTGCCAGTCAATCTAAAGTTTGAAGTGAATATGGATTCAAGTACTGTAATTTATAGTCAGTCTGGAATGATGGAACATCTAACTCCTTTCCCTACCCCTCTTAAGCAAATGATTAAACTTAAAGTAACTAAAAGAATTATAAATATTTACAATAAGCATCCACCTAAAGAGTTTAATAATCCTGGAGAAGATTGCAAAGGATTAATATAAATGAATTTCTCAGAGTGAGTTATAAAACAACCTGTCACATCCATATCAATCTATCACAAAGGTACCCCCTGCAACTAACATCAACATTATGGGATGTTATCACATTTACAGAGAATCCTCTGTAGCTATTCAAGTTAAAAAAAATATAAAATAAAAAATAAGGAAAAAATAAACAGGTAAAATAAAATCATAACATCCTTTTATGCAGGAAATGTTTTATGACATTGCTTGATAAAAAACAAAAAGTCAACCAGAGTTGATCCTGCTATGAGATATTCAGGAATACAATTGTTCACTGCAAGACCTATCCAAGTACCAACTGCTGAAGTATCCATCCCTCTGTTTTATATATAAATTAAGAACGAAACTACAGAAACTGAAGAAGCCTAACGCAGTACTCAAATTGCAATACAACTATCCTGAATGACTCAAACATAAAGGAAAAATATGAACAGTGTGAAGATACAAGGGACAAAATGGAAACTCAAATGGGAACCTTTAATGACAACAGTATATGACATCATCATCCCCCCCAAAAAACGGATGCAGAAGGAAAAAAACGAGCGAATTACAAATGAGATTCTCGACATGATGCAAAGGAGACGGAAAGCAATGCCAAGACAGGGAACAGAATACCAAAAACTACATAAGGAAATAAGGAACAAATGCAGACAGGCTAAAGAAGAATGGCTCAATGAAAGATGTGTAAAAATAAAGATTCAGTATCACAAATAAGGATATATTAATAAAAAAAATAAGGAGAACAGGACAGGAGACATGCTCCTCAACAGGATTTATAAAATCCAAGGATGGAATGCTTATATTAGAGAAAGAAAAAATACTTCAGCAATGAGATGAATATATCAGAGATCTCTTCTATGATGTAAGAGAACAACCAGCAATACACAGAAATATTAACAGGCCAGAAGTATTAACAACTACTGGCCAAATTGAAAAGAAACAAAGTGGCAGGCCTCAGACAATTTTGGCATAGACAAGATCATAGAAATAATAAATAAAATCTACCAAAGTGGTGATCTACCAGAATACCTAGCAGATCTATTTTCATAGCACTGCCTAAGAAACCAGGTGCAAATGATGAGCCACATAACGAAACTCATCATTCGAATTCTGATGTTCTTTTTCTATTTCTGACCTGATTCTGTTGTGCACTCTGCACAACAGAATCAGGTCAGAAATAGAAAAAGAACAGTGGGTTTGTCAAAGACACTGGAACAAGGAATATGATATTTATGCTCAGAATATTATCAGAAAGAGAAGTACAAATGCAGAAGGATGTGTACCTGTGTTTTATAGACTATGCTAAGGCTTTCAACAAAGTACACTGCAAAGATCTGTTAGAGCTGCTTAGTAACATTGACATATTTAGAAAAAAAGGTATTACAATAATCAAGAATCTACACTGGCAGCAAACCATCTGCAGATGGACAGAAATGAGTTCAGCAGATATACAAAAATAGAAAGGGGCCTAAGACAAGGATTGTCTTATCAGATTTATTCAACCTATACAGCAAGGCAACTGCAAAACCTCCTACAGAATGTAGCAAAAGAAAGCAAGAAGAATTGACTAAGCATAAACTGAAAGAAAACTGAATGCATGGCCATCAGAAAAAAATAGGAACCTAAATACCAATTGTTGGTTGGGGATGCTAAAATCAAGCAAGTACAGAAATTTAAATACCTGGGAAGTGTTCTAACAAAAAAATGGAAAGTGTGACACTAAGATCCAAAGGTGATTTGAAATGGTCAAAGACCTATTCCAAAAGCAAAGTATTAAGAGACAGAAAAATATTTTAATCTTCATTTTGCAGACATTCACTCTGAAAGTAAATAATACTAACATTTTTGCTGTCAATTTAGATCTCAAATCTAACCACACATTCATCTAAATCCCAAACACTATTTTCTTTTTCTATTGTAATTAATACACTTATTTTCTTGCTATCACAAAGTATAATCAGTAAAAATATAAAATCTTTCAGCAACAACAAATGTTTATATGAAAGGATGCTGAAATGTTCTTAGTCGAACCCACTTATTTGTATTCAACTGGTAACAGTACTATTGTTAACTAATTTTAAAAAATATAAAAAATTGTTTTGTAAGTAAACATTGTCATAACATGAACATACTTAATAATTGACCAGATTGTGTAGTTATGTACTTAGTTTGCTTTGTCTGGCTCAGAAATCTCAAGTTGCTTTCATACCTGCAGTTCCTAAGTGGCCACACAACTAATTACTGAACAGATTCCTCACTGCTTTGAGGATTTGGTGGAAACTGGTGTTTCTCAGTTTGACTAAACCATAAGCATGTACCAGATGGCACAATTAAGCAATGAACAATGTGCCATTTGGGATGTGCAGGCTATAGACAAGGTAGAAAAAAATTAAAAACATTTGACATTGTATTTGATGACATAAGCACTCCCCAATCCTCAACTGCCTCTTTCACTAACAATGTAGACTGGTGACATGTACTTAGCCTAACTCCATAATACTATAAATGTAAATTGAGTGGGAGTTATTTGTTCTGTTATATAAAATGAAATGAAATCTTCTGCAAATCTGTCAAATTCTCATTGCTCAGTGGTTGAAATGTTGTCACCAGGCATCATTGAGGCAAGACAAAAGGAGACACGAGATCAAATCTCATCAAAAACTGACCATATATACTTGTGGATAAGCCAATTTTATGTATAGTGTAACCCCTGAATCTTTGCATGAAATTTAAATCCCTCCAGAAAAGAATTTACCTGCATGTAGTGCAACCGGTCATCAATAATGTATAATTTTTTTTACCTTTTATTCTCTTTCAAATATAAAATGGTGAAAATTTACCCATCACACTCTGTATGCTATCAAATATATCAACCAAAAAATTCAAATTAGACAAATTAAAAACAATTTGCAAAATATAATCCAAATATCACATTACTTCATTTGTATATGAATTTTTCTTCCACACAAAAAAATATTAATTGAAAATAAAATTTGATACAAATCTATCATTTTTAGCAAGAATTTTTTTGTTTCCTAAGCTGAAGAATGTTACTGGCAGAATTAAAATTTTGCACTAATGCTCTTCAGAAAGATATGAATATTTCAAACACACATTCACTATTATGGTTAAGTAGAAGATCAGTTAGAGCACTTTTGTCTGATAACAGTCCCATCTTGCATATCAGACTAGCACCATTACATGTAGAAATTCACAACTGCTACAATGATTGAATCCACATAGATAATTAGAGGAATGAAGACAAATATTGCTTTATGAGAGACTTCTTTACTTTTTTCTTGATCAGTCAGTCAGTTAAGTGCCATACATGATACACGCTTGGGCAATCATGCCTCGAAAGAGACATGACTGACTGGGCAGAAGATTATCCTGCAGTAAGTTGCCATTGCTTTCTGCAGTAGACTGGTTGCCAACCAAAGCTATAGAACCCAATCTGTCCTATTATTTAACCCATAACAGGAGGGAAGAAATGGATTAATACCTTTCCCAAGGATATTTGTGCGTAAGTGAATGCAAGGAATTCGACTGGAATTTGAACTTTGTTCCTTGATTTCTCGTTCCGAGCCTATATCCATTGCACCACAACGCACATCCAATATTAATTACCTCCCCTTTGATTCTAATACCTATAAGAGTGTAAAATGGAGACTAGTTTTGTTTTTATTCTGAAAATCATAGAGGACTAAAGAGATAACAGAATGAATTAAAATGAGGAACAACACTGGCAGCAGAGCATATACCAATTTGGAAGTTCTAATGTTAGCTTTATCGATTTTTTTTTACCTTTTGGTTGATTCATAATTGGATAATATTGTTGTCTCACCAAATGCTTGTGTTGTGTTGTTAAAAAAAACAAATGAAGTTTTTCTAAAGAGTTATAAGGAAAGAAAAAAGGCAAAAAGAGAAAAAACACACACACAGCATTTAGAATTCAGTTAAATACTAACTCTCAGTTGGCCTTAATTTAAGACTATGGTTTCTTTTTTCTTTTTGTTAGATGACCAATTCAATAATTCTAGTGTCAGAACTGAAAACATTTAAGAAAAAAAAAATCTAGTATCCAAAACCATCTATTTTTCACCCTGAAAAAAAAAATGATTATTTAAATTTGAAAGAATAATGTCAATATCTTGAAAATTTACACTGATACTTCAGAAGACAAGCTTGGAGCTGTAGTATATCTCATTAAAAAGGAAAAGCAAGAGCAGTTGAACAATAATTAAAACGAGAAGATATTGGAAGGGCTGGTGTTTATAAATCGATTATAGACAAATTGGGTAGAGTCTATTTACAAGATGAAAACACACTGACATATTGTGCATTTAAGGATTTTTATGGCTATAAACAGAATGCAAGTGAGAATTTTGCAAACTTCATAATTGAATATGAGCAGAGATGAGAAAAATCAAAATTTAACTAAGAATTGATACACAAAACAAGTTCAGACAAGCAAACAAAGTGTTTGGACTTCAAGACAAGATAGATCAGGACTGTGTCATATGAAACTGCAAACTTGCCTATTTCATTAGCTAAGAAAAAAATACCTGCACATAGTTGTATAGTTCTACATCTAGAAAAGGAGAGGAACAAGTGTTTTACAGTCATTTCCCAGAGTTTGAAATCAACAATAATTTTCAGAAATTGTGTAATCTATTACAGTGATTGCAAAAAAAAAAAAATATAAAAAAAGTATAGTGGATTTCTATGTCTACTCTCCAATACAGCAGCAAATAAATTCTCTCACTAATTGTTAAGTATACCAATGACAGAGCATGTCATAAGTTAATTCTTAAGGAGATAAAATGTTATTAACAATAAAAAAAAAAAATAAAAAAAACAGTTCAAATGTTGGAATACATAACAAGAAAAGCAACTTTTAACACACATAATGCAAAAGAAGCACAGGAAATAAACCTAATTGAGATATTTTAATAAATGAATAGAGGAACAAATACTATAAAGACAAAGAGGATCAGAAAGGAGCAAGTATTACTAAAGAACAAAAAACAGGATGTTGGGAAGAACCATGACTACTCAATGTCCCGAAAAAAAAAATATATATAGCGCACATAGAGACCCTTTAAAATATTTCCTTTCATTGTTTTATTTCACTGTTAATTGCTACAAAGCAAATGAGAATTTCCAAATAAAGATTTATCATGTCCAGACAAAAAACTGAAAATAAAAAAGTGATTGAATAATAGTCAGGATATTCCACAATCTTTACTATCTTAAAAAAAAAAAAAAAGGTAAGTTCTCAAAAAGTTATAGGGTTCACTCAACAGTCACACAAGAAAAAGTACAAATGTTTGGTGGCAGAAAATATCAGTTTTTAAAGCAATCTATTTAGCTTATTACATTCACTTAGATGCAAATACCCTTGGGAAAGGTATTAATCAGTCATTTATCCATCTATCTATGAGTTAAATATCAAGACAGATTGGGTTCTATAACCTTGGTTGGCAACCAGTCTACCTCTGAAAATAATGGCAACCTACTACAGGAAAATCTTCTGCTCAGTCAGTCATGTCTCAAAAGAGACATGATCACCTTAGGGTGCATCACATATGGCATTTAACTGACTGACTTAACTCACAACACTTATAATTGGCCAGGAATGAAGAGGCTTTTTTTTTTCTTTTTTTTTTTTTTATAACAGCATGCAACACAGGTTTTTTTTTTGTCTAATGAGGTTAAGTTGCAATTTTCTTCAGTACACTTCCCCATGATCATGGTTGAAGATATGGCAACTTTTAATTCTGGTACTTTTCATCAGATTTTTCTGAAGAATCATCCTGTTCATCTGACTCAGGTCCAGAGTTGTCTCTATCAGATTGACCAAATCTAAACACTCTTGCACTTTCAGAGGATGTGTGCACTGTACTGACCGTTTCCTGCGTTGTTCTCTGATGTGATGGAATCTATAATGGGGTGAAGATGTTCTGGTAGAGTGATATTTCATCAAAGAAAATTGTGTGTGGGCTGCAGTGACATGACTTAATGTTTTATCTGAAAATGCTCAAAAGTTGGTATTCCAATCAATATAACTTCGGTTTGAAATATACCAGGATATTTTACTTACAGTAAATAGTAAATTTAATCATTTAGCTTTCAATTAAACCTAAAATGGAAGTTTCAAAAAAGCATTTACATTTTTTTAAATTCATTTTAAAACTTAGGTATTGAAAATTAGTGGAGGTACCATATATATATCTCACACATGAGAAAATTTCCAAAATTTTAAAACTAAAATTTTATCAAAATCTTCAGATTAGAGGATTGGAGATTTTTCTAGTTTTTGTAGAATTGGAAATAATTGGCTTCAAAAATCTTGACATTGTGTAAACAACTAATATTTTTTCTTTGCTTGTGATGTTCAATTAGAGTATTTTTCTCACTTTCCCAAACCTTAGGAATCTTCAAAGCAACTTCCTACTTTGGAGCTATCCTATCTAAGTATCATATGGCACTAAGTATCATAATTGTAGTGAAATTTAAACTCTTCTTTAACACTGATTTTTCAGTGATATTCAACTGGCATTAACCAATAAGTCTTCAAACTCCATTTTCAGGAGTGTCACATGAGGTAATAGTCCACAGAATTAAAGTGTTAGTTTGTGAATTAATAATTTTGAGTCTAATTCCTGGACCAGGTAGTACAGACTCAAATTCACAAGAATAATCAACCTCCATAGATTAAGTAAAGAGTAGTTTGAAACCTGTGAGTAGGAATTTAAAAAATGCTGGGTTCAAATGATGTTAAAATTAAAATACAGCAGGGTTACAATATAAGTTAGATGAACACCTAGTTTATACAGTATAGTAAGTCATATTTATCTTTGGGAAAATTATTACTCTAGCTTTAAAAATATTAAATGAAAACAAACTTCATAGAGGTTTTAAAAATTTCTCGTGATACATTATTTTTTTGGTGATCGATATTGCAAGATTATCTTTAAATTTTAAAAGCTGCTTTACATATGAACAAAAACTCAAAAAATGTTTTGACATAATAAACAGCTATCGAAAGTGTTCTAAATCTCTTCTATTAACAAAACAAGTAAAATTTTAAATTAATTTGCAACTATCCGACATTGTAACTCATTGGATCACTTTTAAGAAAATAACTGACAGTAAGAATTTAGTTCAAATCAGAGGTTTTCCATTTTCTTTTTGCTTCTTCCATTTATTTTTTTTTGGATAAAGCATTCCATTAGGATATTCACACTGATTTTTATTGAATTGTCTTTAAGTTTAATGAAGCTTCCATCGGAATTTAATCATCTATGGTTTTCATTACAATCTATTTAACTTAAAAAAGCAAACAAACAAAAAAAAAAGCAAAGTACCTCATGTGATCTTTCAATATTTTTCTTTCAGCTTAAATCCGCTTACACAGACAAGCTCCAACATTTGAGTAATGCTAATCTCAACCTATTGATTAATTGTCTACAGTTCTGAGATGAGGTAGTATTTACATTCTTTACATTGTTTGGACTGTTGTCCTCATCTTTATTGCCATGTTTACGATGTTTCAGCCATTGTATGCTCTGGCCTTCTTCAGGTGCTAGAAACTGAAGCCTTTATTTTGATCACTGGTGTACATCATTCTCATTCCATGTGCAATGCCACTTCCAGTGGTCATATAGTTATCTCCCTTTAACTCTCTAAGTTATTTGTTCACCACTGCTGTAGCCTGGACCTCTCAACTCTTTGGGTCAATTCACTGGAACTAACCGATGCCTATATTCACTGGGCCATGTGTCCTTGATGACACCAGTGTATGTATTTCTGGGACTTATAAGCCTAATGTCTCAATAACCATTTTTTACCAGAGCTCATATTGCAATCTCTGACGCTAATGATTTTCTCTAGCATTTTGTATTACTGGTTCCCATATTGTATTCATTTCTATGCTTGGCCAGCTTAGACTTTTGTGGCCTAGCATATGTGCTGATTTCTTAAATTTACGCAGTTTCCAATGGTGTTCTCTATCAATTATTTGAACTTCATCCCATCCCTACTGATTAATCTTGTTTCTCTAGCAATCTACAAACAAACATCAGATACTAACAATTACAATTCAGCTATAAACATACTGAAAGTTATTTTTATAAAACCTAAAAACATTTTCTCTTGACACTTTTTAGCTACAAGTCAACAACAGTCCAGAGAAGTTTTAGATCTTTATCTACATCTAAGGTAAAACTGATTTCAAGACTAACATCTACTCAAGCCAGAGTCAAGTACATTAGAGACATTTTCATTAATGGTCTTTTGTCAGATGAGGCGAATAGTACTATAAAACAAGCTTTTAGACCTACAAACTACCTATGATCAAACTCTCACTCACAAAATGGCACCAAAATGTTTTATATATACAGCCAGGTTCAATTAATGTTCTATCTCTACAACATTTTACGAAAGAAAAAAGTGATATAAAATATAATAGTTACTGAGTAATGAACGACCCACAGTGGCTGTCATTCTTAAAAAAAATTATTATTTACACTATTTAGATTTGGACTATTTTCTTCATCTTTGTTATCATCATCAATATTTTATCTGTTGTGCTATCTGACCTTCATCAGATATATATCGATCTAGGTAATATACAGGGAATTCTTAACTGAATAATTTATTTAATCTATTGGGTAGACTGCTCTCATTTCACTGCCCATGCCTAGGGATATCTCATTTACTTCTTACATTTTAATATTGTTCATTTATTACCCATTTCCACTGAGCCCAAGTGATCAGGATACAACTGGACAACCTCATGCAAGACAAATAGTATACGGATGGACATGTGAGTCAATGCAAGCTCTCATGTAATTGGAGTCTCTCTCAAACTCAATCATGGACGCATGCTAGTTAAATTCAGAAAATGATGCTCAATGCACTAGCATGGCCAAACTAGAGGCCATCCTGAACAGTGTCAACATAGCACTTCATTGGAAAACCGCAGTACTGCATCTATTTATGGATTCTGTATGTGATCTCAGAGACTCAATAGGAAGGCCCATACACACACACACACACACACAAAAAAAAAAGATGCCAGTGAAATACTCATTCAAAAGAGGCTTAACACATTAGAAAAGCTGATAGTGTATGACTTATTGGTGGGTGTAATGCTGTTGAAATCATATTAGAACTAGGTGAATAAGTTGACTGAAGTACCAGAGCAATGGATTAGCATAAGAAAAGTGTTCAAACTCATGCATCATGTCTGTGCCACATCAGTAGTCCAGATCAAGTAAATTCTATTCATTACCAAAGTGAATATCCTGTACTTTTACCCTTAGAGGGATTGACCCTGCAATGTCTAAGGCAACTGTTAAAGTGGTGGCTAGGAGAGGCCAGGAATCCTTCACCAACACACTGGGAAAAAAAGGGTATTAAATATGTGATGTGTGGAGTCAAGTGAGGATAGACATTATTCATTACAATGGCAAAAACTACTCAACACTGATTAAATGAGGTACCATTCAGTTTGCTATTTGGCAACAGCTACATAAGCAGGATTCAGTCAGTATAATTAACCATTTGTAGGCCATATTCTTTGAATGGGGTCTTTCAGCCAAACTTATCAGTGACAACCACACTGTATTCCACAGTAAACTACTTAAAGACTTTTTTTGGACAAGTGGGGACCTACCTACTGTTTTGCTGCATATACATCCTATCGGGCAACAGGGATAGTAGGTGTCATCCATACATCAAATATTTAAATTTTGTGTCAATTGCCTGTGTTTGACTAAAATCACATTTATGTGTGACATCAAACTTGAAGCTTTATCAAATGTAACATGTTATCATTTTTAGGTCTAAAAAAAGATTTCTTAAAACAGCAGAAAAAAGTTTCAATTAGTTTTCTTTCTTGATCAACACATTACAATCTCAATTTCTTTAATCAAAATGTCCTATATAAAGATAATTTAAAACTGTGCCATGTCCTTTCAGGACATCATGGACCTCCACTCACCCCTATTCCTTGTTGCTCTTTTCCTCTTGGTATCTCTCCCAAACCCTGCTCTGCTATCTACTTGCTCAAGCCCATTCAAGTATGTCTCGCATGGCTTTCCCTGTGAGTATTAGATTCTCCAAGCCCTCATTCCTCATTATGTGTCCCAGAAATTTCAGCTGGCTCTTCCTGATGTCAAGTATAAGCTTCCTTTTCATTTGCAACCTCTCCAAAATCTCGTCATTGCCCAGTCCATGGTATCCCCAGCATCCTTGTACAGAACCACATTTCTGTTGCTTCAAGTATCTCCTTCATCCGAGGAGATTGTCCAGCATTCCCTGCCACATGGGAGGAAAGATATCACATAACTGTCCAATACTCTCAAACAGCATTCACTGGTCCACAATATTCTACTTAACTGTGTAGTGAATTGCTACATTTCCACATCAACACTTTATGACAGTGTATAAAGACTCCATAAAATCAAGACTCAGTTTTGCAATGTATATTGTAAATCAAACCCCACTTTGGAGGCATTTTATTTGCTCATTTCTTATAGCCACATACTGAAACAGGTTCTCAAACAATCACTGGTTAAACAACTAAATGGATCACCGATCCAGGTACTGAAAAGTACCTGGATCGGTGACCATTTAGGAATGTAAGTTTAGATGTGTGGATGGTATAATAGACAACAGCTTAGAATTGTTAATTGGAAAGCTGAGTTCTAATTCCTGTTAAGCTCATTATATTCACTTATGCCCAGATACTTTTAAGGAAGGTATTAATCTACAACTCTCTCTAGGTAGGAGTTAATTACTAAGACTTGTATCACTAAACAATTATAACTGAAAAAATTCTTACAATCTAAAAATTTTATGCCTTTAAATAACATGAGCCATAGAAAAATCAAAATCAATTTATTTAATCACATTCCCTTTTAAACTTTTTCTCAAAAATAAAAATAAAATAAACAGTTTATTAAATAGCAAAATTATATTGAAAAAAAGAAAAAAAAAATTAGCTTTCAGGAAGAACTAGCCAGGAAAATGCAAACTAACTAAGACTTGATTGTAGGATATACAACACACTTAGAATTATTGTCTCTCTTTTTTTGGTGGCATTGGCAAACTAGATAATGAAAGCTCTTGATAATATTTTGTTGCCAAGGTCATAAAACTTGACAATCAAATACTATATCATTTCATAAACACTTCTGCTTGTATGAAAATCATTTCTGACTGTGTTATTCAATATAAACCTTATACATCAGTTAACTTTAAAGCTAAAATGATGAAAGGAATTTCATGGTCAATATATGGCAGAATATACTTAAAATTTATTGGGCTTGCTTATTGATTAATAATGATTACCTGCAAACAGTTTTCAAAATTTCTTTGATTAATTGAAAATTAAAGTAAAAAGGGTCAACAACATAAGATGTGAAGACAGTCAGCATAGACAATATAACATCTTTCATCAAATACATAGGTATTATTAGGCAAATAGATGTGCACCTTCAGGCTACCCTAGATGCACTCACTGCTGTTATGTCTGCAGTAAGTGTGTTGCTCCTTAAATCCTAATTGCCATGGGAATCGTGATCATTAAGCATTAGCACAGATAAGTGTTTCTTGGCAAACCAGGAATTAAATCTGGTTCACCAGCTCTATTTTCTTCTGTTTCTTGTACTTTTGTATAAGAAAATTTGGTATTTCATCTAAAGATGATAAACACACACAAATTTGCAGAAAATTGGCATTAATCGGTCTTATCAAAAAAGGACATCTCTTTTGTCTTGAAGAGACACAGAGAAACAATAGGTAATTCAAAGGATGAATGGATAGATCAATTTGTTCAACATCTTTTAACTTTGGAGTCGCTCTTCTTATAACAGGTGTCTGTATATAGTTGTCAAAATTATCTGATAAACACAAAAAATATACATAACTTTAAAGTGAAAAATATATGGGTATTTACTAGAAAACAGTACTTACAAAAATATTTGACACTTTGAAATTACTTATTAAAATTTGCATTAATTAATAGTTATATTGTTGGATTTTGTAAGATTCGATTGCACAAAATTTTGAACTTACACACACCCATACCGTTTCATAAGCCAATAAAAAAGCATGCACATTTATACATTCACTAATAGAAAAGTTCTTTTCATAAGACAGCTGGCTCACTAAATTTTACCATGTGCTGATTTCCATGAAAACAAAGTGGATACAACCTGTTATTTATTGGCCAATCAGGAGCAAAAAAAAAAAAAAATCCTAAAAGTTGATTGATTCTATTCTCCACAAATGTATAAAAACACAATATTTTTCTTTTTTCTGCAGAAAGTCACAGGTCATCAACCAAACATCTCATCTAGGTTACATGCCTTTTTCACTCTCCCTCACGATGCACTAATTGATTCTCCTGTTTCCGCATTACTTGTTGGCTACACAAAAAGAAAAAGGAACAAAGACATTTTCACTTTCATTCACACTCAGCAGGAATTTTCACCTACTACAATTGTACAAACTTCAGTGACACCAGACTTGTCTTTTCTTCACAAAGACATTTTGTTTGACCAGAACAAAACTGAATACTTAAAACTCATTCACGGAGAATGATTATGCAGGTTTTATTCAACATAAATATAATTTCAAAGGCAGAACATTTTATAACACAATGTCAATGTTACAAGAACTACTTTCAATGTTGCTGGCTCAGATTCACATGCTACATGATTTCCTTTAATGGTGGAAACAACCCCAGAAAAATTAATGAACCCACATAGTGTATGCAGACATTCTTATCCATACAGTAACATGATGCATCAAGTGGAAATTTTTTTTTGCCAAATGGAAAAATACAACCCTCATCTAACAAGTTTACTAAAATAATGCTACTCAAAATTCAAAGAAGCTTACACAGACCACACAAGAAAATACAACTCAAACACAAAATAAGTCAGCTGCTTTCTCATACTACACAGCAAAATTGCAACCTCGGGCTTTACAGGAAAAAGATGTGATATAGCTCAACATTGACTCACTGACATTTTAAAGCTTAACAAAAATGACTAAGACATCTGCAAGTATGATTTATTGATACTGGAGACAGCTGCATCTCTAAGAAAAATTGACAATCAACCCAGATATCTTCAAAAGTTTTTACAAAGCATGCATTGACACTTAGTATCTATTTCACCAGCATCAGCTCAACAACTTCGCAAATCAAAGCTTTTCCTAGCTGTTAATGTTTTCTATCACCAAGTTAATTTCTCACCAAAAATCAACTCAATGTGAAGCATTGGAAAATGGTCACAAGATTTTAACAGCCATACCAACCACTGGACTATTTTGTTTTTTGCAACATGAAAAGCACTGTGGTGATACCGACCGAACAAAAGTGAGCAAACAGGATGTTGGCTCTATGCCGACCGGAAAGCTAATGAATAAAAATCACCTTCGCGCAAGTGAATTCACACAGATGTTCCGGTTGAAAAATAAAAATTGATCAAATATCAAATTACCATTTCGCGAATTTTATTTACCAGCCAATGGGAAAGTCCGGAATCAAATACAAGGATGAAATTCAAAATGACCTGCGTTTTGATATAAAAAGCAGAGACACAAAAGCTTGTCAGACAGAAGGAATCTTAGGCTAGAGTTATCAGTTTCTCCCTTGACTTAAGTCAAGCCGACTATGCTGACCTCTTTCCTTCCCTGTCTCAAAAGTACTTTTGACCTTTTCAAAGACATTCCTCAAAAGTACTAACTGACCTCTTCAAAGACATTCCACAAACCATCTTGCTGACCTACTGACCTTAAAACGAACATTCCTTACCTTGCTTCTACACTCCTAAGCCTTTTATCTTTTCAGTATTATATTTGTCATGAACTAACCTTCCTTGGACTTTTATTTCAAACATTAATTCAAAACATTAATTGAAATGTATATATATAAATGTTATTTTATAGTCAAAATTGCCTTTCTTGATTTTATAATCATTTTATGAATTATAGTGGGCTATCTTCCAACAAGGTCAAATTCCGTTAACCTGCTACGGTATACTACTACCCTTCACTAGAACGGAATCCTACAACTAGTAGAAGAAGAATAAATAAATATGATACCAGCTTAGCACACTACCAAAATATTTTTCAGAATATGCTACATTCTGACTCACTAGAAAATATATAGAACCCTGATGACACAGTACTTCTAACAAGTACAGTTTTGTCATCATGTTTAACCACTCACATTGTTATATATCTTATCTGACCTTGCACATAATTTTATGCAGAAGTATTTTTATGAACCAGCAAAAATGCAAGATGGCTGACAAAAGAAAATAAATATTGTTTTGAAAAGTCAAAGAATGTATGCTTTGGATGCCAAGCAAAATTTCTCAGGTTAGAAGATGTGGAGACAGAAATGTATTTATAGTAAAATAAATATTATTGCAGTCAAGGAATCTAATTGTGTACTTTGTTTCGATAACTAGCATAGCCAAGGTCAGATAATGTAAACCTCAAAAGTATTTTATAAACAATGTGCCTGAAACATGATATGTGCAAAACAAAATTTGGGATATATAAATCAGAAGATAAAAATCAGGCTCAGCCTGGCTGGCTCCCTAATATGAGTGTATGATATCCTTAATATATATTATTCATAAAAGCAATTAATAGTTTATCTAAATTAGAAATGGCATAGTTTTAATGCATTTTTTTATTTTACTATTCAGAGCATATTTTCAGATATACAGCTACTTTTTGAGAAAAAAAATTTACATTCCCCAATGAGTCCTGCATTTAACTAATAGTTTGTGGGAATTATTAAATTTCTAGAAATTTGAGGAGGTAAGAGATGTAAACAAATATTTTTACTCAGATTTTCCAAACATAATAATCACAGAAAGAACTTCATTTGTGAATAAATCCTGAAAGTTTTATATATATAAAAAATAAAAATCAGACAATTATTTAATTTTTGCAAGAATTTTCAAATTAATGTATCTTTTACCACTAAAAGGTGAGCTGCATAATGTTTGCCATAGTAATGAAATGGTAAAAATCAGTTCACTTGCTGACTAAAAAAAGACTTTTTTTAATCAAAATTTCAAACATGTTAGAAAAGATTAAAATTAAAAAAATACTTTTATCTTTCTTCTTAATAACAAATATTTGACAATTTTTTTCATTAAGTTTGGGCCCTTTTAACATCATGCTATGCCGTTTTTTCAGCAAATTAATGGAAGAGTCTTTGTGCATCTCACCACCTTTATTTAAATTTATTGTACTATAAAATATTCCTATAAGAAACCTTAGCCATTTACTTCTTGAAATGGATAATCACTAAAGTTTGCCAGTTTTAATCATTATTGTTGTCCAAGTAATTTGTGTTTTTGCTTTAAAGTCAGATTAAATTTAGAGCAGGATTACATGAAAATAACAACACCCATTAGTTTTAGAAATTTAATGCCATTAACTTTTTTTTTTTTAAATAAAAAACTTAAATTAAGTTATAAATTATTGCACATAACCATCAACAATATCTAGTAGCTACATTAACTTCCCAAATAAATTAATTACTTCTTGGTAATTTAAAAAAAGTACATATTAAACTTCAGTACTTCCACTTTTTTATGATAATTCACAAAACCTAAGTTTCAAAATAAATTTTGATAAATAAATGTTTTCTTGAAGGCTTTAATTGAAAGCTAAATGATTAAATTTATTATTTGGAGTAAGTAAAATACTCTGGTGTATTTCAAACAGAAATTATATTAATTGGAATCTAAACTTGAAATTTTTCAATTTTGAGCAATGTGTTGTCAACACATTTCTAAGCAAAAAGTTAATTCTCAGTTTTAAAAATTTTGCAAAAATAAAATATAGATGTTATTTTGGGAAAATTAACAAATTTAAAGTTTAATCTAATTGACACACATATTGTTTATAGCATGAAATTTAGAATGAAAGTATTTCTTAATGAGTATTGATCTTTCTGATTTGAAGTGATTGATGGGTGATGACAGCCAGATGTGGAGATAAGCTAAGTATAGTTGACCAGAATTGATATAATTGTTCAATTTTTTTTCTGCAAGGAGAAAGTCGATGGTTCGCATTAAACTTTTCAATTTAAGAAAGTAAATATAGTCTTCACTTAATATCTTAATAATCTAACTGCAACAAGGTTTTGAACAATTTAAAAATATTTTTGAAACTTCATAATTATAATTAAAAAAAAGAAAAATGCAAACAATTCTTGTAAAAATTTATTATTCAGTGAAATTTTTTCTCTTCAGACAATGTCCATAATTTTTTTAACATAACTCCATAAATAAAAATAAAAAAATAAAAAAAAATTTGCTGGAAAAACAGCATAGTATGAATAAAAAAAAACAAAAAAAAAAAACTTAAAAAAAAAACTTAATAAAAATGAACTTTCCCAATCAAAATGTTTGTTATTAAGAGGAAAGATCAAATATTTTTTAATTATTTTTTTAATCCTTTGTAACGTTCGAAATTTTGATAAAAAATCTTGCTTTGATTTCAGTTAGCAGGTAACCAAAACATTACGAGAGTTTACAATGGAAAAATGTAATATTACATAACTCAGTTTTTTTTTCTGGTGACAAACACATTAATTTAAAAATTCTTGCAGAAAATCAAATGTGTCAGATTTTAACAAGTTTCAGGACTTATTCATAAATTAAATTATTTTATAAAATTTTTTTTTATATCTGCCACCCCCTGCGCCATGTATATTCATGAAATTTTAAGAAATTAAATTTTGTTGTGAAAACTTGATTTATTGGTTAAACACAGGACTCATTCGGGAATGTAATTTAAAAAAAAAAAATATTTTGCCTTTATTTCCAAAAATCTGCTCCCTATAGTAAAATAAATGCAATATAACTATGACAAATTTGATAAGCTTTAATAAATAATATAAACTAAGGACATTATAGTCTCAAGAAAATTTTTTTCAATTAATAATGAAATTTTAGAATTGTTTTCATTCCTTTTTTTAATTATAATAATTTATAAAGTTCCACAGACATTCTTAAAATACTTCAAAGATTTGTTGGTATTAGTTTATAACTTAAGTAAAAATAAAAAATTAATAAGTTTAATACACATCATCGTGCCTTCGTATTTTTAAAATAATTAAATTTTTTTTTGTATGGTAATTTCTATGTGCACATGTCATGTGTTTCAGGGTTTTTTCCTCTTGTAGAAAAAAAATTTGTACAATTATGTCACTTGTGATTGGCATACACTTATCCGTAAATACATTGCAATAATAGTTTAAAGGTTCAAAAAAAAAAAAAAAAAAAATTCAATTGTGTTTAAGAAATAGTTTTATTCTAAACTCCATGCTATAAATAAGTAATACTTGTGCAAATCAGTTTAGGTACCTCCACTCAAATGGAAAAACAAAACAAAAAAAAAACAGCATAACATGATATCAAAAGAGCTTAAAGTTTTACCAAAATGTTTATGTATATATATATATATATATATATATATATATTCTTTTTTGCGTTTTACTGATCTTTTGAGCAGATTTATTGTATAACAAAAAATATTTTTATTCATTATCTTTCCTTTTCTTTATTCGCAATTTTTTTTTTTTTCGTATTTACTGGTTTTTTGCAAATGGTTTCTCTTAAGGATTTTTTTTTTAGGAGTAACTTATTTTAACAAAGTTTTTTTGAATGAGTAAATAATTATTTTGATAAATTTACTTTAAGCAATTTTAATAATTTGTTATTTCTCTTAGTTTTTAAACAAATTTCTTTTCTTGATAATACTTTTTTTGTGGGGGGGAGTAACCTATTTTAACTCAAATTTACACACTATTATGTTTTTTTTAAGAGTATTTAACATGTAAATATTTTGATTAACTTATTTTTAAGTAATTTTTGTTAAATGTTATTTCCTTTAGTTTTTGAAACAAATTTATTAGAGTATCAATAAATAGAGTATCCCAAATAATTCATACAGCATTTTAGGAAGTTTTTGTAAATAGTCATTTTAATCACTCTATTGTAAATATTTCATTAAGTGTAGTTAAGGAAAATAAGAATAAAGAAAAGATATAAAAGAGAACGACCAAATAAGACATAATAAAGAAGCTAAAAGGGGAGGAAGAGAAAGGAAAGTTATAAGACGAGCCAATATAATAAATCGTTTTATTAATGTATATATTTATTGGTTTGTTTTCTTCTCTTCCTCCAAAAATACCCTGTCTTGACTGTATGTAAGAAGTTCAGTACAACTGAGCATACCCCATCTATAACATCGAATAGCCTAAGTGAAGTCTTGATTGGTTGCCGTTTTCTAGGGGAACTTATATCATGCATTTCTTAATGTTAGTAGCAAACTTTCAGTCTGGGTGCGAGCCAAATACTGATCCTATTCAGTCGTGTCACCTATCGAAGAAGTCTGTTATTTATTTAGACCCGAAACTTCTAGTAACATAGGAGCAACAACACTGACAATGCAACTAGATTCAGCACTTAAAAGTGTATTCTTAACAATGCTATTAAGAGGAAAGATCGAATTTTGTCCTTAAAAATTTTTAATCCTTTCTAACATGTTTGAAATTTCAGTTAAAATTTTTTTTGTTTTTTGTCAATGATTCCCGCTATGTTTAAGTAATGTGACTATAAAGGAAAATATAGGCAAGTCATATTTTGGCATTGAAAGAAACATTAATTTGAAAATTACCTCACCACTCCAATTGCATAAAACTTCTAGAAATACATTATCTATGCCATTTTTTTTTTATTAGTTAAATGCAGGACTCATTGGGGAATGTAAATCATGCCATTTTTTTCTTTAATAATGTGAGCATTTTTCTGAAAATCTGCTCTAAATAGTAAAATCAAAGACGCATTAAAACTACACTATTTTTCGATGAATAATGAATTTTTATAGTAGTTTATTTTTTTTTTGCTAATTAAAGTCTGAAAACATTTTAAATTTCTTCATTCTTTAAAAATAGACTATTTACAAATTGAAAATTCAAAAAGCTTAATACAAGTCATATATAATTAAGATTTTTAAAAGAATTTCTAAATTTGTTTATTATGCTAAACTGTTTTCTTTTACTATGGAAACAAGGTCACATATCTTAAGGGTTGTTTCCCTTATAAAATGTTAAACTGGGTTATGTCAATTTTTGGTCACCATACTTCCACATTGATAACAGGCGCAGTCATCGCCTACCTGAAAGGTTAACAAGTCAGACCTTTGTGATTAAGAAATATTCTAAATTTCATGGCATAAGTAATATTTGTTTCAAATCAGATTAATTTAACCTTAAACTTGCTAATTTTCTAAAAATTGTAAGTGAGATGTATATTTTATTTTTGCGAGATTTGTTTTAAAACTGATAATTAACTTTTGTTTATTAATGTGTCAATCGCTTAAAAAAAAAAAAAAAAAAAAAAAAAAAAAGGCTGAAAAATTGAAAGTTAATACAAAAACTAAAAATTTTAGATTCAAATGAATAATTACTATTTAAAATTATATATTTTCTTTAAAAAAAGTAAATTAAATCATTTAGCTTTCAATTAAAAAAACTAAAAGTTTCAAAGTTTTTTTATTTTATTTTTAAAAAATTCAATTTAAAAAGTTAATTATTGAAAATGTCTGGAGGTACCTAAAAGCTTACCTAAAATTATTGCATGACAGTGTAACCCGAATATAAGAGAGGCATTGGGACCGGATAAGAGTTCTCTTATATCCGGGTTTGGTCTATTTTGTTTAGGTAAGTATGGTAACACTTCATATAATGCTTTTTACACACAGAACACTAGTTTATTTAACAGTTATAGACATAAAAAATACAAAAACACAGACAAAAATACATTTTCAATCAGTTTTCAAAAATAATTCAGTCAAAAATTACTTTTTCTTAAAAAAGTCAGTCATTTTTGATTGTACAGAAATCTCTTTGTTAACATCATAAAACCTTTCATATAGTCCATCAATCATTTTCAATGCGCCATCAGGATCACTGCTTTTTGCTTCAAAGTAGGCTGTCAGAGTTTCAAGCGCATTCAATGCAGCCAGAGAATTTGGAACTGGTTTGTCACTTTCAGAAACTTTAGAACTTACGCTTTCAGCATCATCATCTTTGTCAAAATCTTGATCATCCGATTTTATACCATGTGTGATGTCCGTGTCAGCCAGTTCTCCATAATATTGTGTTTTGACATTTTTAAAGCAACGTGGTTTTGCCGACTTACCAACAACTACAGATTGCTTTTCACTGCCATCCATGTTTGTGAACTGAAGCATTGTGAGTCTGTCTTTGTGAACTTTTGTCCCATTTGACTGTTCGTTGTAGGCAAATCGCAAAGATCCAGACGGCATGACTTTGTAGAAAAGTCCCGTTTCATCACAGTTCCAAACATCTTTTGGATCATATCCACGAAAAAGTTGTGGCAAAACGTTTGTCACCCATTCGTTGGCAGAACCGTGATCTGCTGACGTTGATTTACCGTGAAATTTTTTGAACGAAACATTATTGGCCTGCTTCCAGCGCATGAGCCAGCCATTGCTCGGTTCAAAATCAACTTCAAGATTTACAGCCAGTTGTGATGCTTTCTGCCTAATGATGTGATCGGTGACGGTAGCTCCATGAGCACATGCTTGCGTAAACCATTGTGTAAGTGCTTCGTTAACGTCCTTGTGCAAAGATTGGCGCTTTCGTTTGCGATTAGTGTTTCTGTTCATTTGCATGCAAGCTCTAAGATCGTCTTCTTTCTTGAGAATTTTTGCTGCTGTTGAATAACCAATTCCGTACTTTTTGGCCGCAGCGGCCAGTTTGAGTTTCTTCATTTTGACATCGTTGATGAGCTCCAACTGTTCAGAAAAGCACAGAGTTTTTCGTTGAGATGCTGACATCACTAATCGCAATGATCACAAGAAAACGGTTTTCAGTGGCAAAATTAACAAACAAACAAACTTCTGACTCAACAGAACAGTGGGTAAAGTGAAAGTGCTGTCCAGATAAAAGCAAAAAAGCTGGCAATGCTACCCTCAGACACACAAAGCAAAATCATAAGGTAGAGGGTGTCTCCTACAGACACAGACTGGACACACAGTGTCTCTAGACTGGTCAAGATTGAGTCATTGAACTTCACTCTCTAACTGACCTCTGTTTGACTGATTTACGACATCACACTGTCACTCAAAACGAACTCTCTTATATCAGGAAGGATGGGACCAGAGAAAATGTATTTTATATCCGGGGTTCTCTTATATCCGGGTTATACTGTATTTCACTATACAGAGCAGATTTTCGGAAAAACGGCCAACTGTTTGAAAAAAAAAAAATATAAATAAAAAAATTTCCCCAATGAGTCCAGCGTTTAACTAATAAAACAAATTTTCGAAACAAAAATTTATTGAAATTTCATACGTCGTGTGTGTGAGAGAGAGAGAGAGAGAGAGAGAGAAGAGCTTAAAACTTTAAAGTCTGCTTTAAAATTTGGAGTCAGTTGAGAGAGAAAAAAATGAACAATTAAACGTGACACGAAATAAGTTTTCTGAATTGAAATTGAAAATTATAAACTACAGTGTAACCCTTATATAAGAGCGTTGTCGGAACCGGATAAAAGTTCTTATATCCGGGTTTGGTCTATTTTATATACATTACCACAGGCTCTAATTTAGGACCAGAGAAAATCACTCTCATATCCGGGTTCCTTTTATATCCGGGTCTCTTATATCCGGGTTATACTGTACTACAGAAAACAAAGTGAAAATACATTTCATTTAACGGTTTCTAAATTTTTTCTGCATGAAAATCTATCATTGGTCGTTTTGAGGAAAAACTTTGTTTCTAACGAGAAAAAAGTTTTTTCAAAAAACACAAGATGGGGAAATTAAATTTTAATAATAAATCCCTTCGTTTTGTTTGAAGGTTTTGATAATAAAAAAGTTTTCAGAATGAACAACAATGCAGTGTCAACAAATTTGAACATTTTGTTTGTTCCACTCAAAAGTACATTCAGACAGAAGCTAAAACGCTGTTGCGAGAACATTAAAAATGATAAACTAATAAGCTACTCAGTCAGTCAAGTGCCATACGTGATACACGCTTGGGCGATCATGTCTCGAAAGAGACATGACTGACTGGGCAGTAGGTTGCCATTGCTTTCTACTACTTGTTATAATAAAATAAAGATGGGTGAAATATAAATAAAACTAAAATTTCATTTTTGGTAAACGCTTAACTTTACTTTTCACACGCTGTTTTTTTTTTGTTTTGTTTTTTTCAATAGGAAAAGAAATTGTTTATGTATTGTACATTTAGTAAACTTATGTTGTAAAAGTTTTAAGTGAAAAAATGTTTATCAACTGATTCAACGGGAAAAAGAAGGGAAGTAAAATATTTGAAATTAAACAATTCATTCGTGATTCGTAGACTATGAAGAAAAAAGTCGGTTTCTTAACTATTCCCAATTACCTCGAAGGGGGAAAAACTGTTCTTAAAGTTCTTGTACTGCATTTTTTAAATTTAAAGAAAACACGGATTGTCAAAGACTCAAAAAAGTTAAACTTCCGTCTTTAAAAATGTCAAAAATATGAATAAATAATATAAAAATAAACATACAAGCAAATGTCGACATTACCGTCGTGAAGAACCCAAGACCATCAAGGAAAAATTAAGTCAATTGTAAGAGCTCGAAGACTAGAAAATTAATTTTTTCACCTCTTCAAGTTTTATGTCCGCTTCGCCATTAGACTTGTGTAGACACGTTTCAGCCAATGAAAGAAAAGCTGTAAGGGGAGGTAAATGTGGTAAATTTAGAGTTATCGCAACTTAATTTTTTTTTTTGTCTCATCAGTTCAACTTGATTAAAAATTTATTGACTGTTAAAAAACAAAAATCAATATGGAATCTGCTTAAGTGAAAATCTAACTTGTTTTTCTATTAAATTTTCTCTCCTAAATAAATGCATCCTGAAATTCAGTAAAAAAAAAGTAAAGTACAACTTTTAGTACTTGTTGATAAGCAAAAAAAAATAGCGGATTTTTGAATGATCATTCAACAAATCCGCTATTTTTTTTTTTTGTTAATCAGCAAGTACCATCTCTACGACAAGTATGTTTAAGTTTTTCATACTATTCTCAATTATTATACCATTGTGGCGGAAACATGCACAACTCACATTTTTTATATTAAATTTTTAAGGCAATAATTGAGAAAACAGATTTGTATAACCCGGCTATAAGAGAGATTTTCTCTGGCTCCAGATTAGAGCCTGTGGTAATGTTACAGTATAACATGGATATAAGAGACCCGGTTATAAGATAACTTTTATCCGACCCGATGACACTCTTATCAGGGTCAAACTGTATAGCCAGAACCCGGATATAAGAGAAATTCCGATATAAAATAACTTTTATCCGGTCCCGACAACTCTCTTATATCAGTGTATTATTTCAACAAATATACATAGGTGAAAGAAGATTACGTCAGTAGCAAGCAATGTTTGACGAAATTAATTTGTTCACTTGAAAAATGAACAAGAGTAAGTCAAAGTAAATATATATAATGCACAAATTAGGAGTTGTCTCGCTTAGACTGTATTTAGAATTGTTTCTGCTGATAAGAAATTTGATTATAATGATAGAAAAGATATTT
This sequence comes from Ascarosepion bandense, assembly GCA_037127315.1. Taxonomy (NCBI): domain Eukaryota; kingdom Metazoa; phylum Mollusca; class Cephalopoda; order Sepiida; family Sepiidae; genus Ascarosepion; species Ascarosepion bandense. The sequence goes on from JBBBDQ010000279.1 coordinate 1,045,865, forward strand.
TCTTGTTTAAATGTTCAAGATGTAATTTACAGCAATAATCATTGAATAGTTGTGAATATTTTTGTGTGATGACCAATTTGTTGAATATTTTGAATGAAGAAAATTCTGCTGAATACAGTTTTAGCAAATAGAGTTGGGAAATTACACTTGTCGATGATTCAAGTTCGCGCCGCATGACCAAGTGGGCGATTGCTGTTCTGTCTATTACATGACAAATATACACAAACAAGCGTCTACTTCCTGGCCAAATTGTCGCTGGGTTTCTTGCTTTAAATACTGGCAAAAATGAATCAAAAACGCCTCGGCAGGAAAGTTACGTCTCGTGCAGAACTTGAAGTAAATTAACCAAACAGATTGCGAGCATTAGAAAAATTTAGAAAGTTGGCTGGAGCCTACTTTCAAGAAAACTGCACGAAATTTGACTAGTAAAAACAAAGCGATAGATAAATTGTCGCCTAACTGGGATTGGTAAATTGTCTTATAATAATTGAGTAGTAATTTTTATCCAATGACATTGCGAGTTACCACAAAATATGTGAAAAGAAATTTATATAAATTTATCCATCAACTAAAAAGCACACAAAGTAAAATTGCACACCCGCAAAATCGGATCCAAACGACTAAAAACATTTTGGAAAAATCCAAACCAAGAAAAATTCTCAAGTTAGTGTGAAAAGCAAAACTCTAGATCCTGATTGGATTAGAAATAGAAAATTCATGTATAAAGAAGAAAATGCCTCCCGGAGCAGGTCACATGATCAGATTCTCTACTTAAGGACATTCCGTGACCGGGCAAAGACAGTCCAGCATGGGAGCGATTAGCTAACATACTACGTGGCAATGTAACAAAAGAAATTTCAAAGGCAGTCAAAATGGGAGCGGTAGCTGATAGCATCTCGCAATGTAAGGAAGAAATTTCAAGCTGGCTCGGTCACGTCTCGTCGATCTTTTCTTCAAATTTTCATTTCTTCTTGTTCACTCCACGACACCCGGACGTAAGGGCGCGTCACAGATTCATTTGAGCGTTTCTTCCAATCTTCATTTTCACTCCACGCCGCCAAAGAAAACAACAACAACAACAACAGGACGCGCTAAGTACAATTACTTTATTTGTTTAACCTTCTCTCTCACTCTGTAACCAACCTACCAAAAAGAGGAAGGAACATAAGACTTTGCATTCTGCTACTACACAACCATGAACTCTAAACTTATGTGGACATTTTAAATACTTACATTTCTCTTTGAACAATTTTAACTACAAAACTACATGGATTTTCTGTATGAACATTTTTTTTCTCACAAATATGTTATAGTGTTCAGTTAACAAATTTCACTTATATTTTTCTTTTTACAGTTTTGTTATTCTGTTAATAAAATCTTTGCTTTAATGTACAAACGAAATATTTTATCCTTCCATATTTCAGCATCCTACCTTCAACCTTCTGATATTAAAATTGTGGGGACTTCGGACGTGTTTGGCACAAGGCCAATTTACCAAGCATCACTGAGGCTCCTACCGTAATTTGATAAAAGCTACGAAGTAGATTTTTCACTATGTCAAGTATAAGCAAAACTTGGAAGGCCATTAGACTTGCCTGTCTTCGTGTGTAATGGTGCTGGTTGAGTAGATATGTGTGTCGCTCCGAAAAGGACTGCTCGTTGCGTAGTAATATAGCTGAGATGTGAGTCATCGAAAATGTGTTAATCTGAAATACTTTCATCAAAACGCTGTTAATTTTAATGAGTCAAAATTGTCGTAGCATGCTCTGGAAAAAAATTCGAAGATGCCACCGATTGAAAGCTTTCTTGGAGTTGTTGCTGTCTCTAGAATCAATAAATCGAATTTTCAGATGTCTTAGTTCTTCTTTTGAAAAAAACCTTAGTGAATCAACGTCGAGTTACAGCACATCTTCTTTGGAAATACTAGGAGAACGAGTCTAGACGAAGATCGCATTTCAAAGCCGTTCAGTAAGAGCAAACAGTTTGTGAGTCTGGTATTTGGCTAGTTGGTCGGACGGATAGTTGGTTGGCTTGAAGAAAGGAGTTTGGTAGTGAAATAGGTTTGATAGTGTATAAGGACGACGAAACACGCGTGTATATTTTAATGACACAAAATAAAGAACTTATTTACAAATTTACACAGTTGTAATTGTCAGTAGCTTATTTTAAAACAAGTAATCACACATTAAATGTTTGTAGATTTAGTAAGCAGAGAAAATGTTCATATTAAAATATCAGACACTACGTACATTTCCAAAATTCGTTTTCATGTGAAAGTATTAAGTTGAATTCCATATGAACAAGGTTTTCAAAATGATTAAAACAAATTGAAAGAGTTCATTTTTCACATTCAAATATTACAGTGGAATTCAATATAAAAGATGTATTTTAGGTACTTAGCTTCAACCGTCGACAGGGCCCTTACAATCAGTAGTTGTCATTAAAGGCTAATAATGTATCAGCGTGAAATGTGACATCGGTGATATTCAGAAGTGTAGTCTCTGCTTCACTGATGTTGACTGACCGGACACATTATAGCCAGTCCCATCACGTGACTGGATCACAAACAAACTCCTTTTTGGTCGGGAAGAAATATGACATGAGTTATTGAAAGTTAAATTTGTTATTTTTGTAAATCACTCTACTCTTTTCATTGGTTAGAAGATTAATCCACACCTGCATTCTTTTTTTTTTTTTATTGGTCAAACAGATTTTCAGATTTTGGAGTTTGCAAACCGTGAAAAAAAAAAATTATTTCGTATTCACCACAGACTGACTGGCTGGCTGGATGGTTGGTTGGTTGCCTGGCGCCAAAACCTTTTATGTGGTGAATAAGTCATGTTTCAATACTTGGAAACTTTGTTGATGCAGTTCGAAGGATAACTGGAGTTCCCGGTGCAGTATATTTTAGTGGGTAATGAAGTCAGTTTAGCCAAATCGTCGCGGTGTAAATTTGTAAAACGTTGGGTTGCTGCATTATTTTTCTTCAGACGTTGGGATTTGAAATATGTTGAGTGTTGAAATAAAATGTGCGAATATTCCTTTGAGTTAAAGTATATTTAATACACAATAAATGATTATGCGGGTGCATACGAAAAAAAGTTGAAATTTTTGTATTATTCGCCAATGCTTCATCGGAGTTACCAATATGTAGGGCGAAATTTAAGGTTGATGAATGATAACACATTTTTATAATATGCACTAGTGGTAGTAGTGTTATTCAAGGTTTACGTCTAGGTCACCAAGATGTATTTGCAAAATTTGGCATTGGATACTTCGTCGGGTCGCCAACAAAATGTTATCGTAACCAAATTGTGGTGGCGAAATTACTGTTTACGGCGGTGTTTCCAATAAAATGTTTCCTCAATAAACTTACGTCGGGTCTCCAATAGAATGGGGCCTTAAGGAGTTTTCGGCGAGGTCATCAATAAAATGTTGTGAAATTACACTCATAACTGAACACACATTTTTTATCAGTATAACCTGGATATAAGAGACCCGGATATGAAAGAAACACGAATATAAGAGATATGTTCTTTGGTCCCAGATTAGAGCCTGTGGTAATGCATATAAAATAGAGTCTATTTAATAGACCAAACCCGGATATAAGATAACTTTAATCCGGTCCCGACAACTCTCTTATATCCGGGTTACACTGTATTAAATTTTGAAGGCAAGTTAGGAAACCTAACAAATTTATTAACAAATAAATAAGTGTATTTCAACACCATATCTGATCGGGTGCTCCTGCTATTCATCTTGATTCTTGAGGTTCCCGACAAAATTCAAAGGAGGATCTGCAATATAATCGATCCTGACTACGCAGTTCACCTTCAGTCACTTTCTCACCGGCGTGAGGTGGCTTCCCTCTGTCTTTTCAGGACTTATTCACAAATGAATGAAATTATTTTTGAAATTAATATTTTAAAAAATCTCGGTAAAAATATATTTTTTTTACATCTGTTACTCCGCCTCCATGTAAATTCATGAAATTTTAAAAATTAAAATTTACTGCGAGAATTGATTTTATTAGTTAAACACAGGACTCATTTTTTTTAACATTTTGCCTTTATTTCCGAAAATCTGCTCCCAATAGTAAAATAAAAAAATGCAATATAACTATGACATTATTTAATTTGATAAGCTTTTAATTACTTTAATAAATAATAGGAATTAAGGATATTATAGTCTGAAATTTTTTTTCGATTAATAATGAAATTTTAAAATAATTTTTATTTTCTTTTTAATTATAATAATTTATAAAATTTCAAAACAATTTAAAAAATACTTCAAAGATTTGTTGGCGTTAGTTTATAAAATTATTAAGTGAAGATTATATTTTACTAATCGAAAATTAAAAAGTTGTGCTTTCCTATTTTAAATAATTTTAAACTTTTTTATGTGTATTTGAAGTTTTTTTTATGGTAATTTCTATGTGTACATTAAAAGGTCATGTGTTTCAGGGTTTCTTCCCCTTATAGAAAAAATGTACAATTATGTCAATTGTGATCGCCATACACTTCTTGTCATATGTTGCATCCGTCAACACATAGGTGGAAAAGTTAGAAAGTTGAATTCTGTATTTAAAAAATAGTTTTATTCTAAATTTCATGCCATAAATAAATAATATTTGTGTAAATCAGATTAATTTATCATTAAATTTACTAATTTTCCAAAAATAATGTGTCACAGATGTATAATTTATTTTTGCAAGACTTTTAAAACCGAGAATTAACTTTTGTTTACAAATGTGTCGATCGCTTAAAAATGGTCGATAAATTGAAAACTTAAAAAAAAATCTCAAAATTTTAGATTCTAATCGATATAATTTCTGTTTGAAATACACCAGAGTATTTTTCTTTCTGGAAATAGTAAATTTAATAAATTAGCTCCTAATTAAAACTAAAATAAAAGTTTCAAGAAAACCTTTTTTTATTTTAAAAAATTAAAACTAAAAGTTAGTTATCGAAAATGAGTGAAGACCTAAAATAATTAAAACTTCTCACTCAGCAAACAAATGGCATCAAACAAATTGAAGATAATTCCAAAATCTACCAATTAAAATTCAACTTTACTAGGAAGAAAAAGCTTCTACAAGACGACTCAATTATAGAAACCGTAAAATTTGTCAGAAGACAAATTCAGCGAGTATAATCAAAAACATAATTTCAATCTGCAATAACGTTTAAAGGTAGAGAACTCTTGTTTTCTAATACATTTTCATAACATCTTTTTAAACAATTATTTAAAACATTTTAAAACATTAATTCATGCTTAATTTGATATATGAACATTGAACAATTCCCTATTATTAATGAAACTTGAACTCCAAATTAAAAAAATTCTGCACATTTATTCTTTTATACACAAATTTGTATCTATTTAAATTGTTGATTTATTAATTAATTCATCTTCTTGTGTCAGTAATTTTATTGCGATAAAATTCTTCTTGACTCGTGCAAAATGAATTTTGTTCGTGGAGTTTATTACACACGCAATCTTTTCTAATTCAAACCTTTTGGATAAAAGCAAAATAATAAATATCATGCAAAACTCCGCAACAATAATCACATCATCTTGGGTTCTATTCTTGGCTTGGGCATGCATTATCCATGAAAAAGAAAAAAAAATCCCCATTTTTTTTTTTAATTAAAAAAAATATTTGATGATTCATAAAATATTCAATTAGATTAATAAATTGAGATTCAGTTTGTATTTAATATTAGAAACTATTTAATGTTTTATTGAGACTTCTTGTATAATACTTAACTTCTCTCAAATGCGCTACTGTAGGCAACAACAAGAAAATAAAGAGAACAAAAGCGCCTCCAATGGTTTTAATAGTGTTAGGCTAATGAACTAAGGGCAAGTAACTCGAAAGAGCCGCCATATTAATCAGTGACAAAGCATATCGACGCGGTTGCGTGGCTCCTAAAAAAGAACCGGCAAGAAGGACTAAAGACAATATTTCTTTATTTCCGAATAGACTGTATTTTTTGCAATGAGTTCAATAGGTACAGGATATGATCTTTCGGCGTCACAATTCTCGCCGGACGGTCGCGTTTTTCAAATGGAATACGCTCAAAAGGCGGTAGAGAACAGCGGTACGGCAATAGGTATTCGGGGTAAAGACGGCGTGGTTTTTGGTGTCGAAAAGCTTGTCCGATCCAAACTTTACGAAGTTGGAGCCAATAAGAGGATCTTTAATATTGATACCCATATAGGTTCTGCTGTAGCCGGATTGCTAGCTGATGCTCGTCATGTAGTAGACACAGCCCGAGAAGAAGCAGCTAACTATCGTTACAACTATGGTGAGTCGATTCCTTTGAAATATCTCACCAATCGAGTCTCCATGTATGTCCATGCCTACACTTTGTACAGTTCGATGCGTCCATTTGGTGTCAGTATGATCTTGGGTTCTTACGATGAAGGTCTACCTCAGCTCTACATGATTGACCCGTCTGGAGTCTCCTGGGGCTACTTCGGTTGCGCCATTGGTAAAGCTCAACAAACGGCCAAAACAGAGATCGAAAAACTCAAAACTAAGGAAATGCCAATATCCGAAGTGGTCAAAGAAGTGGCCAAAATAATTCATATTGTACACGATGAAGTCAAGGATAAAGCATTTGAATTGGAATTGAGTTGGGTGGGCGAACAAACCCAAGGAAGGCATGTGTTAGTGCCTGATGATATAAAGGAAGAAGCGATTCGATACGCTAATGAAGCCCTCAAGGAACCAGATGATGAGGAAGATCAAGCTATTGGTTAAAGAACTTGAATTATTAATAATATTAACATTATTTTTTATTTTCATTTTGTGGTTAAACTTTGGTTTATCTCAAGTCAAGAAAATGTTTATTTTAAAACTGTCGTTAGTAGAAAAATTAACCTTCGGCATTTTTTTTAACTGCAAAAAAATATTAAAAAGTATATTAAAACAAAGAAAAATTATAAAAACAAACTCACTTATGGCAAATATATATATCAAAACAAATTCTCGTAATGACGATAAGCTGTTTTGAAAATCATTATTTTGGAAAGGAGTGAACTGTGTGAAGTTCAATGAATGTTAAATTCTTTTTATCTTCTACGTTTTTTTTTTTTTTTTTTTTAAATGTCGAAAAAGAAAATAATACAGTTATATAACATTTTCAAGATCTGAAACTAACCAAAGAATAAATTTTTCATTACTTTTTGCCGAGTATTATACATCAATTTACTTTCTTCAACTATTCTCTCCCTTTTTAAATGTTTACCGTTGAAGGTACTCTCACACCAACAACATAAAAACTTACAGGAAGAGGAAGAACTCAATTTTTCACGCCCACAGGTGTAATTAGTATATTTAAAAAAAGAAAAAGGCAATGATTGTACTTTAATTCATAGTTGATGACTTGTCATTCACAGCCAAACATACAGAACATGCAATAAACAGCATTGTTTGTTGGCATAGTTGTTTCTCATCAACTTATCATATTTTGATAAATAAAAATTCTGTCAGGAATGGAAATTATAAAAATCATTTTATTTTTTTATTACTCTGGCTTTCAAATGCAATTTGTATTCTTTGGAAACAAAAAATGTTTTTAGGTACCTCCACAAATTCGCGATACCTAAGTTAAAAAGTTTTAAAAATAGAATGCAAAAAAAACTATTGAAGCTTTTTTTTATTTTATTTTTAATTTCAAGCTCAAAGTCAATATTTCCATCAAAACTAATTTCAATAGACTGGCTGGAAGGAGTTGAAATTACTGATTTTTAGCACTATTTTTTAGTCATCATAATGTATTGTAAATTCTCAATTAAAAATCTTTAAATTGATTTAGTTTAATTAATCTGATTTGAAACAAATATTTACTTAAGTTTAAAATAGCACAGAAATGCATTTTTTAATACTGCAGTCTGTTTATCTAATTTTCTTATCTACAGTGGACATAAAATTTACTAGATAACTACATAACATGAATGCCTTTTTATACTATTTTTAACTACTGATTAATTTTTAAAATTTAGGAAAATACTCTCAATGTTTTATTGAATTTTAGGTACTTTTTCTAATAATGTCTTAAAAGTCCATATTTACAAAACTCGGTATATTTAGGGACACAATTTCTGTTTATAATATTTAGCATTGTAAATTAAGCTTATCCATTGAATGAAATATTGCCTAACCGGGATGAAGTAATAGAGAATTTTAAAAGAATGAAAAAAATTCATTATTCATAAAAAAAAAAAAAAATTTTCTTAAGACATTAGTGTCCAAAATATACCTTATTTATATAAGCAATTAAATTAAAAGCAATTACAAAATTTTCTAATTAAGGTCTTGGTTTTATTGCATTTTTTTATTTTATGATTCAGAGTAGATTGGTAGTCCTGCTTTACAAAAAGAGATTTATGTTTTAAATTCTCCAGGTTATGTTTTTAACTAATAAATATTAAGTGGGACAAAATTTAATTTCATACAATTAAGTTTGGGTTAACTGGTGTTTAAAAAAAATGAATAAAACATTTTTGAATAAGTTCTGAAAGTTTCACTAAAATTAACAATTATTTTATTTTTTTGCAACAATTTCCACAAAAAAAATCTTTGGTTAGCCCCCCCCCCCCCCCTTTTAGGTTTGAAACCAAAATTTCAAACCTAAAAAGGATTAAAAATATAATTTAATAATCAAAAATTTTGGTATTTTCCTCTTAATAATAACAAAGATTTTGACAATAAAACTTTGTTTTTAAGTTTGAGTCATTTTCATCATGTGCTAATTTTCTAGTGAATCAGTGGAAATACCTAAATTGTTATTCCTTCTCTGCTGAGATTTTGCAAACTTATTTTTTTTTATATTTTATGTTTCTGTATGATGTTCAAAAAATATGATCCAATTATCTTGTCTATGATTGTGTTTGAGTATTTTTCTCTTATTTGTGTTTTTTTTTTTTCCCTGCTGAAGTTTGGGACCTAATCTGATTATTTACTTAATTTACCAGAATTGATAGATCTTAATTTTTTTTTTTAAGCAATAGTTTTTTAGTTCAACTTTGAATCTTTAGCAGTTTTCTTTTTGGAGTTTCACTTACCTTGTTTCCAAAACATTTTAGTTTTGGACCATTCCTTTTACTTCCATTTTTTTTTTAGTTTTTTTTTTTCTTTTTTTTAATTTGCAGTCATCTTACTCATAAAATGCAAAGTGGCAAAGGTCTTGTATGAAAATTTTCAATACTCTTCATAAAACTGTCAACGGTTAATTTAATCTTCAAATCCAGTACTTATAAAAATTATATAACATATTCTCAATAGAATGCTTAACACACTTTAAAAGCACCCTTAGTTGTATGACATAAGTGTTAGTTCATATTCTTATCATACACTATTGAATTTTTATTTTTACATTAAATATTGCCTTCTAAAAATATTTTTACTTAAATATAATGAAATTGGTAAGAATTAACAATCTCTAATTTAAAGTAGCATTCATGGAAAACAGTAACAAAAATAAAATTGTCTAACTTGAATGATTACTTTTAATCATCAGCAGGTGGTGTTATTTCTGAATAATACAAGCACACACACACTGACTTAAAATAACCCATTTTTCTGCTTTCCTTTGCTTGTTACAGATAGCATTCTAGCAAAATAGCATCTGATATGTGTTTATAGTGCAGAGGTGTCCCATCATATCTTTTCATGCAGAAAAAAAATTGCAAGCATTAATATTCTTTAACCATAAGTGAATGTTTAGAGACTAAACAATGTATGTGAGCACATTCAGTTGATAATGTTTCAGTAGTGACAACAATGTATGACACGCCATGTTCCTGGTAGCCTTACACAGCTATACATTCATTAAATGAAAAGCATTTTGGAAATGTGTAGCCAATAGAGGTTACTAAAAAAAAAAACTTGTAGCTGAAAACTTGCTCTCTTCAACTGTTAAAATCTCAGTGAAAATAAATAGAAACCATTACCTTTGGAGTTTCCACTGCCTATGTATGTTTAAGTAGATTTTGGCTTGTCACAATGATTTGCTAAAATGTGTGAATATAAGCCACTTCTCCCATAATTACCACACTAGTAGTAATAACTAACAAAATGTTACAATTATTTTCAGCCTTGACAAACAATCTACACAATCTGGTTACCATATATACACATTATGGATGTGTATATAATGATCCATATACAGTTTACAAATAGTTTTTTGTATAAAAAGATGAACTCAGATTTCATTTTGCTTAGCACAATCTGACATGTTGAACTTGTTATAGTTCTTATGATAGTGTAAACAATGTAAAAAATAATTTCAGCATTGTGTTATTATTTTAAATGTTTTGTTCCTGAAAAATTCCCAGTTAAGCAAGCCTAAAAATGACAAAAGCGATAAGTTGTCTTCCTTGTATTGTTTAGCAATGTTTTTTAGAGAATGTTTCAAGCTCAGTGAAAAAAACTTTGCCTATAAAAAAAATTGACTGCTTTCAGAAAATAATTTCAGTCGGTTTAATTGGAAAACAATAAACACGAAACAGGTTTTTAGCCGAAGATTACATAAATGTAAACAATTTGATTACCTATTGATTGAGGGTTCATGAAGTATACCTAATTCCACTTTGCCCTTTTTTCCAAAACTCATGCCAGGAGAATAATTGTTTTAAATTTTACTTTTCATTTTGGAAAATACATTTATCGTATCCCTCTGCACTATATAAATTATCAATCCTCTCTATTTATAATAAAGAGTAAAGACCGTTATGTATTTGTGTGTGTATATTTTCCTTCCGTCACGTACAGGGGGAGATAACCTGTGAGGAAACAGCTAACAATCCATAGTTTTGATTTTGAAGTTAATGCATTGTTAACACATTTAGTTTAGTTCATTCACAACACTGGATGAATAAATAGTCATTTCTTTTTAATCAGTTAAGTTTTATCTTTGAAATTCTTCAATAACTTTAAAACAAAATTTTTGTTATTTCAGTCAAAACTGAATTTTTTAGAAATGCATGGCCAAATTTATGCATAAATCCTTCAGTTTGTTTAAACGTCCACACTCGGTTAACAGTAACACAGAACAGCTAATAATCCTCTCAAATATTTTAATGATAAGGGTATGCTCATATTTTAAAACTTCTATTGAACAAAGAGACTAAATTGTCACCTGGTTCACACTCCACCCATGTCTATTGAACAGGTGAAGAGGCTCATCCATTGTTTCCTGGTTAGGATGTGGTTTCCGGCTTTCTCTTTTCCAATCTTTTTACTCTTACTTAGCCCCCTGCACATCAGTGGTGTTATCGCCTTGCTTGGGGTGATATGATTAAAAAAAAAATACTCATCTATGTACCCCCTGACCATGGCTAATATATATAAAAAATGAAATGAAAAAAACAAAGGAAATGGATGTTGCTTCTGCTATAAAATATCTTTAACATACTTGGTTAAGAATGTCTGATAAGGTAAAAAGAGGCAAATAGTTTTCCATGTAAAGACAATGGAATATTCTTCTCAGGAAACAAGAGTAAAACCTACTTCAGAATAACAACAGGTGATGAATGTAAAATATTCAGAAATTAAGGAAGAATTGTGCACAACTTACATAAATAATCTCTCATATTTCAGCTTATGTATCTATATAATTTATTTTCTGACTAACACCTTAGATTCACTTGCTGCAACATGTAAATGTTTGTGGAATAGTACCAGGTTTTTCAAGAGTGATATTTTAGAATTCCATAAATAGAAAATTGTTACAAATTTAAATAAAGAGTTTTAATAAAATGTAACAGTTTTCTTTTATGGTTTTTAAAATTAATAACATTTTTCAAAGGTTGTCATAATAGCAAACTTTTTTTTCTGTGTTATATATGGAGATATTGCATATTGTGTGCTGATGTTAATAAGATAGTGCCGAATATATCTGTGAATTACCCACCGTTTCATTGCGATTCAAGGTAATGTATTACATCTGGTAAAAATAAATGCCAAAAGAGATGGTATTTCTCTAGAATTCAATCTTGCATTACGTAAGTTGGGTATTTTTTAAACTTCATTTAAGAAATCTTCCAGTTTCTTTGAAAACATGGAAAAGTCAAATTAAATGAAATAGAAATTTCATCTCATCATGCCATCCTTCTATTTCAGTAATTCCTTTACCATTCTTGAAACACTTCTTGGTCTGTTTGTAGTTTACAGATATTTATATTGGGTGATGTCATGTTTCCTCTAAATTCATCAGCCATTTCTACATGAAGCACTCAGTCAAGAACATATTGTTGACAGCCAATGAATTTTAGTTCTTCCAGTTTCTTTTGAGTTAATGTTTTTTGTAACTGAATGACAACCCCATTCCTGCTTTCAGTGTTCACATTAATCATGTCAGCATCAATCATTGTTATGCTCTTCCATAAATTTTAATTTATCCAGTACAACTGTTATTCCTTTGACAACAACATCTGCTTTTCCATTTGGTAGATCTAGTGCTTCTAACTTCTCTTTTGTTTTTCAAAACAAGCACTGGATATTATTGGCCATCCGTTCATTTATCATGAAAATGCAATCACCAGTTTTCTGAGTAGTGTTTTCTCTATTTCTTTTTAAGTTTAACAGTTACTTTAGTAGTGAATCTGTAAATACCTGATTGTGAAGGTGCCTCAATATCAATCTTTTACTTGTATGACTTGAGAAATTTAATTTCTTTTTCAATAAACTTGTTACTTCTTTAGTGATTTCTTTTATATGTTCTTTCCTTCCTTTGATGGATGCACCAAGGAACAGATAGCATTCGACAATTGCGATTTTGAGTGGTAACCTGCTCTTGTTTTTCAGTGGAACAGTTCTTTTTGTGTGTGATTCTTGAAATCTTATGAAATTCTTAATCTAGATATTGTTTCTTTCAGTAATAGGAGCACTTTTTTTGACAATACATTATGATTAAAAATGAATATTTGGAGATCTTTCAGTAAATTGATCAGCAAGCATTCTGAAACACAAAAAATATTTGATCACAAACACAACACACTTTTTCTATTCACCTTATCTAAATAGAACTAACCAGAACTCATATAGTCACACAAAATGCACATTATAAATTTCCATCTGCCATCATTGATAAACTCCAAATATCATATCAACATTGTGGATGGGGCCTGAGAGTCCACATTAGGTCCATCTACTACATCTTCTGTGGTAATCTACAATGTGGAACATGGGACAAAGTTTGCACTGCTACCTCTAGTGATGAAGTCATGCATCTGTTAGTTGAGATGATAGAGGCTGATATCTTAGACTCTACTAGAATACTATCCATTCCAAGAACATTTATCTATGGTTGGCTGTGTCGCTGTCTCCAAGGATCAGATTGTTATCTCACCTTCCTTACAACAGGACATCAACATGTCCCTGCATTCAGCTTATCAAGGCGTTACTTCCATGACTTTGAGGACAGAGACATCTGTGTTCTGACCGGGAATTACAGCTGATGCAATGAGTATAAGGAACAATTGTAACCACTGAAACAACATGATCTTCTCACAGCCCATAATAACACTGCGCAACAGGGAGTTTCTCTGTCGTTGCACTCCATTATGTGAACCTCTGGCACGGCAGACTATTGCCATCAATGTACAGAGCACACAGACCTAATGTACCTCTGCTGAATGTTTCACTAATGTGGACAAAAACTAAGACTCAAACTGTTCCACCCATTGGTCTGACCAACATTAACAAGAATAACTCACCAGTACGTGTTGCGTACAGTCCCTACTCAGGGCTATTAATTACCAGGAGCATGACAATGGTCATGAAATACCACGACCAGTAAATATACCATGTGTATCACTTGCACTTGATTTTCCACTTTCAGCAAGTACGGTTGATCCAGTTTCTCAGAATTAGCTATCTGTTTCTCAAATAATGCAACAACCTACAATGCACCTGTAACGTTCAATGTGGTTTAGTGTGAAGCTGAAGTATTTACATGATTATATGTAGTTAGTAATGGGATAGAATAATCCACAAGTTGGAGAGAAGCCTCGCCCTGTGAAGTCCTATCTGACTTGAAATCAGTCTTGTATTATGTTGTGATAACTGAAAAACGATGTTCATTATTTAATACATAGGTGACTTTATTGAATACATCATCTTAGTTCACTATTCACTTCAAAATAAATGTTTCATCAACCATTAGATTTTTACAGTTTTTTTAATAATAAACTGCATTTTTGTTTTATGTTGATATAAAAGAATTGGGTTCATGCCTTAATTATGATGAATATATAAGAGTTTCATGTCTGATTTGTTATACAAACAGTTGCCAAGAAGTTTCAACATTAACATCAGCCATTGTTGATTCTTTGAAAGAACTTACCAATGACTTAGGAGGGGATAAAGGAATATCTGTATGTAAACTTAAAATGTCTAGTAATGTTCATGATAATTTCTTTATACTGTATTTTCAAATCTCCATCATTTGTAATTTCAAATAAAGAATAAATAAAACAGTATTTTTGATACTCATTTGATACCCACAGTGAATATTTTTGATACAGATGACAATCACAGTGGTCAACGTGGAAGTACTATGAAACAAGAAAAGACAGAACAGAAACAGGAAGTAAATTCAGTGGTTTAAAGAATACAATAATGTTACATATTGGCACATAACAGTTGATACCAATTTCATACATGTTTAATACAAGATATCATTTTGTTTGTTAAAAAAATAAATAGCATAACAATGTACAAGGATGGGCTGAAAAGTTCTTAGGCTGAAGTGATGCTAGAGCTGTGAAACCTTTCATGCATTAATTTTAACTCTTCTTTTTAATAACTGCATTGTTTCATTCCAGGACATCTGACTGTTCAAAGAAGACTATAAATAACTAGTAGTGAGTTCTCCTGAAAATGGACAAAATTTTGCATGTTGTGTTATCAAGTACCAAAAGAGAAAGGTTTAGCCCCCAAGGACATTCATTCTGATATGGTTGCTACATTAGGAGATGATGTTTCATCTTTATCAACAGTGCAAATGTGGGCAGATGAATTTAAGAGGGGAAGAGGGAATCTTGAAGATGATGAAAAGTCTGAACATTCTGCTGCCACCAAGAAAAACATTGTGCTCACCACATGATGGTGGGTGACAAACAATAAATCAAAATGCAAATGCTATTAGCATATCCCGTGAGAGAGTTGAGAATATGCATAATGGACAGCATGATGAAGATTTTTTGCACAGTGAGTGTCACTTCAGACATCTAATCAAAAGTGTGACGAGCTGATCACAGGAATATCTGACATTGTTTGAGGCAGATCCAGCTGGTTTCCGTGAATGTTTCCTAACCTAGGATGAGTGTTGGGTTCATCACTTTGAGACATAGGCTAAGATACAATTCATGCAGTGGAAACATCCCTTCTCATTTGCTCCAAAGTGGGCCAAGTTCATTTTATCTGCAGGGAAGGTGATGGCCTCAGTTTTTGAGATGGAAAAGGCATTGTACTTATTGACTTCAAAAAGGCAACTGTGAAAGGATAGTATCATGCCAACTTGCTGAGGCAGTTATGAAAAGTGATCAAGAGAACTGACAAAAGGGGAATTGTTTCATCAAGACAATGTTCCAGCACACCTTTCCTTGGTTTCAATGGTGGCTGTTAACCACCCTCTATATTCTCCTGATTTGACTGTGATCTGTTCCCTAACATAAAGTACTTGGCTAGGAATCAGTATCACAGTGATGATGATGTCATATCTGCTGTTGATGACTTTTTTTGACCAACAGGATGAAAAGAGAGTCGCACTGTCAATTTACCTGGAAAAAAACAAAATACAATACAGTTATTAATCAGAAAAGTTTAATTTAATGCTTGCAAGATTTCACAGCTCCACCAACATTTCTTCATAGTCAGCTTTGGAACTTTTAAGCCCATCAGCATATGTAATGAATCTATATAGGTTTAGTAACAGACACAATATGGGGTTTGATATGTGAATTGTATGTGTTTGTCAGTTAAAAAAACATTAAAATACATGCCATTTATTTTAGTTACTATATTTTAGCTTATCAGGTTTATTTATTTAGGGAAGGGTAACATGACCATATTATCTTACAGCTTGTGAAAGACTAATATGGCAGAGAACCAGTAGAGATACCCAAAGAAAACAGTTAAAGTCTTCGTCTGGTAATGGATAAATAAATAAGAAGACCAAAATTTCACCATCTCTAAAAATAGATGGATAGTTAAAAACCATATCCTACCTTTTAATTATTGTGCCAGAGTCAAAACAGGATGCTTGACTTAGTGTTCAGAAAGCAGATGTACAAGACACCTCACTCACTTTTTAATTCCTTGTAGTGAGCATTAGCTCTGTTTGCAAAATAGCCCTGTGTTAAGCATAACCGAGCCCATCACATTTGAAAGTATCAGAATATCACACAAAAGACTAAAGGGTCTCATTAGTATTAATAAGTGTAAATTTATTCAGTGAGAAGAATGACATCAATTTTTGTTGCTTTGAAGTAACATACATGTTGGAAAGTTGTGCATAAAAATTTTCTTTTCAATGTATATTAAAGACTTCATGTTCACTTAAGGTCAAATGAAATGGACTTGTGAAGAAAATACAAAATCTTTGTTCATCTTTCTTTTGTGAAGAAAGGACAAATTTGATGTCACTGTTCTTCTTTCTTTTTGTTACCAACAAGTCAATGAGGAAAGAGGAGAATCAATTAATGTGATGTGAAAGAGTGTGAAAAAGGCATATTGTCTAGATGATACATCTGGTTTGACCAGTGTCTGTCTGTAATGTTCTTTCTTGAAAGTGCTTGAGGAAGAAAGGGAATCAATGAATGCAGTATGAAAGAGAAGGTGAGAGAGTAAGAAAATGTAATAGCCTGGTCGGGATGTCCATTTAGACAACCTGTGGCTCTCTGTCCAGAAAGGCAAAATTCATGCATTTTTTTAAAGATTGTTTTCCTTGCTCCTGATTGGCCAGTAAATATGAGATTGTATTTATTTTGTTTTTGCAGATGTCAGCACATGGTAAAATTTAGTGAGCCAACTGTTTTTAGGAAAAGAGCTTTTCTATTGGTGAATGTATAAATGTATATACTTTTTTTTATTCACTCATGAAAAGGTGTAGGTATGTGTAAGCTTGGATTTTCTGTGCAATCAAATCTTACGAAATCCGACATTATCAAAAAATAAGTTCAACCATTTCTTTCATTTTACAGAGACTATCAGAAGAATATTCATTGAATATTGAAAAAAAAATTCATATTTTTATTGAAACCTTCAAAACACAAACATATTTTCTTTTCAATAAAACTTTTAAATGTAAATATGTTTTCTTTTACTTTTCAAATGTAAAACTTAACGTATTTCTCTCTATTTTTAAACATAAAAAAACAGATTTTTCTTTTTTAAAACTTTTCTATACTTGCATTTTTGATAATTCTATTGTTGTAACATGGTTCATCTGCTTAAGATGAATATTTTACATTCTTTTTATTTGTATGAGTCAGGATAACTTTTGAAATGTACCACCTCTCTATTTTTGCTAACTTTTTTGTTTTCTTTTTAATGAAGAATCCTGTTTTTAATCAAAGTGATATCACAAGTATTCAGTGTACCACCATAGTTTACAAGAAGAAGTAGAAGTTTCTCAAACAAATATTTTGAAATAAGCTAGAAAAATGGTCAATACACTCAATAAACAAAGTTTGTAGAAAAGAGAAAAAAATTGGTATAAGAGATAGGGAGGAGGAGCAGAATTCAAAGAAGAAGGAGGATTTAAAATATCTTTCCCTTTACACATAATTTTAGAGGCACTCATGAAACAGACAAGAAGACTTTTATAAAAACATTTATTAAAATGATAAAATATTTTTATACTGTAGAAAATACAATATAGGCCTTGCACAAAATTTCCCTTATGTGACTCATATAAAGGTAGTTTCTTTCAAAATACAAATGTTTTCTCTTAGAAAACAACAGTTCATGTAAAGCAAATATTTTCCTTCACAATAAAGGAATTCTAGCAACTTTCCTTTAGAGAAACAGTTCTTATAAATTTCTTAGTAACAAAAGAAATTTACCTCAAGAGGTTTACAATTCAAAACTTTGAAGGTTTGAAGATTGAAAGTTAAAGGGGCTGAAGCAAAGGTTGACCTACCTTGGGTGAAGCTATTTTTATAGGCTCTTTATTCAGATGTTTAGAACAGGCATTCTCAAATATGAGCTAAACACTTGCAGGTTTAGAAAAGAGATTTTCAATAAGGAGAATTCTCTTAGACTTTTATGGGTTCTTCTTTCTTTTGTGGCTACAGTAGTAGTATTTGAAGAAGATTTTTATTATCCCAGGCCACAGCTTTCTTGCTTGAATAGTCTATTTCTTTTTTTCGGTAGCTACAGAAGCAAACTTTACATACCAAAATAGTCAATCCTTTCTGCCCATATCACAGTTTCTACATGGCCAGGTTAGGTTTAATACTTTCTTTGCAAAGGCAGACATTACATGTTGAGACCATCAATTCTTTCTGCACAAATCACCACTTTCTCATGTAAATGGTCTTTTCTTTTTTTGACTTTGCAGTGAAAATTTATATTCTTTTCTTATATAGCAAATAATTGGATTAAATCTGACTAAAAAAAAAATCAAGTCCTAATTATTCTCATTGGTTAAAAAATCAAGAATCATTATACAATCAAACTGCATCTGTTTTCAGTTCCATTTAGCTGGTTTTTTTTTACATCCAGGCTAAGCTCATCCTGTAAAATTTTGCTGCAGAAAATTTAAGGCATTTGACCTCATTTGTGCAGCATCTTTATAACATAAACTTGAAGCCTCTTTTTTCTTTTGTAAATTTTTACACATCAATTTTTCTTTGTGACTTTTTAAAAAAGCTGTTTGGTTTCATTTGGGCAGGTTCTCTTTCAAAGAATCTTTGTTATTAACACTAATTTTATTAACTAGTTTCTCATACAATTTAATAGTATCTTTTTCACTAAAAATATTTTATAATAATTTTTGGGAATTGAATTTTAGTTATTGTCTTCATAGTTGAGATACATAAATGACGCCTTCATACTCTGGCCACACATGGAAGATGTCCAGCTACTACTAGTCCATGTGAACTTAATAAGTTCATCAATACAGTTCATAATGGAGAAAGAAAAGAACAAACTAGCATTCCTGAATGTACTAATATCTAGAACAGAGTATGGATTCAAGACATCTGTATATCACAAGCCAACATTCACTGGACAATACCACAAGTTCAACTCCCACCACCCATACAATGTAAAACAAAGATCATCTGCTATATCATAAGTGGTGACCCAGAGATATATGAACAAGAAATGGTCAGTATAAGCAATAGCCTATAATATAACAACTGCTGTATGCATGACAGAAGTTCTAACAAAATGGGATAGAAGAGTGCAAGAGGATAACAATATTCAGAAAACAGCTTTGGTCTGCCTATCTGATGTGAAGGGACTATTGGAAAAAATACAAAGAATCTGTGGTCCATATAACATCAGGAGAACATTCAAAAGTGATTTGACATTCTACAGATACCTCTTCCAACTAAAGCCTCTTGTAGAGGAGAACATGATTAAAGACTGTGTTTATATCATCCCATGCAGCTGTGGTAAGAAATATAAAAGAGAAATGCCCCCCCCCCCCCCGATTTAAGATAGAACTGCAAAGACTTAACACAAGAGGAAATAGAAAAATCAGGTATAGCTCACCACATATGGAGGGAAACAGGAAATTAATGCCCCCTGTGGAATGAGGCTGAAATAATAGTGAACACTACTGAAAAATATGAAAAATTCAGGAATCAGTGCATATACTAGGCTACAAAAATCTCTTAAGTTGGCCAAGCATAGAAATGAATGTAATATGGAAACCAGTAATAAGGAGTGCTTGAGAAAAACACACATTAGGTTGATAAGTACCAAAAATTCATACACTAATGTCCTCAAGGACACATGGCTCAGTGGATAAAAGTGTTTGTTGGATCCAGTGACTTGTGAATTCAATACCTGAACAAAAACTTAGAGAGTTGAATTAAAGGGAGATAACTGGTAGAACAGTCTGCCCTGGTAAATAAAATAAAGGGTTCAGTTCAAAATTCCAATCACCTGAAGAATTTCAAAGTGCAGAATAGCCAAAATGTTGTGAATATGGCAACGAAGATGAGGACAACAGTTCAAACAATGTAAATAATTACAATACCTCATCTCAAAAATATAGATAAAAATACAAGTCCTATGTGGGTATTAGCTTTCACTTAAAGATATCCATAGTTAATCTTATGATAATGCAACTAACATGAAGAGTTCCGTAAAGGACTGCAAACACTCTTTAAAAGCATTAACAGATATACAAACTATGTTTCATAGGCATCCCATTTTCTTAACCTTAAGTTGTTGACTAATTTGGCATTTTCATTTATTAAATAATTTGGCATTTTGCAGGAACTGTTTGTTTGCATCACTACTAAATAGTGGATTTTTTCTCTAAAGAGCTTAAGTATAACTAGATAGTTTCAGAGCTGGATTATTATATGGACTGGTTATAATGCTGGTTATAAAAATACTTTTTTTATTATGGTTATGTTGAAATATATGCTAATTTGGTTTAAAAATAAATAATAAAGTAGTGGTATTTCTTTAAGATTATTAACAAAAGATAGCTATTTTAATTTTTAATTTTGATCCTGATCAAGACCCTACTTCATCTTTCTAATGAAGTGGGACAGGAATGGCTGAGTGCCCACAATAAGCTGCATGGGTAGTCCTTTCATAAAAGATAAAACCTGATGTTCATATATGTTAGATCTACTTGATTTGTACATATCTAGTATGTACTGTTGAGGATACATGCAGTGTTCCTCTTTATCACAAAATGGTAATTTGGTAGACATGGTATGTGAAAGTTCTCATTTATAAAAACCGCATTTAATGCCACAATTGTTGTTCTGCAATCCAATGGTCTTGGCATTATAATACCGTTATCTTCATTTATTGACATATTTGCACTATCAATTGTTTCATGTAATATATTCATTGAAGCATTTGCACCTTCAATTGTTTCATGTAATATATTCATTGAAGCATTTGCACCTTCAATTGTTTCATGTAATATATTCATTGAAGCATTTGCACCTTCAATTGTTTCATGTAATATATTCATTGAAGCATTTGCACCTTCAATTGTTTCATGTAATATATTCATTGAAGCATTTGCACCTTCAATTGTTTCATGTAATATATTCATTGAAGCATTTGCACCTTCAATTGTTTCATGTAATATATTCATTGAAGCATTTGCACCTTCAATTGTTTCATGTAATATATTCATTGAAGCATTTGCACTATCAATTGTTTCATGTAATATATTCATTGAAGCATTTGCACCTTCAATTGTTTTTCCAAGTGTAAGGAAATTCATTGTGATAATACCAAGTGCAGTAGATGTCTCTCAACTATTATTGAACTATCAACTTACTCATCTACTAAATGTGAAGGGAAGTGATGTGATGAATATGAAATAAAAATAACTCTTTTTTCTTCATTGTTTTTAATTTTCAGCCTGTGTGAAATTTTTATTAACTAATAAAGAGAGCAATTTACAAAACTGAGAGAAAGTAACAAGTCAATGACAAAACATTCTTTGATATAAATAGAGAAAGAAAGTTGAATAAAAGAGATAAGAAGGCAGAGAACACTTAACACATCCACGAGATGATGAGATTTTTCAAATTGCTGATTGGGCACAACTGTCCCAGTAACGCACATTCACACTCCCTTACCTTCTCGCATGGTGTTTTCTTTATCTCCCCTTCTTCCTCTTGACCTACTCACCGTTCACGACAGAAAGAAAGGAACAAAGACTTTTCTACTACTATTTTGTTGATATACACAGTGAAACATAGACTTATCTTTTTCTGCACAAATCACATTCCATTAATACAAATGAATCCTTAATTCTTTAAACTTCCTACTATACTTTCTCTTAGAACATATTCACAGTTTAATAATTTCATACATACAAATTGATATTATGTTGTTCAATAAACAAATTTTCATTTATTTATACAAACAAAACAATTGTATTCTTTCCAACCTTCTAATAACTTTAAATTTTGGGAAGTTTGGTTCTGTTTGGCAGAAGGCTAATTTAATAGATATGAGTGAACTCTCTACAGGTTCACTACTTTCTTTTCTTTCTTTTTTTTTGGGGAGGGGGGGGCTCAACAGCTAATTTTTGTGAAGAAAAGGTTTTCATTGGTTCAAAACAGTTTCACATAGGCTTGCAAATTTATAACGCTATTTGGTGCTGAATAGTTAAAACAAAAAATAGAAAAAAAGACATCCAGATAAACTAAATAAAGATTTTTCTGTTTTGTGAGAAAAAGCAAAATCTCAAAAACCTAAAAAAAGTTCCCACAGAGAGGCAGAGTGCAAAAGAGGCCATGTGGTGAATATAGACAATTGATTAATGACTTTGTCTTTTGGTTCAAGTTAACAAAACACAGAGGAAGATAGAGATATTTTATATAAGCAAACAATTGAAATAACAAAAATTTCTTAGTGACCAGCTGAAGCTGACAATGAACAAGACTGTACTCTAAACAGGATTAGAAATAAAGATTTCTTGGTGGGTTGAGAAATTAATGACCCTGATAAGAAATTGAGAGACATTTGGCAAGCTTCTGACCGGGAATCAGTTTTCCATGCAAAGAAGAAATTTTGAAATAATAAGAATTTAATTAATGACCGCAAATAAATGCAACCTGAGACCAATGAATCAAATTAGTTGTAGGAGGACTCATTTGTGGTGAGCAGAGGTGGAAAACTAAGGAAGGTGGAGAATCAGTATATGCCTTTGAAGGATGTTGGTGTGAGATACCAATGAAAAAAGGAAGAAGTTGATTTGGGTGGATTGATGCCTGTGTTTGCTGCTCACAGAAAGGAAAAACCCAAGAATTGAAGAATCTTCGGAAGCCAGAGAACAAAGAGACCTTTATTGGAATTAGGGCATTCACTGATATCCCCAGATTGATCATGCCCCACACAAGTTTTGGATGTAAATCCATATAAGCGAGAGTCTGAAGCACCCAAAGTGAGTTGGAGACAGCAGTTTGGCTGAAGCAACAAAGATTTGTGTTTCAGATGAGAGACCACTCCACCTAACATCACATGACTGCCTACCTAAGAAGAACTCTGACTTGAACCCTGTGCCAAACTTAACAGAACCAGTTGAAGTGCTATATTTCAATGTAGATGTGTGTTGGAAAGGTAGCTATCTGCATGAGGTAGATAGAATTCAACTGCTGTAACAAATAAGCCTGTACCAAGAATTGAAGATACAAAATTTTTTATGAAGATATTTTTTTCTTCTTGTGACTTCTTCAGCCTGAACAATTATTCAGGTTATTCAGCTTCACTCGTCTTATGATCAAATCAAATCCCAACGTGGGATTAGGTGTGGTCTGAGGTGATCAATCTATTGAGTGGAATTGGGAAATTGGAATTGGAAACTGGAATTGGGCAGACTGAAGTCTGAAGAAGGTGGGGCAGTACACAAAATTATTTCCTCCTTCTTTTCAGCACACCACTCAGTTTCTGTGAAGAAACTTTTACTTAGGCTTGCAAATCCTTTTCGTTTTTTTTCCTACATCCTCTTAATTTGAAGCTGGTGGGTAAATTAAGTTATTATTATTTTGCACTCACTACACACACAAACATACAAAAAAGATTGTATACACTTCACTTATTCTTTAACATATCATTCTGTTGAATTCCAGTGGATATTTGATCTACATTTGTCCCCTAAACTCACAAATATAATCAGTATTACTGTCACTTGCGTCTCCAATGCTACATAACAACCAAATAATAAATCATACCCATTTTGTTGTTTCCACATTTTGTTGTTTCTTATTTTTACAAGTATTTTTGTGTATATAAATATTACTGTATTTATAGTTATTTACTCAGAACAGTCATAACTCCCCTACAGGAACTACAAGCACTTCAGAAAATTCTGAAATTTGACAAATTATTGGGTTATTTTGTGGGCATATAAAATAAGATTTTATTGAAGATTTTATTCCATCATTTCGGGTGCAGTTCAGGGGTACTCTTGGATTAAGGGTCCTGAAGTTTATGCTTTATTTAGTTTCATATTGGATGATGTTTTTTCTCAAATTTCAGCTGAATCATACTTAGGTTTAATGTGCAACGATATTGATTTTTATTTCCCACTTCTATTTTTTAAATTTACTTGTTCCTAAATTGAATTACCTGCCCTTAGTTCTATAAATTCCCACAAATGGTGTCCTTAGCATCAACACTTCCTGTCAACGAGTTTATACTACATCTGTGTCGCCTCTTACGATAATGGGTAGTACATCGCATAAGATTTGTATCACATTTGGGCTCGTTGCTCTCGCTCATGCTGCTTATTCGGCAGCACAACGTAAGTAAAATATAAGCAAATATCGTACCTAAATAATTCTCTGTTTTTTTTATTGTAAAAAAAAAAACGTGGATAAAAAATGGCTGCATGCATTGAAGTAAAAATATTTTTTTTTAGTCTTTAATCTGATTAAGTGCATTATTATCTCGATCATTTTCAGGATTAGCCAAAATGCAATCTTGTTTTCTCTATCGAAGTTCAAGAAAATTGTTCCATGTTTAGTTGAAACAAAACAAAGTAGTAAAACCTTTTTTTTGTGACACTATTGTATTTTCAGTGTTTTTCAGCTGATAAAAAATTTATACATTTTCTCATAGCCTACCACCAAACTTTATTTACAAATTTAAGATCATACTTTATCTCATGAATTATTAATTGTGTACTGAACAACACGCCTTCAAATAGACTTTTTGTTTGGCAAACAGAAACTATTATTCAAAAAACGCTCATCAAAATAGTCATTAAATTCACTCGATCATACTAACTAAAAGTTTGAAAAATAATTCCCATTTTAGACTGTGACAGAAGATGTTTCATTTAATCGTCAGGTGAAACAAAAAAAAAAATACTTAATATTGTTTATTGTTATTTGGCATCTTTAAGTTTACCATCCGAAATTATCTTTGCACATCACATACTGAATTACTTCCCTTAGATCGCGTAACCTAACCCTGTATTATGGGACCACTTTTTTTCTATAAATTGGATAACATTTAAGTTTGTTTTTTTAATTAAATTATTTTTACTAATATTAAAAAAAAAAATAATTCCATTCATTTGCAAATAATTTCTGAAAGTTTCATTAAAAGCCCAACAATTATTTAATTTTTGTAAGAATTTCTAAATTGATGTGTTTGTCACCAGAAAAAAGTGAGTTAAATCATAAATGTTTTTCATTGTAAATCCTCATAATGATTTGGCTCCCTGCTAATAAAAATAAAAACAAGGTTTTTAACAAAATTTCGAATGTGTTAGTATTAAAAAACAATTAAAAAATACTTTGATCTTTCCTCTTAATAATATAAACGTTTTGATGGAAAAAGTTTGTTTTTATTAAGTCTGGGGCTTTTATTCACACTCTGCTGTTTTTTCAGCGATTTAGTGGAGGTACCTACCAGTGTATGTACCTCCGCTAATTCGCTGGGGAAAAAAAAGCAAAAAAAAAAAAAACAGCATAGTATGAAGAAAAAAGCCCCCAAACTTAATAAAAACGAAATTTTTCTGTCAAAATGTTTGTTATTAATTAAAAAAAAAAAACTAGTCTGTTTTGTTATGTCGTTTTTTTTTTGTTTTTTTTCAGAGGGTGAACAAATTTTTACCAGAGTTTAAAGTTTACAATGGATAATCTAATATTACGAAACTCTTTTTTTTTTTTTTTTAATTTTAACAGATTGACAAATTTGTAAACAAAAGTTGAATTTCGGTTTTAAAAATCTTGCAAAAATAAAATATACATTTGTGACATACTATTTTTGGAAAAGTATCAAATTCAAAATTAAACTGATTTGAAACAAGTATTACTTAGCATGAAATTTAGAATAAATGTGTATCTTAATCATGGTCATATTTTCTGTTGTGTTAAAGTGATTGATGACAGCCAGATGTGATAAGGTTGACCAGAATTGACATAACTGTCTAAATCTTTTACCTGTAAGGGGAAGAAATTGTGAAGCACATAACTTTTTAATGTTACACATGAAATATATTTTAAAAAGAACATCCTTCCTACACACACAAAAATAAAGTAAAAATTATTTTGAAAATCTTTTGGCTCAAAGATTTTTGATAAGTAACTTCACTTAATAACCTAACTGCAAAAAAAACTTTGAAGAATTTAAAAATATAATTTTAGGCTTTTATAAATTATTATAATTAAAAAAGAAAAATGAAAACAATTCTTGTAAAAATTCATTGTTTATCAAAAATTTTTTTTCTTTAGACTATAATGTCCTTAATATATTTTTAAACATGATTAAAAGTTTTGTCTTATTCAATAATGTCAGAGTTTTATTGCATTTTTTTATTTTACTGTCGGAAGTAGATTTTTGAAAAAAAGACTGTTTTAAAAAGAAAAAAGTAGATATTTTGCATTACCCAAGTAGTCCTACATTTCACTAATAAAATAAAACGGAATTTAATTTCTTGAAATCTCCTGAAATTATGTGGATTGGGGGATAGCAGATATAAAATATATGTATATAATTTTTTTTTACCAAGATTTTCTAAAAATAATAATTTCATTCATTTGTGAATAACTCCTGAAAGCTTCATTAAAATCTCACAATTGTTTGATTTTTGCAAGAATTTCTAAATTAATGTGTTCATTCCTGGAAAAAAAAAAAAAATGTAAACATTATCTATAGTAAACTCTGGTAAAAATTTGTTCACCTGCTGACAAGAAAAGAAAACAAGATTGTTTTTTACTGAAATTTTGAATGTTTTAGAAAAGATTAAACATGTTTTAAAATAATTAAATAATACTTTTATCTTTCCTCTTAATAATAACAAAGTTTAGGGCTTTTTTTTTATACTATGCCATTTTTTTTTGTTTTTGTTTTTTTTTCAGTGTATTAGTGGAGGTACCACTAATAAAATGCAATTGTATTGTGCCATGCAACATTTTTTTTTTTTAAATAGTTTCATTCAAACTGTATTTTAGATAATTTTCATACACTTAAAAAAATAATTTTAATGTTTTTTTTTTGTTTTTTTTTTTATTAGTTACTAACTAGATTCATTAGAGAGAAAATTTTAGATAATTTTTATACACTTAAAAAAATAATTTTAATGGTTTTTTTTTTTTTTTGTTGTTTTTTTTTTATTAGTTACTAACTAGATTCATAGAGAGAAAAACATTTCCATAATAAGCTTTGGTGTATATGAAATCTTTTCAATCTTTTTTTTTACATTCCCACACCACTAGGAAATACTGGATCAGTATTCAAATTCCCTAAAAAAGATTAAAATATTTGAATATGAACAAATATAATTTATAATTTTTAACCACATAAATTACTGTGGTTGAACAAATTGAACTTAAGTCCTTTAATTCAACACAATTGTAATAAATTGAGCAATTAGCTTTTCATTTAAAAATTCTAAACAATGAAATGAATTACAAATGTGAACATAAAATCCATTGACTTCTTTGCTTTGCTTCATTATCTGACCTATTCTCCAAATTGGAGAAATGTGGATTTATGGTTCATACTTCTGAAAATTTCAGGTCTCCAGTGACAAAATATCCATAAAACAATTCTGACAGTATTATACTCCTTCAGAAAAACTGATTTTGTTCCACAGTAAGTGGGTTTAAAGCTTGTTCTTGTGATAACTAAGTGATGTCTGTGTCAGTCAGTTGAGTGCCATATGTGATATGCGCTTTAGGTGATCATGTCTCTAAAGGGACATGACTGACTGGGCAGAAGATTATCCCACAGTAGGTTGCCATTGCTTTCTACAGTAGACTGGTTTCCAACCAAGGCTATAGAACCTGATCTGTCCTATTATTTAACCCATAACTGGATGGAAGAGACAGATAGATTAATACCTTTCCCAAGGGTATTTGTGCATAAGTGAATGTAAGGAATTCCACGCTCATTTTCCAGATCTGTACACAATTATTTTCT
Source organism: Ascarosepion bandense (assembly GCA_037127315.1). NCBI lineage: Eukaryota > Metazoa > Mollusca > Cephalopoda > Sepiida > Sepiidae > Ascarosepion > Ascarosepion bandense. The sequence continues at coordinate 1,073,973 of JBBBDQ010000279.1, forward strand.
TCTTTTGGTTAAATAAATCTTCCTTCAAAGTATTCATTGACATAACTTTCAAATGTAATGAGTTGATTACATGTGCTGCTGGAGTGATGAGATTTTAAACACAATACTCAACTTAAACACAATCAGTTACTTTTTTTTACTGATATGTTAATTCTGTTATTTTCTTTTGGTTAAATAAAAAAATGAAACTACTATCAGCACAGCATAACTATCTACGACTGTATATTTCTCAATGTTGAAGAATATGGATGTTTCTTTATTGCTATAAATAAATATAGATTTATTTTTTTATTCAATTATGAATGAAATACATGTTGTAAAATATGGCAAGGGTGTGTTGGGGTCTGGGGAAACACCTAAGTGATTGCTCTGCCAAGAACTATGGGATAACAGGCAGATAAGGGAAAAAGACTAGGGGAAACAAAAACAACACTGCCTTAGAAACCACAGCACAGCAGGTTGTACACAATTTTAGGAAAATGCCAAAATGAATGTGCTGGTTTTTCCATCACTTTTATTGGCATGAGACAGGTGACAAAGACCTGACAAGTTGCAGAGAGGCTTGTATTTATACATGCCAAGGTGCCCTGCCATCAACAAGGCAAACCTGGATGTCATTAGTTTTGACAGATATGTCCACACATGCCTCAGGCCTCTTTTGCATCTGTACTGCCACAATACAATGTAAAAGAACAAAAAGCATTCTGCTATAATGGAATTTTTATTTTGTAATGAAAATGCAGTCAATTAAACTTTAATTTATTTTATTAGATATATGACCAAAAGGTTGCTGTAAAGCCAGAACCTGCACTAAAGTTTACAGTATGGATGAAAAAATTAATTTTCATGCTCAGAAACTAAATCCCATTAAAATAAATGAAGGAAAAGTTAAAACTAAGAAGAAGGCATAAAAACTACTGAAATTTCAACATGGATTATAAATGATTGATAAATTAAATCTAGAACCTGATATATTTAAAACTTGGGTATTATAGATAGCAATGAACTGTCCCTAATCCTTTCAAGGTATACTAATTGCTGGGATACATATGTCCTAGGTCAGTAAGCCTTGTTGTAGATGAAGCAACATTTTTAATTGCTCCTTTCAAATCATTGTTTTTCTGCCTTCTAAAAAACAAAGTTGGTTTCATAACCAGCAAACACATGGTGAGTCTATGATTACTTTATTTTTCAAAGCATGACTAAAATGCTAAATTTTCATATGACAGAATAACAAAATTGTAGGATATTAATTTAAATATTATCAATATGTGATAGTCATTTCATTTTTCCTTTACCAAAATAACTCATTTTCTTTCTTTGATATGATAGTTATATGGTGTCATATCTGTCTTTATAGAAATACATTTATTTGTTTTCTTTTTATGTCACTACAAAATCAATGTCTGTTATGATGGTTTTAACATTGGAAATTAACTTGTTAATTTAATTACTAACTTAATAAATTGTTACTGCATGGCTTATTTCTCACCAACCAATTTTAATATAAATTGGTATCATGTCAATGAGAGATGAATTAATCTTTATCCACTATTGTTAACTTTTTCTTTTTTTAACTGACCTCATAAATAGCAAAACCATATTACAGTATTCATAAGCTTAGTTTTTGCTTCATTTTCTCTTGATTCAAATTTTCCAACCTGAATAGAATTCATGCATTTCATCAATATTTATCTTTTTTGTTATATTCTATCACTGAAACTTTAGATCTGAGCATTGCTTATATTGTTTGCAAGATCATAAAAAAACAAAATTCCTCAGAAATGGAAAATATTAATATAGTATCATTGACATAAAAAAATTAAATATAGTTATTGACATGAAAATATATTTAAAACATTTTATGGCCATTATATGACAAATTAATGAAAAAGAAAGGTTTTTGTGCTTCTAAAATATAAAGATCATTTTAAAAAAAAACAAAAAAAACCCCAAAACAAACAAATGAAAACGTTTCCTGTTTTATTGCATCTTTCCCAGATCGAGCTTATTTGCGTTTAATTGAAAGTGACTTCACCAGATTGCCTCTTGATGTAAGTATATCAACTTTTGTTTTTGACCTAAAGTAAAATATAATTATCTTTTCATAGCTGTTTACATTTAATTAAAAAAATTACACTATCATAATTTCTAAAATATGTCCTTCTGGTGCAAAATTTTCATGTTTAGAGGCAAAATCTTATTTGTTTTAAAAAGAAAAATGATTGTGATATATACATAATCATTGTATTTTGAGACAAGAAAGGAAATTTATTTCTATTTTTCATTTTAGAGAAATGAAGTTTTTATCATAAAAGATAATGTAATGTAATCGACTGCTTGTGTACTTATTTTCTGCATCTCTTTATCATTTAATGAAATATTATTACTTGGGATTTTTTTTTATCTCTTGTGTGGTATATGGGAATACTTTTATATTGAAATAAGATAATTATAGATTTTTTTAAGTTTGTGAATGAATACTAACTAAAATGTTATTCTTACAGAGATGTAACTTATGAAAGAAATACACTTTCATCTTGATTCTTTCTATGCAATGTTTGATATTTTGAGATTAATGTTTACTACTTTCAGATTATCCTACAATGTTTGTTGGGACTGTTGGTTATTTGTTATGGAGTTGTGCATATTGCTGGTGCATTTAAAGAAATCAAGTCCAGTGCTGAACTGGAAAATAAGTGAGTAATTGTATGAAAATCTCATTTGTTGCTGTTCATTTCCTTTTTGTCTCCAAAGTATATATAGTAAACTCTTGATTTAATGTTTTAGCTGATAGAAAGGTGTATCCATTAGTGATGACGGTCTGTTAAATCTAAATAACTTAGAAAGCCATTTAACATTTTATTTATATACAAGTAAAAAATAGAATCCAGTTTGTTTTTACAGATCCCCAATTGATTGGTAACCATTTGTATCTAAGTTTATTTATAAATGGAACTTTGTCTCTGTGTGTGTGTGTGTTACCTATAGACTCCAAAACGGCTGAACTGATTTTCTTGAAAATTTACACAGTTGTACTATAAGCGTCTGCGAGTGTTCTTAGCTAGGTTTTGTGTTGAGGTACCACCGATAAATATCGAAACGATAATCGAAAAAATCGGGTTATAGAAGGAGTGGTCCGATTTTAATCAAATTTGTTACACTCATAGAGAAAGACATAGGAAACAATATTCAGAAGTTTCAAGGTTGCAGTTCTTATGATAGTGCAGAAAATCAATAATATATATATATATATATATATATATATATATATATATATATATATAAAAAGCAAGATGTTTGTGTGGGTGTCTGTTTATCTGCCTGTATGTCTGTATTTTTTCAGCCCTTTTATTTTAGTTTTTGCTTTGGGTTTGGCTCTAAGTAGGTATAATTGTAGTTCTTAGTCTCAGCCATGATACTATTTACTCAGTGGACTTAGCCTTCAAAATTCATTTTACGACGAAAAAAACTTATTTGATACCAATACCAAGAAATCAAAATTTGACTTACATCCATTCATTTTTCTTTCAGTCTACGGTTTCGCCTTAACTGGAAACAACTATTGCCTTTTAGTCTTTCGTGCCAACATCCAAAGAGTCTGAGCTCCAAGACAATGGATTAGTTTAAAATTTTCATTACACCCGAGCAATGCCAGGCTATACTACTAGTTACAATGTATAAGAAGGTAGAAATTAATGAAAGATATGTTTACCCAACCATTTTTTTAGTGAAAGATTAAGGAACTGTTCCAATATGTCAAATTTGCAATGTTTAAAGTGTCCTCTCTTGTGATCAATGCAAAATTACTGTCAAACAGGCAAAGAGTGGCACACATTTCAATTTCCTCAAATTTTGCAGTGATATATATGAGTATTGTTTTTTTTTTTTTAAAAAAAAGGTCTTTCATAAAATCTGGAGGAGTGAGATCTAGGAAATGTTAATTTGACCATGGTATCTAATCCACTCTCAGATAAATTTTCATCACACCATTGACAAACATGATGTCTATAAAGAGTTGGAACTTTATCTTGCTGGAAATAAGTTCTGATGTACTTTTGGTCAAGAGGTTTGCAGCATATCTACAAAATCTTTTGCAGTGATAGTTCCTTTAAAGGAAAAATGATTTAATTATGCCTAATGAGTGATATGGGTGCTCAAACTGTCACACCAGGTAAATTTACCTCTTTTTCAACTGTTAATCTTAGGCCTTCCTCGGTTTAGTAGACACAATTGTGTATCCTGTTAAGCTTAAATCATGCCTCATCTGATTGCCAGATACTGTCCAGAATTGAGTCTTAGTCAAGTTCAGCTAAAATTGAAAATAGTGGTTGTCCTTTTCATTATAAAGGAGCATAGAATAAATGTGGAATGTAAGATTTCCATTTTTATTTTTTCTTCCTTCTCATGAAGGATTTGGTTAACACTTGATTTACTCAATTCCAATTTTGCTAGTGAATTGATTATTGCAAACTGATGGCTCTTTCAGTCTTAGCTACATTTGTTGCTATTTTCATACAACTGAACTTTTTTGCAGTGGCTACTAATCCTGATGCTTTAAATTTCTTTATGATTAATCATACATTTCTTGTTTGGGTTAAGTTAGTATCAAATTCCCGGGTTCAACAATTTTTTTTTTTTAATGATCATTTCTTTCACCCCAGGCAAGGCAAGACCGCCACTGGTGTGCAGGGGGTTACAGTGAGAGAAAAAACAAGGTACAGGGGATGTCAAAGAAAGGATAAGAGATGGAAGGGAATCATTTAGATAGAAGAACAGTAGGGAGTTCTACAAACGGGAAGTGCAAAAAAAGAAACTGAGAAGAGGTGGTTACATTTAACTATTTTGACAGTAAAAGGGTGGGACCTTGATGCCAATCTAGTAGCACACATGAATACATGTGGTCAAGGAACCAGAGAAAAAAATCTTGTCTGAGCAGTTACTATGAAAATATTTGTAGAAAAGACAGAGGGAAGCCAAATCATGTTGGTGCAAAAGTGACTGAAGGCAAGCTGCTAAGTCAAGATTACATTATTACAGATCCTTTTTTGGATTTTGTCAAGAACCTTGAGCTGCTATTATTAATTGATTGCATTGCATTTATTGTAATGTTTCGATTCACTGAAAGATATTTTATAGTTCAATTTGATAAATATTCCTTAACTTTCCAAACTCTCAGCAATAAACTCTAAAAGCAAATGTATTAAGAAAATTTTAGCTTCTGAACTCAATGCTAGAAAATTAATCTGCAAGACAAATATTAACAACATGCCTTTATAGAATCTGGGCATTTTTTTTCCTCCCTCTGTGTGTGTGTATACTGATTTTTCTTTAGGAATCCTTTTGGCTGACACTTTGACAGAAGAAAAATGTTAACACTATTATAACGAAAAAAGGGACAATTTTCACAGAAATGAAGAAATAGATGAGAAAGGAAAACTAAAGAACAGAATTAAAACAAATTTATTAGTAAAATAATTCACAAATAAAGTAATAATAATAAATGTTCTAACTGGGCATAAAATGGAAAATACATTACGCCCCTCCTAATAAACAAAGGGAGCAAATAAAAATGCTCTTTCTGTTTGCATAGAGCTGGTTGATGTAACTTTATTTGGACTGCTTCAAGTGATGTGTGGACTGGGCTCTGTGCAAAACTGAAAGAATTGTTTATTTATTTACTCACACAGTTTGTGTTGTCAGGCAAGTGTGGGCCTATAGTCAAATCATGACTGGACTATCTAGTCTTATATTAGCAGAAACATGCTGACAAATTTGGTTCTCCAGTCACTGATTGATCCATCCCATATATTCAGTGTCACTGACATTTGAACTGGTACACAATTGAACTGCTTTGAAATTAGGACAAAACATTTTTGACAAAAGAGGAAAACACTGAATTAGTTCCAAAAACCGTACATACCCTGATAGTAGAAAAATCTGGTGTAATTCAAGCCGACCCTCTGTCAGTGAGCGTTTCACTTATTCTACCTAGCCATGGTAATTTCAAATAAACAGGAAAAAAGCTGGGACCAAAAAAAACAGTTCTTTAAAGCATTTAATCTTGTACTGTACCATGTGCTTAATGGTGTTCGTAGAATATCCATTGTCACATAAAACATGATGAATATTTGTCTATATTTCTGAGATGAAGTATTGTAATTATTTACACTTTATATTGTTCAGATTGTTGTACTCATTTATATTGATATATTCACATTTCAGTCATTGTATATCCCAACATTCTTCAGGTGATTGGAATTACAAACTGAACCCTTTATTTTGTTCAGAGTTGGTTGTTCTAGTTCCACAAGTCATGCCTCTTCTTTCATTATGACTAGTGAATGTGTAACAAAATCAAACCAAGAAACTGTTATAAATGAGTTTTGGGTGGCTTGCTGAAAGAAATGAGTGTACTTACCTGTCAATGAACTGTTGTGAAAAGGGAAACAAGCTATTTTGGCTTTATGGCAGAAGGAAAAGTTAACCTCAAGCTGATATCTGAGTATAATGGTTCAACTTCAATTGTGGAGTGGCTAGAAAGAGTTGACTTTATATGTAAGTTGTCAGGAGTTGAATAAGTTATCCCTTTGCAACTGGCTGGAGGGGCTTTTGATGTTTACCAGCAATTACCAGATAATGACAAGGTTGATGTGGCCCAGGTAAAAGAAACATTATGAAGGGTGTTTGCACTTGACCCCTGCAAAGCATATAAACAGTTTTCAAGATGAACTCAGTGCCCCAAAGAGATGGTAGATGAATTCTATGTGGTGTTAAAAAAACTTGCCAGTCTGTTTAGAAGAATGCCTGACAGGATAATAACATGTCTTTATGGCTGGACTGCCCACCCACACAGAGGAGCTTTTATGGGCATCTGCTGATGTTGACTATATACCCGCAGAATGTATGCTGGGTCAACCATCATTAATAATGAAAAGGTTGTTGCCACAGTCGACTGACCAGCTACAGTAAAACTCATGTCTGCTGAGGGCTTGCTGCACTGTTTTAACTGTTCTGGGCCCAATCATTTGGTGAGGCACTGTCTACATGAAAGTCGTGAACAGTGCGGCAAACCAAATGTCCAATGTCACAAATGCCAAAAGGAGGGCCACACTGCATTTAAGTGTCCAGGAAACGGAGAACATGGCAAGAAGTGAATGTTACCCTTGCCCCATGTAATGCGAAAACTTGCCAACAGAATGATGTGTGGTACATTGGTAGATTCAATCTAATCCTGCCAATGGCTATTGTTCCAGGGAACAAAGGAAAAGTACAACTCATAATCGACTATCGCGAATTGAATGACCACGGGGATGCATTCATTGCACATGTTGATGTGTGCTCTCAAAAATTAAGGGACTGGCATAGGGAAGGATTCGATGTGTCAGTATTCGATCTCAGAAAAGCTTACCTCCATGTGCACCATTCACTGTGGCTGTTTTAGACTGCTTATTAACGGGCATAGGTACTGCCTAACTCGCATAGAATTTGACACCATCCATCATGCAGTCAATTGTGGTATCACAAGATGAGACCATTTGGCAGGTGATGTCCACATATATTGATGATGTTTACATCAACAATAGCGTGGTGCCCACAGAGCAGGTGAGGCAGCATTTATCTTAGTTCACACTGGAGAGCAAGGACCCTGGAATATCTTGAAGACAGTGCATGGGTACTTGGATTGGAGATCTGGGTGGTGTTAAACAGAATGCAGCCAGAATGGGGTGTTTCATTCAGGAACCTGCATATTGTTATAACATGGCCCCCAAAGATGATGTATCACTGTTGACTGCACCTGCCAATGGGATCTACACATATGAGGTCAAAATAAGAGGAGTTGGTGCAGTACTACCTTCACTAGCCCTAGCACATAATAAATATAATTTGGGAGAACATTTATGGGTCAAACCACCCCATTACCAATGTACTTCTAAATTCCAAGAAGGACAAGTGACAAGTCATCAGCCCACAATCTGTTGTGGTCAACAGGATTCCATGCTATTTCAAGGATCTACAACCCTGGACAGACGTTATCTTGACTATTAAAGCGGATGATGATGAATCATCGAGTGACACAGGATATATCTTATTCCCAGACTGGCAAACTGAGCAGGACAATGAAACCACTTTAGCAAAAATGCCACATGCTAGAAATTGCCTATGTTGTGATCAAGGATCAGAGGGAGGTGCAGTGAATGCATACAAAAGATGAGAAACACCATTATGAATGAGTTTGGGTGGCTTGCTGAAAGAAATAAGTGTACTTACCTGTTGACAAACTGTTGTAAAAAAGTGAAACTTGTTTGTCTGGCTACCATTTGTTTTATAATATCATAGTCTCATTATTTCTTGAGGTTCTGGGCATGACGGTAAACTGCATCTGGCAACAAGGCTTCTGATTGGGAAGTTGTGAGGAGCATGGAACCACCTCTTAATTGCTGTTGTTCCCAGGTTCACCCTGACCTGGAGTGGTAGCACTGTTAGGGTCCCAGCTATTGGCAAATAGTTACCCCCCCCCCAAAAAAAATGGGATCAAAATACTATGAAAGTATAAAAATGCTTTTATAGAAATATATATACATATATATATATAGAGAGAGAGAGAGACATAAAAATAAACTTTTATAGAAAAATTGCCACTACACATTTTTGAAGGAAAAAATTCTCAGCAAAACATTTTTGAATACAAAACTAGAATACATTTTCAGTTTTCTAAAATAAAAGAGAATAAAAACAAATTTTCATTAAAATCTTACTAAAACCAAACATAAAAAAAAAGTACTTTAATACCCCACCTTTTTGGCATTAAATGACTTACATATGCTGTTAAACAAAACTCACTCACTCACTTATTATTTCTCAAGAGGGGGTGAGTTGGGAAAAATAAAAGAGAAAAAGAGAAGCTACCTGTGAGTGATTTGGTCAGTGCACTGTTGATAGCAAACATTGATAGTACTGAAGAATTTTGCAGAAACTGTATTTTGGATGAAAATGTATCCTGTGAAAGTTAGGACTTGTTTTTGTGTCTATAACAATGAATATGGCAACAAAGATAAGGACAACAGTCCAAACAATATAAATAGTATAAATATGATGACTGGTCTCCAATTCTTGATCAAGTTTACAAGGAGAACAAATCGATGTACAATAAACTAAGGTAGAAATCAGGTTTATCTTACAAGTCTTAAAGACAAAAGAATTCCAATTGATGTACAAACCTGTAAACGTAAGTTTCTGATAAACAATGGCAATGAACGAATCTCTATGTTCAACCAGTACTTCCAAAAAAGGGCAAAGTACAATTGCTTTCCATTTCCATAGTAAACTGAAAGGAAGGAGGAAGAGAATTGAGTTGGATATGAAAAGTCACAGCATCATTAATGGAATCAAAGACAGAAAAAGTACCATCAATATAACATAGATATAGGTGGGATTTACAATATTTTTCAAGGAAATCCAACCAAAATATTAGCTAAAATACTGGACTGCTGGTACTACCAATCAAAACTCCATCAACTTAGGCATACATGGTATTATTAAAGCTAAATTCAACCCCTGCTGTTTCTGTAAGTGTAAAATCCAAAAATAAACTTTCCAGAATTAAAGTGGAATCCATGTAACTCCTATAAAAAGCATTGGTACAAATTTGTAAGGTGTCCTGAAGGGGGACATTTGTATACAAATTAATGCTATCAAAAGATGCCATAAACTTATTCTCAGAACACAATTCAGAAATTCTAATAAAATTAGAAAATTGAAATGAGTCTAAAATACAATGTGTGTGAAATGGTTCATAGACTGGCTGAAGCAATTCAGCTAACCATTTAGCCAATTCATGTACAGCGCCTACTGTAGACAAAATAAGTCTAAGGGGCACATTTACCTTATGTATCTTGATAAGCTGGACATACGTGGATATTAGGATCCCAAAGATCAAATATGGTTGTACACTATCATGGAAATGAGATTGATGTTCGTGTAATGACTACTGTTCACTCAGAGAATACAGGAACTCGTATAAAGTACGCTCAGAATCACAGTGTCATTCAAATGAATTATATCAGAAGTAAATTTAAAATGTTTAGTTTGGGATGAAAGAGTCAATGTATGTCTGTAAAACAAAATAATTTAACTTATATTAAGGAAAGTAACTCCCACCACCACCACCACCACCATATTTTCCCCTCTTATTTTTTCCAATTAGAATAACTTAGAGGAAATTGACATGTTAAGGTTGTAAGATCACAGAGAAAGAGAAAATAGAAAAATAAAAACACTTTTATTCCTTACTTTCCAAAGATAGTCATGAATTTCTATTTCTTGTGAAATGTACATTTAAATTTGGTACCTCTACTCATTTTCGATAACTAACATTTTTAAGTTGAATTTTTTAAAATAAAAAAGGTTTCTTAAAACTTTTATTTTAGCTTTAATTGAAAGCTAAACAAAATACTCTGGTGTAATTTCAAATAGAAATTATATTGATTGGAATCTAAATTTTTTCAATTTAAAGAGTTTTCAATTTTTTGGCCATTTTTAGGGATTAACACATTTGTAAACATAAGTAAATTCTTGGTTTTAAAAATCTTTCAAAAATAAAACCTACATCTGTGACACATTATTTTTAGAAAATTATCAAATTTAATGTTAAATTAATATGATTTACACAAGTATTACTTATTTATAGCATGAAATTTAGACTAAAATAATCTGTCTCTCAATATAATCAAACAATACGAAAGAAAACCTTTCTTGCTTGTTGAAAGTCTTCCTCTGTAATTCCTGATTTTAGAACTCTGGGGAGCCCTCAACCCCTCTAATTATTGCTCTATTAGCCTTTTACCTCTTTTTGGCAAGGTATTCAAAGCTATTATCAATGTTGAACTAGTTAGGCATCTCACCACCTTCTCTTCTTCCATTTTGTTAGGTCTCCTGCTGATGTGCTAATGACCATCACTGAATGTATATGTACCAGGCTCTTGATAAGAACATTGAATCTTGAGCTGTTGCTTTTGGTATCTCAAAAGGATTTGACAGGGTTTGGCATGCTGGCCTTCTGCGCAAGCACCAGAGCTACAGTAGTTCTAGATTATTATTTGATTTAATCCAATCATTCCTATTAAATCGTGAAATTAAAGTTGTTTTGAACAGGCAATCTTCCAGATCCTTTCATATGAACGAGGGCATCCCTCAAGGTTCTACACTTTTTTGATCTTCAGTGATCTTCATGATATAATCAGTTCCCAAGTATACATCTATGCAGATGACACCACTATTTACTCCATCTCAATAGGAAATCTACCAAGGCTGACAAATTAAACCTGGTTACTGCCCTTTAAAAGAACCTCCAATCTGTGATTGGATGTGGTAGGAAATGGCTTGTAAATTTTAATACCTCTAAAACAAAGCTACTCTCCTTTAACCATACATAGAGAAACTTTCCATCCTACCATCAGAATGAGAGGGCAACACATTGCACCTCCTTGGCTTCATTCTCTCAAATGACCTCAAATAGAATGACTACATCAAATCCATAGCTGCATTGGTCACTGTGTCAGGCCAGGAAGTTTTTCTCATCAAAATCTATTTTGCACATTTATAAATCTATCATTTGTCTGTGCATTGAATATTATTGCCATATTTTGTCAGGTGCTCCTGCTCATCTTGAGGTTCTCAACAAAATCCAAAGGAGGATATACAATATAATTGTTCCTGACTTGGCAGCCTGATTTCAGTCACTTTCTCACTTATGTGATGCAGTTTCCCTCTGTCTATTCTGCAAGTATTTTCATGGTAACTGCTCTAACTTGCTTTTCCCTGGTTCCCCTGACCACATGTATTCATGTGTGCTAGTAGCTTGGCATCAAAGTCCAACTCTTTTATTGTCAAAATAGTTAAATGTAACTATCTCTTCTATTTTAACAGTTTCTTTTCTCACAGTTCCTGTTTGTGGAACTTCTTCCATTTGTTTGCTTCCCTAATAGTTACAATTTCCAAATGCAACGTTAATTGCTATCTTCTATCTACTTGATTCACATTCATCTTTTATTCTTTCTTCGACATTCCCTGTACATTTTTTTTCTCTTACTGTAACCCCCTGTGCACCAGTGGTGGTCCTGTCTTGCTTGGGAGGGAAATGATTATATAAAAAAAAAAAAAAAAAATCGGCTAATATTTATTCACCCTTTTGATAGTGTAGTTCAGTGGTTTTTCAATTTTTTATCCTGATAATAAATTTTTATCTAAAATCTATCATAGAAGCCCATGTTCTCTATATTAGCATAATTAAAACTTATTGGATATTATTAAAGTAAAATGTAAGAAAATTTACAACACATTTCAAGCACAGATTTTTAAAAACTTTCATTGAGTCACCTATCTCAGTCATATGCTTAAGTCTATTAAATTCCAAATCTGTTTTATCAGCTATTTCTCTTCGAAGCTGATTTGAATACTAATTTACTTTCAATTAAATATAAGGTAACAAAAAAGTTCTTGCTACTCCCCCCCCCATTTTGTGTGGGAAAGAGTGTTCACTGATATGCAAATGATTGTCAAGTATCACAAAAGTAGTGGGGGTGGGGGCATTGCTCTTGACCAATGTAGATGTATTGCACACACAAACACACATTTACATCTGTTTTGAGGAACAGCAAAGAAACATAGTATTGTTGAAGCAGCTCATTTGGGGTTGTCAAGCTTTTAGGAATAATGCTATGAGTGAACACACTGCTAGGCGTCAGTTCCAGAAGTTCAGGTTGGAAGATTTGTCTCTTCGTGATGAACCCTGCAGTGTCCACATGTCCTGGATAATGACAACCTAAAGGTGAACACAGAGAAAGACAATAGCCAAACTTGTGAGCTTGCCAAATACTTCCAGGTTTCTGATGAAACAGTCAGACTTCACCTTCACCACAAAGGGAAGGTGTGCAAGTTGGTACTCAACAAGCAATGAGTAATAGCCTGTATCTTGTTGCTTTCTTGACACCACATTATACACCATATTTGATCAAGTGCTCATCAGTGACAAAAAGTGGCACTCCCAAATGTGCCAAACATTGGTTGTTACCACAAGACACTGTGCCTCATACCATGAGACCACCTCTACACTCATGCTTAATTATGCTCTGCATCTGGTGCACTAGTTGACAAGTGGTGCACTATAATCTGCAACCAATGGGCCAAACCATCACTGTAGACCTGTACTTGCAGCAGTTGGAATGTATACAACAGGCACTGAAATAGAAGTAATCGGCATTGGTTAATCACAAAGGTGTACTGTTCCTCCAGGCTTTATGTGGTGCAGATGGCCAGGGACACCATACAGCAACTTGGCTGGGGGGACACTATGCCATCCACCTTTCTCCCTGGACTTTCCACTAATAGATTACCACTTCTTCCTTTCCCTAGAGAACCACCTTTGTGGGAAATCTTTTGTAAATGAGGTAGACTTGCAGCAAGCACTCACAGACTTTTTTGTGTCCAAGAAATCTGATTTTTACTGTTAGAGTATTGCGCAGCTGGAGGTATGTTGGCAAAATGTTCTAGATGCTGATGGGGATTATTTTGAGAACTAACATTATGTTCAATTTGCTGTATACATTTTTTCTAATAAATCAAAAATAGCAAAGACATTTTTGGTTATTTTGTAAATATAAGTAAAACTTAGAATTAGTAGAAAATAGAGGTTTTAGATTTTAAAATCCCTGTTATGTTGGTATTGCTTTTTTTTTTCCATTGAGATTTGCAAATTGAGATTTGGTTCATAATGTACTTCTAAACTAAATTATCCATCTATTTCAATGGATGTCAATATATACTGAAATATTTGAGTTATTACTTAATTGTTTGTATTAATATTTAATCTTTCTTGCATAAAAGCATAGACCTTCAGTTTAAATCTTAAGCTTTGTATTTTAAAAGGAATTTATTTTAGTCATTGTAGTTACAATTAAGTTTTTTTTTTCCATTTTTTTCTTCTCAATTTACAGTATTTACACTTGAACTGTTGTCAGTGGCTTTGTTATGACAATGTTCTAGGGACTATACTCTCTAACCTTTCTTGGGTGCTTGTTGATCTAAGTAACATTCAGGGAATTTCAAATTGAACCCTTTATATAATCTATGGGGTAGACCGTTGTTCCACTATCCATGTCTATTGATGTCTTGTTATAGCAAAAAGAACAGGTATAATCAAAAAGGGAGAAAATGCTGGTGGGTGGAGGTTCAGTTATTTTAGTTTAATGTAAGAAAGTAAAAGAAAATAACAGAATAATTTAATGGATTATCACTCCTCGTTAATCAGAATTTGATCGTGGAAAGTAAATTTTTTTTTAGACAGTTGTGCCCCAAAATTTTACTTACAATCAAGTTCTGATGAGTGAGGAATGCTAACCTTTTAAATCAATCTGTTATTCTTTTATTATTATTTCTTTCTTTTTTTCCCCATTAATCTACTGTATTTGTTTTCTTTGTTTTTGTCTCCTTTTAATTATGTCCTTTTTGTTATTATCAAATTTTGTTCCCTTTTATTAAGATCTTGTCTTGTTCTTTATTTATTACTACTCAGTTATTGCTCACCCTGTTTCTACTGAGCCTAAGTTATCTTTTGTTTCTTTGAATCCTGTTTTATTATTCTCTCTTTTTCCTGTTATTCTTAGTAACTCCTTGCCTTTTAGCAGCTTTGTTCACCTTGCTTGGGGTGAAATGATTAAAAGAAATTCCATATTAAATGATTGATTATTGTTCATTGTTATTTACTAGCTTATATAAGAGTTGTTTTTCTTTCAGGAATTGGGAGATGCTGAGCAACCGCCAATCATTTTGCAGTTTCAACCACAGAGGCAAAGCCTTATTTGCCTGATTTGGGACTTAACATTAATTACATTATATTTCTTGTTTATCTTGCTGTCTTTTCTTTTTTTGTAAATAAATATTGTTGTAAAACCTTTGCCATACTTGCAACTATTTTTTCTTTTGATTAAAAGTTTATAACATGAAAATACGGAGCTTGTGCTAAATTATGACAAGCAGTTACCTTCACAAATCAAAAATGATATCAAATTTAAAGATGACCTAAAATTATTGTTGATGACAGCCAAGGAATTTTTATGATACTTCCTTTCACAGTAAGTATAATCTAGCCAGAATATTAGTCAGTCAGTTAAGTGCCATGCGCGATACACGCTTGGGCGATCATGTCTCGAAAGAGACATGACTGACTGGGCAGAAGATTATCCCGTAGTAGGTTGCCATTGCTTTCTGCGGTAGACTGGTTGCCGACCAAGGCTATAGAACCCAATCTGTCCTGTTATTTAACCCATAACTGGAGGGAAGAGACGGATAAATACCTTTCCCAAGGGTATTTGCGCGTAAGTGAATGCAATGAATTCAACTGGAATTCGAACTCGGTTCCCCGATTTCTCATTCCGAGCCGATATCCACTGCGCCACAATTTTTGCTGTGTATACTATGTGAATGTGAAATATATATTCAGGAATAAAGTATGTATGCCTTGTTTATTATAATTTTTTTTATTTTTGTAAAAGCACCTTTTAGAATAACTTTATGAATGGTACCTATTTTTCCTTTTTAAAATACATTAAACCTGAGTTTGTCCATGTACTTAAGATGGAAATTATGGTCATTTTATTTTAAAGGAAAATAAATCTAACAATTAATTTCTCCTAATATATATTTAGAGGGGAGCATAGCATTAATGGTTAATTGTGGAAGTTATTGATAGGTCTAAATTGGGTGTACACAGATAAAATGAAAAATCAATATCTAAAGAGGTCTACTAGGTTATCTTTTTTAAAATTAAAGCAGTTATACATTATATTGAATAATGTAAATTACATTATTCAAACTAAACCAGTTAGGTTAACCTGGAAGATATTTCAACTTTAAATGTCAAGGTCATGTATCAATATCATTCTAGCGATTCAGGTCAGTATTCTAGATGTATAGATTTCAGATTATCAACAAATGTTTATCAAAATTTTTAAAATTTTGTTTATAGATTTTAAATAAATTGGACTACTTTTTTCTTCCAATTTCTCAAAGGTTTTTAATTGCTGTATAGTATCTGAGATGAAAAATACTGTTTTATATAAATTTATGGATAGTTATTTGTTACACAGTTCATTATGGTAGAATAAAAATATTTTAAAATTTTAATAGTTGATTTGAGTAAGATAACATTTCAACATTTGTATATATTCACTTAACTAAATTTGGCAGAAAGCCAAAATAGTGTAATGCTTGGCAAGAATTGAACTGAGCAGCTATTTGCAAGACACTTATTATTCTACAGCAATTCCAGAGCAAGTATTTACTAAATCTAACACAAGCCCAAATATTGTAGGGTAATTCAGTGAGGCAGATGGAGAGTATACCAAAGTAAATTTGGTTAAAAACAGTTCTCTACATTCTAAGAGATGTGTGAACACTTTAAAACAAACAATGTTATTGTTGATATTTATCAAACTCAGTACAAGATTAAATAAGGTTTGTGTTGTGTCAGTCTTTCAAATAGTAAAGGCCTGCTTGGAAAATTGGTACTTGAAATTTTGTAACACCCACCATTTGTACCAACTGAAAAATAATTATCTCAGCTATAGGGCTGGTCAACCTTTGTCAGTATTTTTAGGTACCTTCTCTAAATTGCTAAAAAAAACAAAAACAAAAAAAAAAAACAGCATAGTATGAATAAAAAAGGTCCCAAACTTAATAAAAACAAAATTTTTCAATCAAAATATTTTTATTGTTATTATTATTAAGAGGAAAGATCAAAATAATTTTTAATTATTTAAAAAAAAATTTTTAATCCCTCTTAACGTTTGAAATTTTGGCAGAACATCTTGTTTTGATTTGAGTTAGCGGGTAACCAAAACATTACGACTGTTTACAATGGAAATCAATATATCACCCACTTTTTCTGGTGACAAACACATTAATTTGGAAATTCTTGCAAAAATCAAATAATTGTCAGATTTTAATGAAACGTTCAGTACTCATTCACAAATAAATTATTTTTGAAATTATTATTTTTTAAAAATCTTGGTAATTTTTTTTTTTACCTCTGTTACCCCACCACCTCCATGTAAAGCCATGAAATTTTAATAAATTTTAAAATGTTGCAGTTTATAATTGTATTAGTTAACGCAAGACTCCTTGGGGAGTATAAATCATCTATCTTTTTTTTTTAAAATTTTGCCTCTGTATCTGAAAATCTGCTCCGAAGAGTAAAATAAAAAATGCAAAAAAACTCTGATATTATTCAATTTGATAAGCTTTTAATTGCTTGAATAAATAATAAAAATTAAGGACATTAGTCTGAAGAAAAAAAAATTTTGATTACTAATAAAATTTTAAAAGAATATTTTAAAAATCTTCAAAGAACTGTTGAGTTGCAGTTAGATTTTTTAGTTAAGAATTAATGATTGTATTGATTGCCTATCGAAAGTTGAAAAGTTTAATAAAAATCGTTCTGCCTCCATATTTTTAAAATAATTTTTTTGTGCTTTTGAAGTCTTCTTTTGTATGGTAATTTCTATGTGCAAATTAAAAGGCCAGTTTCCTCTTTTACCCGAAAAAACAATTTGTACAATTTTGTCACTTATAAACGCCATACATATCTCTAATCAAGAACCTGTCAACAAGTTCTTGATTTACGGCCCGGACAGGTCAAAAAGTTCAAAAATCTGTTATTAAGAAATAGTTTTATTCTAAATTTCACACTATAAATAAGTAATACTTGTGTAAATCAGATTAATTTAACAAAATTTGCTAATTTTGCAAAAATGTGTCACAGATCTGTATTTTATTTTTGCAAGATTTTTAAAACCGAGAATTAACCTTTGTTTACAAAAACCTTTTTTTTACAAAAATGGCGGCAAAATTAAAAATTAAAAAAAAATTTCAAACTTTTATATTCCAATAAATATAATTTCTGTTTGAAATAAACCGTTTAAATCAGAGAGTATTTTGCTTACTGGAAATAGTAAATTTAATCATTTAGCTTTCAGTTAAAACTAAAATAAAAGTTTAAAAGTTTTAAAAGTAACTATGCAGTTTTTGTCGCAATTTTGGAGTGACTACACTGGTGTTGACAATTAAGGACAAAAACTGTAAATGGCTTGTGTTAACAACTTAACATTTTTAGTGGCCCATTACATTTCAGTCCCTAACAATTAGAAAAATTAAAAAATATATCTCTTTCTCTCAATGCACTAATCATTCTTTTTACTGAAATGTTCATTTACTTTTTTTTCCTCATAACAATAATATTCTCTTTCTCTTTCAATACTTGGCTGAATTTTTTCACAATTTTGTTTGCTAAAACTTAAATTTTTACATTATGATTCAAATAAATGTGCACATGTTCAGTTTTCAATCTTTAACTTTTTATATTTGTTTATAGAATGTACACATTTTGATTAGTGCGTAGTTATTAGAATTAAGAGATAACCCAGTCCAGAATATACGCTAAAAAAAGAATGAAAACCTTTTTTCGTGTGACTCCGTGTAGTCGCAGTGAATTTTTTCAGACGTCTGCAGTTAAGTATGACGCTTGTTGGTCTTCATCGTCTGGCCATGGACAGTATGGCGGCCTGCTTTTGTTGTTTACGGTGTTGCGCTCTTGGAAGTGGTTTTAGTTCTGGACATGTACCTCTTAAAGACCAGCCTGCCGTCAAACTTGACACTACGCACATGGGTAAATAGTCACCCTTTATCTAACGAACCATATAAAGCTACATCTAAAAAATATAAACATTTGCAATCTATTTTTTGAGTGAACGACGTACGCTGTGAGTGTGATTTACTGAGTTGATTGAATCTCTTTAAAAAAATACCTTAAAGTTGACGAAAGAAATGAAAAAAAAATTATAAACATTTAATTTGGGAATTTTTTTCTATAGTTTCTAATTCTAATTTTTTTGTTTTTTTTTGAGTATCGTTTTTGAGTTGCTTTTTTTTTTATTGGTTTAATCAGCTGTAGTCTACTAAAAAATAAAATTATATGGCGCCAGAAAACAATAAGCGTACTTTTAGGATTTCATTTTAAGTAAATTAATTTAAGTGAGTTTTAAGAAACTGACATTTTTTTTTCACTTTTACATATTTCAACTTCATTATAAACGACAAATAAAATTCGGATTTTAGTCTCGTGTTTCTTAGACAAAAAAAGAAAACGATGATGTCATGCAAAACAAAAATTGACGTTAAAAGTAAAAAATGTATAAATATTTTTGTTTTAGTTTTTTATTGATTCAGAAATTTAAATTCTGTTTATTAAAAATGTTACGAAACTAACTTCTTGCACGCAGCTTAGATCAACAGTGGATGATTTATCGTCGAAACAAAGAAAAATCCTTCAAAGTCTGATTTGTTCATCAGGAAACGAAAGAATCCTATCGTAAATATTGCATTTTTACTCTGCTGATGTACAGTATATTTTATGATAAACTGGTAACTACTTACCTGATTCTGGTTTTATTCGAGTTTTTTTTTTAGTGTGTGTGTACGCATGTGGATGTATTGTAATTTTTTGTAGGGGGAAACATAAAAATGTATTGTAAATTCACCAGTTTTAAACGATTTTCTATCATGTAGGCATTAAAATATTTTTCCCGTGTAAAGTGTATGTTAAAAAAAGGAGGGATTTATGCTCACATTATTTTACTTGTGAAAGTAATTAAAAAGAAAAAAATATCGTGGAAAAAAGAAAATAAGTTTTTGGGAAGAATTTTTTGTGTAAGTGTACTGTGCAGTGTAAAACATTGTGAGTCAACAAGCAACAACTAATTTGCAACTCCATATGTTTCTATAAAACAACTAAAGAACGATTATTAATTATTTCACTAATTTGTACTGATTATTTATTGACATGAAATTTCGTATTACAAACTGACTGAATTAATTCAGCAGTTGTTTGTACTTGTAGCCTTTGTTTTGTAGCCTTGTTCCTGGGGATTCGTCTTCCAAGCAGAACCTCATTTTTTGTAGTCATGGCTCAAAATCAAGCGGCAAAATCTAAAAATAAAAATGATGAAACCGACCAATTTTTGGAAAGACTCATCATCCGAGCAAAAGTATGTGAACTCATTTAACAACTTTCCTCGAAATAGCTGTCAAAAAAGGTCGAGAAAGAAAAAAAAAACGGTTGAAATGAAATGTTTTAATACCAGCATTAGATATTTTAACAAATCAAATGTTTAGTAAAATTTATGTCCCCTTCGTGTACCCACTAACTTAGTCATTTAGTGTGAGTGAATTTCTTAAACTAAAAGACACAAAAAGAAATGTATTAGCAGTATAATTGCCTCTCCTCAGAATGAGTCACTTATTTGTGATGAATTATGCCTTCTGCGACCATGTTAGAGTATCTAAGTACTAGGCATGTAAAATCAGGTTGCAATATTTTTTTTTATATGATAGATTATATGATTATAGATATCTTACCAAATTTTGTAATTTTTTTTTTCCCAGGCATTTTTTTAAGATGCTAGGAGAGAACAACAATAACAAATTCACAATGTCAGCAAAATAAACTCATGAAAAAAATACTTGAAAATCATTATATTGATTATTTACATGTACTTATTAAAGCAATTATTATTTCATTTATGGAGTTAGTCTATTATCTAAATCTAAACTTATTTATAAATGGAACTTTGTCTGTGTGTGTATGTGTCCATTACCTATAGACTCCGAAACAGCTGAACCGATTTTCTTGAAAGTTTACACAGTTGTACTATAAGCGTCTGCGAGTGTTCTTAGCTAGGTTTTGTGTCGAGGTACCCCTGATAAATGTCGATAATTGAAAAAATCAGGTTATATAGAAGGAGTAGTCTGATTTTAATCAAATTTGATACACTCATAACAAAGACATAGGAATGATATTCAGAAGTTTTAAGGTTGCAGTTCTTACAATAGTGCAGAAAATCGATAATATATATATATATATATATATAAAGAGCAAGATGTTTGTGTGTGTGTCTGTTTATTTGCCTGTATGTCTGTATTTTTTTCAGCCCTTTTATTTTAGTTTTTGCTTCGGGTTTGGCTCTAAGTGGGTATAATTGTAGTTCTTAGTCTCAGCCATGATACCATTTACTCAGAGAACTTATTTAGCCTTCAAAATTCAGTTTATGACAAAAAAAAAACTTATTTGATATCAGTATCAGGAAATCAAAATTTGACTTACATCCGTTCATTTTTCTTTCAGTTTATGGTTTCACTTTAACTGGAAACATCTATTGCTTTTTAGTCTTTTGTGCCAACATCCAAAGAGTCCGAGCTCCAGGACCATGGATTAGTTTTAAAGCTTTTATTACACCCGAGCAATGCTAGTAGTCAATAAGCAACAAACATCTGGCTTTTATAAATTCTTGCACAAACTGAAGACATGATTTCTTTTTTTTATTATGTGGCTGATAAAAACAGTTTGTTACAAATTTCAGAGAAATAATTTATTTAGTTCTCAGGATTATTATAATGGAATTAGGTTGACCTTCTATTTGTTACATGTATTGTGTCTCCAAAGAAGAAACCCACCATATACATAAGGGGCTGAGGCTGCCTTGATAATGGCATCTTTACATTGTTAGATGTTTGAAGTCTCTTTATTAATGTCTCTATCAAAGAAATTATTCATATGATAATACAAAATATATTCTTTGCTCTCATCTCGAACATTAAATCAACAATTCTATGTAAACTTATTATATCCTACATAACATAATTACTGATGCTGCTTTAACTGATAGATTTTCTAAGCACTGCTTAGATGTGGCACAAGGCCGAAAGTATGGGACACCCAGTGAGGATTGAACTCACTACTCAGATGTAACTGGTTCTAGTGAGACAAGCTTGATAACCATTACACCATGCCGAGGTGCCCCTGCTTTAATTGATAGTGATGTTTAATCACAGGACAAAGTTCACTGCAGGCACCCATGTGGTGCATTTTTTTAATATTTTATTAGTAATTTCTCAAAGGATACTAGAATTCATAAACAATATTGTTTTCATATTCATATTTGAAATGTTATTTCTTGGTAATGATTACATTAGATGTTTTAACTTTTTTTAAATGATAAATCTTAGACATTGCAATAATTAAGCAATATATATACTGATAAATTATACTTTCAGTTGCTTTTTCATTTTTTTTCCATATAGTTCAGGTGTATTTGGTTATAGCAGATTAAGCTCCAAAAAAATCTCTGCTTCTATTTTATTCAATGCAGCCCAGGCTTTAGCTATGTAAATTTTGACATCCTTTTCAGAAGAATTTATCTCACTTTCTAGGTATTTTATTGATTCACTTAAGATAATTTGTATTGAGCTTGGTGAAGCCTATGAATTCAGTTTTAGAGGCATTGACAACATTTTCTAGATGATGTAGGAGTACTGTGGCATTGATAGTGGTGTCTACAGTGATAGCTAGGCTATCTGCATAGTCAATATCTGTCAACTTTTTTCAAACCACTGTAGAGGTGGTGTTGATATATGGTGCCACTAACTGGATATTAACTAAAACCCTGCAGTTTAAGCTGGATTGAACCTACATTTGGATGCTGAGAGTTATACTTAACCTCTCCTGGAAATAACATCCAACTAAATCACAGCTCTATGGACTGATCCCTGATATTTTTAATGTATAATTATACTCAAAAGCAGAATGTCCTTTGTAGGACACTGCTGGCAAGCAAAACAATAACTGATATACTATTATGGACACCTAGCCATGTAGCAAGATGAGTTGATCACCCAACAACCATGTACATTGACCAGCTATGCTTTGACACAAAATGCCTTTCTAATGGGATTACAAACTTGATGCAAGACAGTGATGGTTGGTGGGATATACTCATGAATGAGTTAACTCTGTTAAATAGTAAAAAAAAAAGCATTTAAGCTAATGTTTTCATTTTTGTTTATATTAAGATTGTTGCTTGTACCTTTTTTCTAAAAACTCTTTAAAGCTAATTTTACTTGCTTATCAATAACATAATTTGGAAAACTGTTCAGTGTTTGTTTATATTGCTCAATTCTTTATAAAATAATGTGTATGAAGAAGAAATTATTTTAGCATGGTTGATCATGTTCTTTATCATAGCTGTTTTATGTTCATGAGGATTGTCACTTTAACTGAGTTGATAAGAATTTTTGCTTGTATTTTTTATGTAGTAAAGTAGTAAGATTTTTACTAATAGAATCTAAAATATTAGGGAAAGAAATTTTGTTATTAATGCTAAGAATATGGGCAGTTTCATTCCAAGGTTTCTTTAAATTTTTGTTTTTATTTCATCTAAGATTTTTGTAGTGGATTGGTAAATAGGATTGTACTTATTTGCATATGTTAAATATATAAAGATATAAAGTGTATAGTAAAGTGATAAGGAAGGAAGTTAACTACTGATTGTATATTGTAGAACAATACGGCATCACTAAGAATGTTTAAGTGGCTTGAATGAACCAAAATCTGTTGGGACTTGGATCCTGTGTATTGTAGTTCAGTTAGGGCTAAAAAACTGTAAGACAACCATGCAAGGGGGAAAGAAAATGAAATAACTGATCTCTATCTAGCTTCAGCAGGTTGTGAAGCAATAATGAAAATTTCTGTTATGGCATACCCCAAACAATTCAAGAATTTGAGTTTCGTTGAAATTTCGGAAATTGTAAAAGAAGTTTACAACCTAAAGAAAGGTTGTCATAGTGGAAAGAACCAAATATTTATGAAATGTCTGTCATACCTTCAATTAATTGTAACTGAATCAATTCATCTTCAATAGTCAAATCTCAAATTTCTCAAATTTGCAGAATCTGCTAGCTTCACTTAATAATAATTCATTCATCTTGTTTCTGCTGAATGGCTGTTCATTCAATAGAAACAAGATGAATGAATTATGCAATATCTTCACAGATTAAGTGAAGCTAGCAGATTCTGCAAATTTGAGAAACTTGGGATTTGACTATTGAGGATGAATTGATTCAGTTACAATTAATTGAAGGTATGACACATTTCATAAATATACTGGAACAATTGTAATTGAATAATTTGTCTCTAATTGCATGTGTGGAAGTTATAGAACAGCTGGGATTGATAAAAAATAAAATTTTATCCAGGACAATGTTGAAATGTGCAGTATAAAAAAGGAATGTAAGAAATGCAAATACTGTAACTATGAGTATGAAATTGACAGAAAAAAAGTGCCTTGCTTTTGGAAAAAGTTGTCATAACTGCTGAAAAAAAATTTCAGACTGTATGCAAAGTTAAAAAGAATAGTATAGAAAAAGTGGAAAAACAATTGATGACTTTTTTCCAATACAAAGACCTAAGGAAAAACATTCTTTTTGAGGAAAATTAAATGGCATGACATTTCAAATTAAAGTGGATATGGGGAGTGAAGTTTTCGGGAACAAATGTATAATCTGAAATTGAAACAATTTGATGAATCTTTTATAAAATCTTTTGGATACTTCAATGAAACTGAAAACTGATTGATTTGAAATTATCCCCATTACATTGGAATGTAAAAAAAATTATGGACTGCTAGGTATATATGTGCTAAAGGTGAATACATCAAAATTAATCAGTAATGTAAAATCAGAAATAATGATAATGGGAGTGTTAAAGCGGAATAAAGTGAGTATAAAGTGAGTACAATTAAATGGAAATAGTAACTCCTCTTATTTTGAATCTCATGAATTACCTATTCACCTTCTAACTTTAGTAGTTGCTATGTTGGAGAAAATGGTAGAGGGGGAATTTTGGAATGTGTTCCTCCAGGTGGCAGTAAAGGTGCCTCTCCCATTGTAGCCATGCAAAAAGCAGATGAGGATTTAAGATTTTAAAATAAGCATAAATCATAAAATATGTTCAGATTCTTTTCCTATTCCTGAAAACTGCTATATACAATCTATCAGGTATGAAATTTTTTGCTAAAATTGATTTAAAATCAGCCTACAATCAAATGCAAATTGGCAACAAATTCAAGAAAATTACTACAATAAACATCCCCATAAAATTATTAAGATGAACGTGAATGCCTTTTGGAGTGAAAACAGCAAGTGTTGTTGTTTAGAGAGTAATGGAAAATGTGTTAACTGACAAAATCAGTAATATGATTATTTATCAAGATGATGTTTGCCTTGGTGCTAGCACTAAAGACAAATTAAGACAAAAAAACAGAGCCTGTTAAACAAGTTAAAAAAAATGTAGTGATGACAATAAACAGAGACAAATATAAATTTGATTGTGATACAGTATATTGAGGATATCAAATTTCAAAAGATGCACCAAATCCAAAGTTAGTTAAGAAAATTTCAGCAGTGTTCATACCTACTAATAAAAAGTAATTAGATTCTGTTTTAGGATTGGTTAATTTTTATAATAGATATCGATCAAAATACAGCGACTTAACTATTTGCTGAAATGCAGATGAAGAATAGTAAGTTCAGATAGACTCAAAGGCAAAGCTTAGCATTCAAAGATTTTATGAGATACTCACAAAAACCCATTGTAAAAGTCTTTGATCCCAGAAAAGAGGTTATGTTAACTATAGATGTGAGTGAGTGAACTCTGTTAGCATTTTTGTCCAGTAATGTACCTTTTCAAGAAAATTAATGAAAGCAAATAAATTATTGAAAGAGAGACATTGGCCATTGTCTGGAGCACAAACAGAGCTTGACAATTCTTGTGTGGAAAGAAGTTCCTATTGAAATCAGACCATAAACTTCTATAGTTTATTTTTAACCCTAGAGAGGAGCTACTAAAAGTTACTTCTTCCATGATTCTAAGATGGGCCATAAAATTAATGATTTTGACATTGAGACTGTAAAGGAAAATACAAACCTATGGACTCATCCCTGATATTTCTACAATCTTATGCAAAAGCAAAATGTCCTTTGTAGGACACACACAGGTCATTATGCTGTCAAAGTTATAATTTGATAAAGATCAAAAAGAAAAATGGAAATCGAAGATGAAGAAATATTACATTAGGTTGAACTGACATATCTACAAAGATTGGCATCAGAAACTCTACAAGATCCAATATTAAGCAAGATTGCTGAAAGAATAAGAAGAAACAGGTGGAATAATTGTTTCAAAGCTTAAAGACCTTATAAAGAATTAAGGCATAAATTAATGATGGAGAATGGTGTTATATGCAATGGAGATGTGACAGTACCATCAGAAAAAATAAGAAGAGATATTATTAAAAGTATATATGATAAAACTGGAGGGCATTATTACAGTACAGAAAGAACTGTACACAAATGCCCAAAATGTCCAGAAGCAAGACATTTTTGACAAAGGAGAATACACTCATGACCTAAAGAAACAGAACCATGGTGGTGTATTCATATGGACCATGCACACATTAATGGCATGGGTTTATTTTTAATTTTAATAGACTCTTTTCTGGGATGGCCTGAAGTTGTTAAAGAGAGGACACATGGTTCAGTGGATATAGGCATTGGTTAGTTCCAGTGACTTGACTCAAAGAGTTGTGAGTTCAGTACCAGGCTACAGCAGTGGTGAACAAATAACTTAGAGAGTCAGGTTAAAGGGAGATAACTCATGACTACCAGAAGCAGCTTTGCACAAGGAACAAGAATGATATACCCCAGTGATCGTAATAAAGGGTTCAGTTCAAAATTCTTAGCACCTGAAGAAGGCCAGAGTGTACAACAGCTGAAATGTCATAAAAATGACAATGACGATGAGGACAATAGTCTGAATAATGTAAATAGCACATATTGTATGTAATAGAAACAGTGGGTAGGACTGTAACAAAATGAGTGAAGCCCTGGAAATTGGCAATCAACTTCAAATGAGTTAAAAAAATAAACTCTGCTGGGAAAGATATGCTACTTTTAACAGAATTGTATATATGGTGTATTTTGGTAACCAAAGTAACAGATTGGTTCTGAAATTTGAAGGCATAGCAAGAAGCAAATCTGTAACCAAATAGATTAAGAA
The DNA here is from genome assembly GCA_037127315.1 of Ascarosepion bandense. Classification (NCBI taxonomy): domain Eukaryota; kingdom Metazoa; phylum Mollusca; class Cephalopoda; order Sepiida; family Sepiidae; genus Ascarosepion; species Ascarosepion bandense. Next base: position 1,100,974 of record JBBBDQ010000279.1, read on the forward strand.
GGCAATGTGTGTATGAGCTCAGTGCAGAGGGAAGATAGTCAAGCATCATGTTTAGTTGGTGGAGCATTTGTTATTAATAGCTAAATATGGAGGACAAATTCATTAAGTAAATTAAGAATACTCTATGAGCAGTTATGGTGATGGACTTAATTATGACCTATGAACTGTTTGTAACACAAATCTTGTGACTAGAAGTTTCTTTGGATGTGTACCCTGAAAAATTGTATAATTTAGCATTATTCTTTAGAAGGATATTGAGATTTCCATGTGTGTACATAATAGGATTGCTAGAACACATCAAGCCTTCCCTTTGTCTCTCATCTAAGATTAAGCCAATGATCGTCAACAAACTAGTAGCTAGAACATGGGTTATAATAAAAATTGTGAATGTACCTGGGAAACCAGTTGTGGTAGCAATCAAGCCAACTATAGTTAAGGAAGAGCAAAGCAGGCAAGAACTTGTCTCACATGTAGGTCTATAATTTAGGTGAGGTGTCACCAAGATGGCAAAGAAAAAATATGGCTTGCCTCTCGTGTGATCAGACATGACCAAAAGAGGTTCGCAAGAGACTGTCCTAACTATATGATTAGTTGCTTGTGCTGATTGGTTTGCCCAGCCAATCAGAAACGAGCCATGGCAATATAAACACAGTATTGCTCGAGACAAGGGAGAAAAAGTCTGACCTCAAAGCAAGACAGTGCTATTGAAAAGTGAAGACTATCAAGGAAGGAAAGAACTTTGCTGCTCTCACAACCTATACCAATATAGATTAAAGCTTAAACATCATTTTAACAGCAATCATCATAGCAATCTGATCCCAATCACTTTTCAATAGACTGCTTGCATCAATGCACACAAACATCATGCAAAGAAGTATCATGCTTCTGATTTGATAAAGTTACTTTTCTTCAGAGCGCTAGAGTAATGAGACAGTAGAGAGATCTCAGTACCAATCTCCTCCCCAAGCAAGATATAAATAAGGGGCTACTCATAGTTTAAGTGTTTATTGATGGAATCAAGAACTTGGTGAATACTGGTTGTTCTTGATCTCTCATGTGCAAATCTGTCTGCTGCTTTTAAAAAACAAAAAGATTGCATGGACTGATAGTCAAAAGGAAAACCATTAAGTGCTATAGAGTCAAGAATTTAAACTTACTATGAATCCTATTGATGTTAAAGTCTTAATCTTGCATAAAAAGTTGTTAGGATTTAACCTTCTGCTTACACTCAGTGCTATTAAAGAGCTGGAAAGAGTTAAAATAATTGAATTGGTCAACATATGCTTTCCCAAAGATGATGTATCTGTATTCATTCCCATTAAGGTCAATGAGCCCAATTTCAGTGCAGAATTAAACCAAAACAAAGATCTGGATGTTATCATAAAATTGGATTGGTCAAATATTAGATTGTGGGATTGAGTATCATAATATCTAACTGCAAATATAGCTGGATAATATTTGCTGCTATACCATTTAGAAGGATCTCTGTGTACCCAAGTGTTTGATTTTGCTTATGGATTTGGTACAGGAAAACAATGAAGGTGTGTCCCCAAGAGCTGAACAAGTATGTTGATATATTTATGGTTAATGCAGACATCTATATTTAAAAAATTTTAAGTGTTGTCAGCAATTGTCGAATGCCTGAGTAATTGATTTGAGAAGGGCCTCCTTATGAGTTCATATGCCCAAGTCACAATGATCATCCCAAACAGTGATGTTTAAGGAATAGAGGTACTGCCTCACTTATTTGAGGTTCAGACTCAATGTGGCACCATTAATTAAAAAAGTCAGTTGTCAATACCATATCCCAGAATGAAGCTATTTAGAGCAGTGTTAACTTATATTGGCATTTTAATCAATAAAAATGTGGTGCCTGTTATATTCCTAGGTGTATTTGGAAAAATTTGATTAAAAAGCAAGAACCTGGAGTAATTGGAAGATGGTACTGTAGTGTTGTGAACTTTGGTTGAAGTAACAAAGCAAGTTTCCTGGAATCCCCAGTGTCATTACTGGCTGAAGCATCTTTTGTTTGTCTAGCTAAACTCACATAACACTTGCTAGTGTGGGATTGGCTTTGCTTGGCAACAGCATTCATAAAATACTGAGCAACATGGTTACATTTGGCTGGGATCATGATTTCAGTGATGCTCATTGGAAGTCAATAGAATATATGTTGGTTGACACATCAATTTGGTTGAGTTTGATATAATGTTGAAGAACATCAAATAGTATTTCAATGACAGGTGACAGTGCGACACCCAATCACCTATTCAGCATTTGTGCATTAATAGATGTCTGACACTCTAACTGGGAAAGTAAAAATACCCACTAATTTTGCAAATGTGATAAAGCAACATCTTAGCTCACATAGAGAGTCAGAGAGTACAGCATGTTTATAGCTGTGACACTAACCAGATCTAACCTAAAGCCCATTGCTCCCACTGGAGCATAGGTCATCAACAAGAGGGTCGTTGATGCTTCTGTAACTTGTTTTTTTTTTTTACAGGTAGAGGTGTTGATCCCAAACAAACCCCTTTATTCTCCAAGTTAGGTCGATTGATTGTCAACTAAGGCTAGAGAACCCAACTTGTCTTGCTATTTAACTCATAGCTGGAGGGAGAAGAGATTGATTAATACCTTTCTCAAGAGTATTTGCACATAAGTGAATGCAATGAATTTAATCTGATTTCTCACTTTAAGCTGATATTCACTGCACAAGAGTGGATATCCTAACACTAACCAAAAATATGACTAATCTCACTCCATGTGATGCCACCCTATTTAAAGGATCCTCACCCTGTTTTGTTAATGTGTGAACAGCAGCAAATAACCATATTATTGAAAAGTGAGAATGTGATCAAGCTTGAAGCAAGTACATCTGATAATTCTTCAGATTATCTTCTGGAGAAGAGGTAAAAACTGCTCTTTTGCAAAGGAGCACTAGCCAGTCTGTAATTAAAGAAACCAGCCATATGCTATCACTTCTGCAATCATAAAATTAGGGAGGAGTGTGGCAATACATTATTTCACACATCTTGTACCTGTTAATACAATACAGCAATAGTAGGAGATAGTTTAACTGAATGTTCCAGGTGTTTTCTCCTCATGACTAGGAGACAGATTTGACAATCATTCCAGGCAAGAAAGTTGCTGTTGAGTAGCATAGATATCATATGGGTGGACATTATCCTGCTTTAACAGAAAATCACTTTCCTGTTGCAGGAATGTTAGCAGAATGGGTTGAACAATATTCTGGATATACATAGTGCTGTTCAACATTCCCTCCACAAACACCAAAGGTGAGGGAGAGTTGTAAATTATAGCATTCTACACCATGATGTTAGAATTTGGGCTTGTGTGTTGTAAGCAAATACACTATAGAAAATATTACTCCACATCACTTGTAAGAATTTACTCATCACTGAACCCCTAAAATTGCTATTCAGGTGACTTTTTCATAATGCTACTGGATAGTATTTTGTCATAAATGGAAGTCAAGTGAAAGAGACACACCCGTAATCCTGCTACAAGTAAATGATTCCCAACAGTTTATATTGACAATCCTGAGTGCACATTTGCTCTGATTTGGTTATTATTCAATCTCTCTCTGCTGTTCTTGCAATAATCTTGGTAAATTTCTATATTACTTGGATGTCCAGAGACTAGTTTACAGGTGTAGGAATATTCGTTTGACCACTTGAATTTTTTTCATGAATTGTTGCCATTAATTTTTTCTTTTTTTCTTTCTCATTTTCTTGCTTTTTATTCCAATGCTCCTCAGATTAATTTTTATTCTTTTCCTTTGAAACACTTCTTAGAAATTTTTAATATAATGTTTATAGGAATCAGTAACTTTGATTTTATAGAGTTTGTTTTGTATTCTAAATTATTTATTTTATGATTACATATTTCCCAATACCAGGTGCTGTAAGTGTTTAGTGACGGATGTGCATTGTGGTGCAGTGGATATTGGCTCGGAAAGAGAAATTGGTTTCGCCGAGTTTGAATTCCAGTTGAATACCCTGCATTCACTTAAGCACTGGTACCCTTGGGAAAGGTATTAATCTGTTCCTTCCCTCCAGTTATGGGTTAAATAACAGAGTAGGACTTGGGGATCCTGCCCTTAAAAACAAATCCCAATGAATCTTGATACTTAAAAGGAAAAAAAGTATTACTAGACACAAAACTTATATAAAACAACAATAAATTGTTGAAAGAAAAAGGTATTACCAGCAATACATAAATAAAAATTTAGTTGGCAATAAATGACCTGCCAAGGTTGATATGTCATAAAACAAAACAACCAACCAACCAACCAACATATTTCCCATCCCCTATAATGTAGATAAATTAAAAAACCTTGTTCAAATTTAATGAAACTTTTGTGCTACAGTATAACCCAGATATAAGAGACCCGGATATAAAAGAAACCCGGATATAAAGAGATTTTCTCTGGTCCCAAATTAGAGCCTGTGGTAATGTATATAAAATAGACCAAACCAAGATATAAGAGAACTTTTATCTGGTCCCGACAACGCTCTTATATCAGGGTTACACTGTATTTGGAGCAGCTGCTTTTTTTCCTAAAATTTTAATATCACATACATTTTGAATCCTGATTGCCCATCTCTTATAAATAAAACAAATAGTTTGTACTTTTAATTACTCACAATGCTGAATTATTTTCATTTTCTTCCTTTGCAGGTAATGATGTTGTCATTGTTAAGAATGGAAGAAGAATATGTGGATCTGGAGGAGCTCTGGCCAATGCTCCAATTGTACAGAATAAAGCTTATTTTGAAATCAAAGTTCAATGTGGGGGTAAGAATTGTCATTGTAAATTATTCTAATTATTTCTTATCACAGATGTACTTCATAGAATTGAAAAACTGCTTTCAACACCAGTATTGGTCAAAATCTTAAACAACTGTCACTGTGGAAATACAAAAATTAACACATTGAAATGAACATCTAACCACAATCACTTAAGGAATAAGTCGTTTAGTGTAGTACAATGATGAAGATTCTATTAAATTATCATAGTTTACTAAGCTTGCTTTAGTAAATACAGGTGAATAGGATTTTACAAGCGAAAAGAGTCTGTCTTAAAAATAATCAAATTAAATTTTTTTATTAAACTGCATTAATTATATGTGAACATGCACATAGCTACCATACAACAAAAACATCACCTTTAAATTTCATAGTTTTCTCGTTCTTTTTCACGCCTACTAACCCCTTTTGTAGTGAAAGGATTAAAAATATACAGGTATATACAGAACACAAATTTTGTGTGACCAAGAAAACTAATAAATCTCCTTTTTTTTGCATTGTAAACTGTATGGAAAGTCTTATTGAGTTTATATGGTGCAACTGTATTTGCACATCTTCCTGGTGTGGATAGAATATGAAAGTTTGGGATAACAACTAGCCTGTATTACTTGTAATATCCGGTTCTCATACAATGAGAAAAGTCAAGAGAAACAGCAGTAAAAAAATTGTATCGTCTGTCTACCATATCTAAATGGGTATATTTGAAAATATTCAAAGAATCTAGTGTCCATAACAACATAGGACAGTATTCAAAAGCAGTTTGACCTTTTAGAGATATTTTTCCCAAATCAAACCTTTGAAGGAAACATAACCAAGAACTGTGAGTATTACATCTCATGCAGTTGTGGCAAGTAATACAATTAGAGAGATAAGCTGTCTGCTAAAAGAATGAGAACATTGAAAGGCTTTTTACTAGGGAGAGATTTTGAAATCGGTCATAGTTGCTCAAATATGGAAGGAAAAGAGTAGTCATCAAGCTCCTGAGGAATTAAGTCAATTAATAAAGAAAAGCAGTGGAGTATAAAACAACTGAAATAATCAGTGCATATGTTAAGCACTGCTAACCTCCTCAGTAGAACTAGCATAGAGAAAAATACCGTCTTGAATAAAAAAAAGAAAGGATACTCAAAAAATAAATTCTGCATTTTGAGTCAAGTCACTCATTCAGTTTTACTTAAGTGCAGATATTATGTTTAAGGCTACCAAATGACACAACTGGATTGTTTAATTCACTTGGCCATCTGTCTCTTAAAGTATGAGTTAAAACATATCTAGTTCCTTGGCAGTACTGAGTACAGTGCCTGGATTTGGTTATGCTGAAAAGTCATATTCTGGTTCAGTAGATGAAACAGAAAGTGACACAAAGGTCAAGAAAACTGAAAACTGATATGAAATATTCTTTCAGCATGGAAAGTGAAATGAGAATATATTCCCAGATATTGAATAAATAGTGTAGTTCAAATTTCTAAGCAGGTTTACTGAGTATAACAACAGATACTTAAAGAAGGCTGGAGAGTATAACAATCAAAATATTCTGAATATAAAAATCAAGATGAGAATTTTAATTTGAATAGCAGTGTATATAATAATGATGTTTCTTCATCAAAAAATTTTGTCATAAAATAGTTTATTATAGTTGTTTTTTACATGTTATTTTCTGTTTTCTTTTGCAGGGTCCTGGGGTGTTGGTTTGGCATTAAGAAAAGTAGACTTGAATTCTCTCCCTTTAGGTAAGGAAGCAGATTCATGGGTTCTCAGAAGAGATGGTAAATTATATCATAATGGAGATGTAAAGATCCAAATACCAGAGCTAGCTCAAGAAGGAGACATCATTGTGAGTGATATATATATCTTTGTGTGTATCAAGAATGATATCTTCATTTTGGTTACAACTAACTTCCTCTACAAGAGGTTAGGGTATGAGTAATATAAATGTATTGTTATAAGTTACTTATAACCAAAGTCAAGATGTATTTCTTTACACGTTTTTTTATTTATTTTAATAGACTTTCATGGTAATTCAATGATATTCTTTCATTTCCATACTTAAATTCAACTAATAACTATATATTTAAGTCTTAAATGTATTTTAAAACAAATTAATGTTCTTAATAGAAAGTGTCATAGTCTGTACTTATTATCAATTAAAAAAAAGAATTTGTAAAACAAAAAAAAAATAAAGAAGTTTCAAATCAGTAATAATAATACTAAATTATTTTGAAAAGGCATGAACCCAAACTCCCTTTTCCTCTTTTCACCACCACTTATCTTGAACAGAGTACTGTTATTTGGATGCTGTGACTGTATGTAGTTAGACTGGGATTTTTCTGTACTGTTGGTACTGTGTAAGTCAATGCTATCTACCACATTTTGAAGAGAAATTAGGCAGCATCAAGTCACTCATTGAAATGCCATGTCTAATAAAATGTAAAGCCTTGACAGCCATTACATGGCATCTCTTCAATTTTTAATGTTATACTTTTATTAAAGACATCTTACAAAGACAGTCATTACAGTTTTCAAAAAAAAAATTTGCTTTAAGATTATGAAAGAGTATATAAATTTATGAGAAAATAATTTTTTCTTGTATATCATTTTTCTGTATTTTTACACACTTTTTATATTATTTTAAATATTCAGGTTTATATTCTTATCTTTGTTAGCGAAAACTATTGAACATCAGCATAAATATGTTAAAAAGCAATGATAATATTTGTCTGAAATGAGATATTGTAATTATTTACATTGTTCAGACTGTTGTCCTCATCTTTCTTGCTGTATTCATGAGATTCCAGCTGTTGTATGCTTCGGCCTTCAGATGATTGGAATTTTGACTGAACTCTTTTTGTTCACTGGGGCAGATTGTTCTAATTCCACAAGCCATCTCTCTTCCAGATATCTCAGTATCATTTATCTCCCGTTAACTCAACTTTCTAAATTTTTGTTCAGGTATTTCACAACTCATTAGTAACTGGATTCAATCAACACTCTTATCTACTGGGCCATGTCATCAGTGTATACATTTTTGGGACTTATAAATCTAATGTCTCAATAATCATTTTTTTTTTTACCAGAGCTCATATTACAATTTTATTGTTTGTAATTGTTTTTTTCTCTAGCACTCCGTATTAGTAGTTCCCATGTTGTGTCCATTTCTATGAGTTGCTGACTTAGGAGATTTTTGTGGCGTAGCATATGTGCTGATTCCTTGGTATTTTCCAGTGATGTTCTTTTTCTAATATTTCAACTTCATCCCACAGCAGGTGGTGTTCCTCTTTTTCTCCTTCATATGTGGTCAGCTACACCTGATTTTTCTATTTCCTTTCCATTTTCCCCGTTCTTTCAGTTTTATCTTAAGAGGATGACCCGTTTCTCCTTTATATTTCTTATCACAGCTGCATGGAATGGCATACGCACAGTCTTTGATCATGTTTTCCTCTGTGGAAGGTCATAATCAGAAGAAGAGTTTGCAAAATGTTAAACCACTTTTGGAGTTTGTCCTGATGTTATATGGACAACAGATCTTTTGTATTTTTCCGATAATCCCTTCATGCTGGGTAGGCAGACTGAGGCTTTTTTCTGAGTGTTGTTATCCTCTTGTACCCTTCTATCCCTGTTTGTTGGAGCTTCTGTTATGTACCCAGGGTAGTTATTACTTTGAAGATACTGCTTATACTGACCATTTTTTTGTTCAAATATCTGGGTCGTCACTTATAATTTTTGCTCAATGTTGCAAGCAGCAGACAATCCTTTTCTTTTACACTGTATGGGTGGAGGGAATTGAAGTTGAGCTAAAGTTTGGTGAATGTTGGTTTGCGATATACGGATATCTTAAACACATGCTCTGTTCAAGATGATAGTACATCCTGGAATTCTAGTTTGTTGTTCTTTTCATTCTCTATTGTGAACTGTATCAATGATATTATGGAGATCACATGGCCCAATAGTAGCTGGGCCTCTTCGTGGTGTGTCCAGTGTATGAAGACTTTATCTACGTATCTCAGCCATGCAGTTGGCTTTAGTGACATGGATTCTAATGCCATCTCTTCAAAGTATTCCATGTATGTTAGCCATTGCTCGTAATAATTGTGAGCACTTTGGTAAGCCTTCATCCTGACAATATATCTGATCCCATTCTGAAGTGTATTGTTTGTGTAGAGAAAGTCAGCATCTCTGTCAGCTTATCTATTGATATACTGGTATGTTCTCCTAGGGATGAGTCCAGGCTCACCATCTGGTTGGATTGTATGGGAGCGATTGTATGGAAGCATCTTTGATTAATCTAAATGAAATGAAGGGTTCAGTTTAAAATTCCAAACACCTGAAGAAGACCAGAGCATACAATGGCCAAAGCATCATAAATATGGCAACAAAGATGAGGACAACAGTCCAAACAATGTAAATAGTGTCAATGAATATGATAATATTATCTTGAATTTTTATTAAAGGAAACATTGTCAGTCATTCATTTGTGAAATAATTATTTCATCTTAATTGTTTTTTATGTCAACTACTCAATCAAACATTCAATCCGTGGTCATTAGTAAACAATATGAATTCAAAAGAAGCCTATGTTGTTCCAATGAAAAATAAGTAAAATTTAAGTAAAAGAAATACTAGTCAAAAATGAATAATGGTTGACAATGCTTCACCTATGAAAATAATAGTACTGTTAATACTGCTAGTGTATATAAAAAGGCTATAATCAGATACTGTGCAAGGAAAAAATAAGTTTAAATGGTTAGATTTGGTGTTCTGGTAACTGTAAAATCTTTAGCTAAAGTGGTAGAACAACTGTTATTGAAAAACAAGCTTTTCTCAGCAAAACACCTCCTAGGTAACATAGTCTGATAAAAGCTTTCCAATCTCCTTACTAAAGGTTGAAAACTGACAGTCTGAGCAGTTGCAAAACAGCCAAAATTAAGATAAGGGAAGTTTTTCAAAAATTAATATTAGTTGAAGATAAGGATAACAATCTAATTAATGAATGGAGTAATGAAAATCTCATCTCACTTCAGACAACATTTTCTTTTTATATATATTTCTTTTTTTGTAAGTTCTGAGAAAAAATTTACAAATTAATTATTTAAAGTTATGCAAATATTTATAAGAAGAAAGTTTGTATTGAAAGGTTATGTTTATATTTTTATTATTTTATCATTTCAGGGTTTGGCATATGATCATGTAGATCTGAATTTCTTTTTGAATGGCAAACCTACAAACACGCCAGTAAGTGGACTCAAAGGTACTTTATACCCAGTTATGTATGGTAAGTAAATTAATGACCTCCTTCCCTACCTCATGAGGGCCAATATTGAGCTAGCATTTTGATACACATTGAGCTAACTGGAAGGTAGAACATCTATGAGGTCTGCCTGGAAAGTGCCTAAATATTAGCAAAAAAAAAATAACATAACTGTGGCAATGGTGTCTTAGTCACCTTTATAGTAATCCTTTTGGAATTTTGTGTGCTTATTTCAGTGTGCCTTTCACTTTTAAAAAAAAGTTTGCAAAGTCCTCTTTTTGGATCTCCATCAGTTGTCTCATATTTTTAAATTTGCCCACAATCTGAAATCTTACCTTCAAGTTTTGAGGAAAGCAAGAAGTCACAGAAAGCCATGACAAACTTGGGTGGTGTAACTTGCCCCCCCCCCCCCCAAGATATGAAAAAACAGGCAGTCCTGATAAATACGTTTACACAGTACACAAGCTCTCTCAGTGTCACCTCACTGCAATCTGAATAGCTCCATGAGAGAGTAAAATGTTTACATGTGCATAGTAAAGTTTTCTGTGATTGGTTGTCAAGATATATCAAGGCCCCACAGTTCTTTCATATTCAGAAGGGTTGAATTCTCTCCAGACAGGTTTCATATCATGTGTTCAGAGATTTATGAGAAACTGATTATTTTTCAGCTTTTTAGAATTCTTTTCTTTTTCTATAATTACATATCAGTTATTCCTTCTTTTTCTATAATTACATATCAGTTATTCCTTCTTTTTCTATAATTACATATCAGTTATTCCTTCTTTTTCTATAACTACATATCAGTTATTCCTTCTTTTTCTATAATTACATATCAGTTATTCCTTCTTTTTCGATAACTACATATCAGTTATTCCTTCTTTTTCTATAATTAAATATCAGTTATTCCTTCTTTTTCGATAACTACATATCAGTTATTCCTTCTTTTTCGATAACTACATATCAGTTATTCCTTCTTTTTCTATAATTACATATCAGTTATTCCTTCTTTTCTATAACTGCATATCAGTTATTCCATTCTTCTTTTTTCAATCCAAATTAATTACTGTAATTTAGATGCAGGGATATGAAGCTTATTAATTTTCTGTCAAATAAAATAAATTCATACAATTCATTTAAAAGTAATTAATTAAGTAATAAATACAATTCTGAAAATTAAAGGTAATCAATACTTGATTAATGAACAAAAAATATTAATTTTTGTCATTATTTTGTTCATATTACAGAATTAATTTTTTTCCAGTGACAGTAAATTAGGCCCATTCAAGAAGTTTGGGATATATTTCCATATTACATGTTTTTAGTCAAGGTCAATTTTCTGTTTCTTTTACTGCAGCCAGGGCATTACAAAAACGTAATAATAATGATTATATATAAGAGTTGAAGTAATATGGGTACAAAATTACATGGAAAAGATGTTTAGTTTTCGAGGCTGCTTTCTTTTTCCTTTTTATTTTACTAATAAAAAAATGTCTGTAGCTTGATGGTTTGTCTTTATTTTATTTACCACTTTAGAAATAAACTGTAATATTGTTTATAGCTTTAGTTTACCTAATTCATTGTGAATATTTACTGCAGGTACATTGTCATTCTGTAATAATCAACTTGATATACAGTATCTATACTAATATTCTGAAATTTGAAAGACATCTGATCTGATGGGTTTCAGATAAGAGAATGTTGATCTATGAAAGTATAAAAAAGAAAAGTTATTTTTTTACAAGAAATTTTACAGTTTTTGAAAACAAGGTTAATGATTATTTAAACTTTGAAATTGACTACTTTCACTTAATTTTTAGCAGGTTAGAATTGGAAATTAGAGAGACAAGTTCCAATTCCAGTTGACTTTGTTATATCCCCCCTCTCTTACTATCAGTTCAGTTATTTTGTAGGACTTGTATCATTAAGTAATTATTATTTCAAAAAAATTCTTACAGGCTTTAAATAAACGGCAAAACGTTCATAAGCTGTAAAAAACAAATCATTCATTGATCTTAATTTTTTGCTTGTCATTTCTTTTTATTGTTACCCTTCTGCTTCTTTTCAATGCACAAAAAAGTGATATTTGTTAAAAAATAAATTTATACTCAAAATTCTATGATTAAATTATTAACTACAGATGATTAGACTTTCTGTCATTGCAATCCTGTGTCTCATTTCTGAAGAACATAAATTTCTGCCACAGTTAATACATTGATATTAATTAGGTACCTCCAAAGAAAACCAATACCTAAGGTTTAAAATTAAATGTAAAATCTTTATTAAAGCTTTTATTTTAGTTTTAATTTCAAGCTAATAAATTAAATTTAATATTTTAATAAGTAAAACACTTTGCTGTATTTCAAAACAAATTTCAATTGGTTGGAGTTATTGTTTTTTTTTAAATTACTAAAAATGGCTGATTTTAGCCATATTTACAATTCTCTCAGTACAGTCTTTGAAAAATAAAATATACTTTCCTGAAACTTTATTTGAGAAAGATTAGCTGATTTAAATTTTAATTTATCTGATTTGTAAAAAATATTATTTGCTTTAAATTTAAAATATTGCAGAAAAGTATTTTTAACACAGGGGTGGGTGTTTTCATGAGGTGTTGATATAACTATCTCAAGAGAATTATGTTTGGAAGCATTTTTCTATGAGGGACATATTTATAAAAATTATTATAATAATAACATTAGAGCCTTTTTATATAATTTTTTTAACTACCCAGCAGTCTTAAAATATTTAGGAAATATTCTTTGTAATCTAATGGTCTATTGAAATTTTGATAGATTGGCTTTAAATTATAGTTACTACTCTTATTTTCTGATAATGTTGTGTAGGGACATTTGCATTTAAAAAATCAACATATTTATACACATAAAAATTAAAATTTTTTTTTTAAATAATAGAGGTTGGGAACTGGGTTGTCTTAAGCTTTTCCACTCATGATTAGTAAGCATAGTTTTTACTAAATAACTATCACCTAACCAGTATAAAAGAATATAGAATTTTTTTAAAATTTGAAAATTTATAAATTATTTGAATTAAAATTTGAAAAATTATAGTAAAAATTTATTATTCATTGAAAATGTTTTCTTAAGACAATACTGTCTTTAATATATATTATTCATAAAAGCAATTAAAAGCTTTTGTCATTAGATAATGTCTTAGTTTTATTGCATTTTTTATTTTATGATTTAGAGCAGAGTTTCTGTAACTGGGGGCACTGTTTCATAAAAATATTGAGGGTTTAAATTCTCCAAGGACTTGTGCTTATAACTAATATAAACATTAAACCCCACAAAAATTTAGTTTCTTGAAATTTCATAAAATTAAGTAAGTGAGGGTGAATAACAGATGTAAAGAAGAAAAAATATTTTTACCAAGATTTTCTAAAAAGAAACTTTTTTAAAATAATTTAATTCAAGAAATTACAATGATACTTTTTTTTTTTTAAATACAAATTTTCTATTGGTTTTTATAATGCTTGGCCAGCACTACTTTTACTAATAGAGGTGCTGGTATTGCATGGGATACACTTTTTACATCTCCCCCCTTTAGTTCTTAGGGTACTGAACAGGAGTACAGATAATTTATTCATTGCATGTTATCCTGGTAGTCTCTTTTGGAAGGCAAGGCTAACTTCTTGAGCCTGAGAATTCATTGGAAGTAGGAGGAGGTCATTCTGGAGTACTTGGGCTGACTACTTTGAGTACTTTGAATATTTAGTGGATCAGTAGTTGGGATGTTTGAAGGTTGAAGCAAGCTGTCAACTCACTGAAACCACTCTGGTGTTGTACTGGCAAATTATATTCTTATCAAGTAGTTGCTGGTCATAGTTGAACCACAATGCAGACACTGTTGTCCACAGTCAACACCCAAAAGCAAGTTTGGCTGGACTCACTCCATTTGCTAAGGTTGCCATGGCTCTGTACACAAGTAGAGCCAAAAACCGGTCCCTCTACTGTAGAATGCACTTATCAGTCAGTACTGCCCTTTCTGCCTCTCTATTTGTTTGAGGAAAGTATGGCAAGCTAGTGACGTGTGTTAAATTCCAAGCTTTACTGAAATTTTTGAAGTAGGTTAACACTATTGTCATTGGGATACCCTGTCAAATTCCCAATAACACTCATTGTTAATGATGGCAATCCTATTATTCTTGATAAGCATTCTTTCATATATACTAAATTCTTTTTTATTGTAGAGCTCCTGCAGGTTAAAGCTCATCATTTTTCTATTGGTTGGTCGTCCAACATGAGTATATTTAAGAACTTATCTTAAAATGTTGTCCTCTTGTGTTGCAGTGGTTATCACCTCTAGACATTTGTTGTGACTGGCCAAATTGATCATTTGTCAATTGGTAGACTTGCTGATTTTTCTATTACCATTTTCTCTGGCAAAACTCTTTTATATTAAACCTCAATAATTTAATTAATGATCTTTGGCAACAAAAAGTTGTCTTGTTTAAGTTTCTTGTGTTTATTAACTGCATTAATGGTTTATGATTATTATGTAGGAAACCAGACTAACTACCTTTCGAATTTCTCACATGTCTAGATGGCAGTAATATATTCCTTCTCAATCTAGGCATGCCCCCATTCTGCTGGTGTTAATGTTCATGATCAAAAGGCTATAGGCTTATAGACCCCATTACATTCTTTTAAAAGGACACCACCAATTCTAAAGCTTCTGAACGGATAATAGTTCACTTTGTCATTTCAAAGTAATTCAAAACTATAGCCAATTCTTTTAATAGCTGTTTCTTAACTTGGTTAAGAACAGTGATTTGTGGTTGTCTCTAATACCACTCCTTGTCCTTTTCTAACAGTTCAGTTATTTGTTTATAAGTGTAGAATATCTTGACCTAAAATGTTTATCATATCCATCTCCACTTTAGTTCTAAAGATTGGGCATTTTTAATATGATCTCCACTTTAATTAGCCATGCTGTATTCCATTTTTAATAAGGCCTCCACTTTAATTGGGCCATGCTGTAATCCAATATGTTTAATGAGGCACCCCAAAATTTTATTTCCTTTCGTTTTAGTTCTTATTTTTCTTTATATATTATATCAAGTTCTGGAGACTACTGTTCTTTCATTTGCAATTTTACTTGTTCATGTTGATAGGCAATTGTTATTTCTCCTTTCACTGTGAGATCAAGTTGTAGTTTTTCCACTAACTCCCTGTCACTGAGTCCAGTTACATGTTTGTTCTATATTGATGATCCTTTCTCTTGAAAGTCAGTCTGTTGTTCTCATCTTTTTGTGTATAATGTTGATTTTTGGATTAAAATGATGAAGTTCTCAATGACATTGTTAAAGAAGTTTTTCAGTTGGTCAGGGTCTGCATCAATATACAATATATTTGCTCAGCCCCAGGTCCCATATAATATATAATTGCAGTGATTTAAATATCCAGGGTATTCTTATTCAGTTTAGAAGTAGTCCTATAGCATAAAAATCATTGCTTCCATGTGGGCCACTGTTTGAGCCTTGAGAATGTAAAATCTAACAGCAGTTTAGATGCTATTCTCTTAGTTTGGTTTACATTGTTAGTTTTTTTCTACATAATCCCCATACTTCTGCCATCATGTAACAAACAGGCACAATAAGAAAATTGAAGGCAGAGTTGCACTGAAGACAGTTTTTTAGCAAACCAAGAAACTACAATGGGACTTCCTTTTCCTTCTTTTAAATACAAATTTTCAGGCATTGCACAGGAATAAACTCATTATAGTAATGATAAAAGGGAATGAAAGTTTTGATATGTTAGCTTCATAAACCCACTCCAACTTTAAATGTAATAATTAGTAATAATGTAATAATTAGTTCCATTTCTTTAAATCATAAGGCAGTCAATTTCAAAATGTAGAGTAAAACAGTTTTTATAATCATGGATAATATTATCAAGTGGTTATTGTTATCAAAATTAGTTAATCCCAAACACTTTATTTAAAATGAATTAAAGCATTACTTCAAATCACTAAATTTTAAAATAATTTGATGTAAAGTTATGAAAATTTAATGATATAACAATGTGAATTGTTACAATTTTCATATTTTTCTTATTTTTTTTTTTCAGTTGATGAAGGTGCAGTGTTAGATGTCCAGTTTGGTACATTCTACCATCACCCACCAGATGGTTTTGATAAAATCATGATTGAACAGTCACTGCTTTGAACTATGTCAGATATTCAACTATGAACAAGAAAAAAGTTTGTATTACAACTAATGGGATAACTGTCCTTACAAAATAAGGTCACTGAATGAATTTTGTCATAAAAAAAATGAAACAAAGATATTCTCAAATATCTATATATTTCTCACCTCTGATTTACAATCACACTTCTTGTATAACTTTTTTCTAATTTTGGGTAATGTCTAGTGTTCTTTTTTTCTTTTTAAACTGAAATTCAAATTAGAGAATAATAATCAAACCAAGAACAAACTAGGATCTTCATCTTTTTTGTCACAATATTTTAAATCTTTTTATAATTATTTTTGCTTTCTTCAGATGGATATATGCATCTGGCTGCAATGTACAGTTTTTGAGATTCTTTTGTTTTTCTTGAAATTATCTTTTTATTTTTTGATATGATATTTTGCTAAAACACAGTAAACTATTTTTCAGTTTAATTTGACCTTATTTTTTACTATTCAATATTTGCTTCATATTAGCATCCTCATCATTGTTGTTTGAATCATTCTGTTTTGCCTGTGCACTATGTACCCACTCTTAGTACACTGGCCAGAAAGTTATGGGAAAAATAACTAACAATTATTGAGTAATAAAAATACCTTGTTTTAAAAATTGACAGAATTTTACAGAATTATAAGTCATTATCATTTCAAGAGTTGTTCAAACTATTGGATTTATCTTTTATGCTGCTCTTGTTGCTATGTCATTGTTTCAACTAATCCATTCTACAGCCTTTTTCAGGAAAGAGTGAAGTCTCTGTGTACAGAAAAATTTATTTTATCAGTCTCCAGATAAAGTTACTATTCTTTTGGTCAAAAATTAGAAAAAAAAATGAAAGGAAAATCACTCTTTTGTTTGTTTACAATTTGCAAACCTGAAAAAGGTTGTAGGATGAAATAGACAAAACATTTTAGTAACAACAAGATCAACACAATGACTTCAACCATTGGAACTTGTAATGACAATTTCTTATGATGTTATTTTCTTTTTGTACAGGATTTTGATATGTAAACATCCTGAAAATTAGCTTAATTTCCAAAAGTTTTACAAAAATATTGTTTAGTAAAATGTACAAAAAACACAGATAACTGTTTTAAATTGGTACAAATTTAAAACAGTTATCTGTATTTTTTGTACATTTTACTAATCAATTTTTTTAAAGAAAAACTCTTGCTTGGTTATTTGATACATTTTAAAATTAATATACTGAAAAAATTGCATTTCATGAATTCTAGCCAAAACAGATTCACATTATTAAATCTGCTTACAGGTTAGTTACTGTATTTCCCACTATATAACATGTGCATAAGAAAAAATCTAATAATATTAAACTGATGATTCATTCATCTTTTTTCTTTATTTTAATATAATTTTGGTCTGTAATTATAATTAAATCACTTATGATCATCTATATTTAATTCTGGGATCATCAGGGAATGTGTGTGTCAAATAGATGGTTGTATATTTATCTTATACTAGTAACCCTTTTGAAGATTTAAAAAAGGAGTAACATGTGCCTTATATATTGGGAAATATAGTATATCATTTGTTATCCATTTATAATCAAGAGTTGTTTGTTGATTGCTCAGTCCAGAATCAACCAATCAACAATTCTACATATAAGATTATTGCTACAAATCAGGGTTGTCAGATTGGTCTACATTTGAAAACTAAGCACTACTAAATTTTGAATTGACTTTTTTCTCATTAGCAGCTTAAGTCATTTCAGCTTATTTTTAAAAGTAACTGCAAAAGTAGCAAGTATTTAAATTTAAAAAAATATGCCAATATAGTATATATTAGTGCATAATATATGCTCTATTGTCAGTCTTTGTCAAAGAAAATATAATTTGCACAAAGTTTTATTTGTATGGCTATTCTAATGATGGCCTTTTACAGGGGCCTATAATAATAATAATAATGCAAATATCCTTTTTACAATCCAACTCCAACTATATTTTTTATTTGTTTAAAAGTTCCCAACTTGTGTTTTTTTTTATAATCAAAAGGTTAAATACAGTTGAAAATTTAGTTTTTGCTGGAAACATTTGCACACCCCTAATACTTTGAACATTCCTTGTTCTTGTTTTAAATATTTAATATTCAAAATTATTTAATTGTTAATTTGCTTAAAAAAGAAAGAAAATATTTAAAAATATGTTCATTTCCTTTTTCTTAATATAATGATATATACCCACATTTAATGAATGAGGAAATCGGAATAGTTTATGTATATATATGTGTGTGTGTATATATATTTCCTAATAAACGAAGAAAATAATTGCAACATTCAAAACATTAATTTAAAACAGTGTTCAATATAAAAATAGAGCAATGAATATTTATTATTAATTATTATGTTAGAACATGTGCAAACTACAAACTACTACAAAATTGTACATTTTGTTTTGACATTGAAATAACAATGTCTCATCAGGTAGTTAACAATTATTATCATCATTCGTTAACTACCTGATGAGACATTGTTCTTTCAATGTCAAAACAAAATGTACAATTTTGTAGTAGTTTGTGGTTTGTACATGTTCTAACGTAATAATTAATTAGTCATTGACACTTTTTGGCTGAAGAAGGCTATCTCTTTATATATATATATATATATATATATATACATGCATACATTTTAATAGATACTTTTCTATGTGTATTGGTATATATACATACTTGTCTATATTTCTGAGATGGGGTATTGTAATTAAACTATTTACATTGTTTGGACTGTTGTTCTCATCTTTGTTTCCATATTCATAATGTTTTGGTTGTTGTACACCCTGGCTTTCTTTAAATGATTGGAATTTTGAACTGAACCCTTTGTATGGCAACAAAGATGAGGACAACAGTCTGAACAAAGTAAATAGTGTAAGTAATTACATTTACAAGGTATTTTTTTTCACATCTTAATAAGGATTTTTTCACCATATGCTTCTAATGAGAAATTTTACAAGTTGTGATATTGTAAATCTTATTATAAATTTGAATATCAGGAGGCTTTTATATTTTGAGAGATAAAAATAGGAATTTTTAAATGTTTAACTTCATTTCTGCTATTTCCGTTTTAGTTTTTTATCATTACAAATATCTTTCACCCACCATTTATTTAACATTGATATTGCTGAGTTTCACAGGTGGAAAACTGATCTCTTCAGGGTAAAAAACTATATCATGAATTAGTTTTCCCCCTTTTTGAATTTAAAGTGTCACCAGTGTGGTATTTGGTGTGGAGCATCAGACTGAGGATCATCAGTTGTTTTTTTTAACTTTGCCAGTTAGTCATATTGGAAAGTGGTGTTGAAAAGGTGGAACTCATGTTTTAAATTGTCTCCTGCTTCATGTATTGATCAACAATAGCTGCTGCTTAACACAATGATGGCATTTGCTAAGTGAAAAGCAAATTATAATTAATATAATTTTATAAGACTGATTCAAACATGCCTTTCAGTACCTATGTGTGCCTGATATAGAGCATTGGCTAATGAGTTTGATCCTCACTGTGTACTCCAATGTTCCAATTTTGTACCAGATTAAACTAAGCTTTGTAAATACATACCTTTCATGAACCTTTTTTCAAGGTAATCTATAACAGTTTATTCTGTGACGTGTAACTTTATCAACCTTTATAATTTTGAACAAGTATTTCTTTCATTTTTATTTTAGTTGCTTTTCTTCACAACTATTCAAGCTTTAGCTAATGGCCATCAGTATAAAGCTATTAGCTAGACTTTAACTTGATGCATCCTTTTGGCTTGGGAAGTTAGATTAACCATACTACCTTCTCTACTGACTGAACTATAAAACTCCTACAGCTGGTGGAAAACCAAATTTAAACATATGGACTTCATAGACAATTTATACTTTATTTCAAGATGCTTTATTGATGGCCATAAACTGAAGGTCAGAGTAGTTGTAATGAAAAACACCTAAATTTACAATGAAAGAAATACTATTAAAAAATTAATGACAGTTGACAATGCTTCATCTGATGAAAATAATGATAATATTGTATTCTTATCATTTCAGTTATAACAATAAGGTTTGTTGGAAAGCATAAAATAGAATTATTTTGAGACAATCTGATTATTTTCATTTGTTCCATACAAGAAATTTATCAATAAGTAATGTAGCCAATATTGAAATTCATTTTTTTTTAAATATTGTAAAACACTGACTTATTTTAACTATTGTGTTTGTCTTTGTTTTTATTATCAAAATGCTTCAGCAAATGTATCATCCAGCCTCCTGGATACCTGTCATATTTGATAACAATTTCAGAATAGAGTCAAAACATTCTAACTATAATTAAGTCAAGGAGAATATGATGAATAAATCTATGTATAATAATGATAATTCTTCATTTTCATTCTTAACTTTTATTTTTTCAACTACTTTAAACCTTTTTAAGTGATATTCATGGAATCATTTTTCCAACTACTTTAAACCTTTTTAAGTGATATTCATGGAATCATTTTTTTTTTTTTCATTTTTATTAACAATTACTTTAAAAAGAATTTTAATGACATACTTTTATCAACATTTTCTGTTATTATAACTTGCATTTTTGTTACAAATATTAAAGAAATCTTTGACCTTTTATTGAGTAGGGTGTAGCATAATTTTCTTCTGAATATTATTAGTGTTGTAATCTCTAACTAGGTACTTGTATAAAGAAAATCATAAAACTTCTCGTATAACATGTACATTTTTAAAATATATAATACATTTTTTAAAAATATAAGGATATTGGATGGAATAACCTCTCAAATTGTGATTTATATATTTTAAAATATCCCAAAGCAATAGGTAAATTACTTTAGTCTATGAAAGGAGGGAAATGAGTAATAGAAATATATTGATAATTAAGTTTAGATTAATCAAGAAAAAAGTATATATTGAGATATATTATCAGTTGACTTACCGAAGATAATGTACAATCTACATTTTGAAAGAAAGTATTACAATGCAATATTTTTAATTAATTTTTTCTCTAATTTTGATGAACAAGAATTTTGTCTTTACATAAATATTAATCTCAGAATTTATTTTCTCTAATATTACTAAAATTTCTTTAACATTTATAACATTTGACATTCTCATATTCCTTTTTTTCACTAAAGACTTTTAAAATTGTTAGATATGCAATAATGTTATTTACAGATTAATTTATTTTTCAACATTCTTTGTTTCCTACTTGTACATTTTATTGACATAGTTTATTTGTGTAACCAAACTTGTTGGAAGGTATTTATTGTCTACAGATATAAAGTGTTGAATTGTTTTTTTTACTGTATGGTAGATCTCAGATTTTTTGATTTTTTTTGCCTGATATTTTTTCTTACATTTTTTCTAATATGATCATTTTTCTTTCCTTTTTTTTTACCTGATCTCTTATTTCACATGCACCTTAAAGAAAATTTTGGCAAAAAGCTTATTGCTTTAGATTTTTTGACAAAAATATTAAAAAAAAAGCAATAAAACCAATTGATGACAGTTATATTAGATTCTTGCTCTTTAATGTGATCAGCAATAAATTTTTCTCAAGGAAAGCTAACTCCTTGTCTTTAGATAATTTCTTCTCTTAAGACATTTTGATTTCTCTTTATGTTGAAAAAAAAATCTAATCCTACAAATTGTTTTTAAAAGCTGTCACTTATATATGAAGTCAGGTAAAAGTTATTTTTTTAACATCTTTTTCATTCATCTTTAAAAGGGCATCCTTTCTATAAAAATTTCTTGGTTTAATAAATGCATTTAAATTCTTCCTTGAAATATCATAAACCCTTTATTCTACATACATCATATTAATAGTACACCAAAGTGATTTGACATCAGATGAAAACTGTTCAACGTGAGGTGTTTCAAGCAACATTTAGCAGCCAGATGGTATATTTTTTTTAATGTGTGTTTTTACCATTCTCTGTTTCAGGGTGAAAATATCTCCTCATAGACTTGTTTTAAAAAAAGAAGATTTGAACGAGGGGACCAGGGATAGCACTATAGATCTTTCGGTTTTTGATAAGCTACCCAGCAAACATCAAACTTTTTTTGTTTATTTAACTAAGCATATGTTAAAATCATTAAAATTGATATAATTTTATCAGTTAGTTCCTTATTTCATTTTTGAAAAATATTTTTCAAAACAAAAAAAGAAAATATCACTGCTCAACATGATATCATTTTTTTATTTTCATTTGATTTAACTCCATTTGATGGAGAGGTGAGAATGTAACAAATATATAATTGTTTTATATATTTATATTTTCTTATGTGTGTATTTTTCAGTTTCATGCATTTTTTCATGTAGAAAAAAATCCTTATTTGACTTGTCTCTGTATATAAAAGAAAAATAGATGCATTTGAATTGTACTTTCATGTTAATATATTTGTAAAAAAAAAGTATTTGCTTTCTAGAAATTTTGATTTTGTGTTTCTTTATTGCGTGCAATCAAGCACTTTTTTTTTGTTTTATGAATATGAAAGTATTTCTCTTTGATGACAAGGCTATCCCAACTAAATTATATTTATTCATTGCTCAAATTTCTTAGGTCTGAGTTTTCATAACGAATATTCACAACTCAGTAGTTTTGAATTGTAATTTTTATTTTTGCTAATTCCCTATTTTTAGTCTTGCTAATTTCCTATTGTTGACAAAAAGTTAAATTGTTGATATTTTATAATTACAATGCAATTAAAAGATTCCTGTCCATTTATTTGCAAATTGAACATAATCTGAATTGTAACATAAATTGTATCATTTTATTTGTCATGTTTAAAATAAAAA
Organism: Ascarosepion bandense; assembly: GCA_037127315.1. NCBI lineage: Eukaryota > Metazoa > Mollusca > Cephalopoda > Sepiida > Sepiidae > Ascarosepion > Ascarosepion bandense. Next base: position 1,124,048 of record JBBBDQ010000279.1, read on the forward strand.
AAATCTAATTTTTAAATTTTTACTCCCTATAATTTGAACAAATGATCAAATAAGAATTCATTTTTTTTGGAAAGGCTAATTTTATTTAATTTTGATTGAAGTTATAACATTTTGTCACCTACTTTATATGATCAGAAAAGTATTATCAAATTTTTGTAAAAACAGTTATATAGTTGTAAATTAAGGATTCAAGACATGGTACAAAAACATTTTTTGCCTTATTTAATTACACATTAAGTGTTCAGTAGAGTAGCTGTACTCACCACACTTGACCAATTGCGGCTGTCAGGGCTATTTAACCCATAGTTGGGGTGGTTGGCCATTGACACTGGGAAGTTCATCTGTCTTTTAAAGTTGTTTAATGAATATGTGATGATTTATGGAAATGAGATAGATGCTCAACATCGCCACTGCAGAGACTCTTGTAATGGCTTAATGTAAAATGGAGTGAATCATGCTCAGCATCACTTTATGTGTCAAGAAGACAATTTAGACAGCAGACTGAAGTGAAGGAAATAATTTAGATCATCAAGAAAGGCAAACATTAACAGACTGGGAAAAGAGTGTCAGAGTGGACACCAAGGCAGTGGAAAAGGAACTAGAAGGCTGCCAAAGGCAAGATGGCGTGGTGATCTAACCTGATACTTTGGCTCCACATGGCCAGAGATAAATGGTGAAGGTCATTCAGGGAGGGGTTCCTTCAACAGGAGTGAGAAGGATTTGGATATTAAGTATTTGCCTCAAATTACAACACACATTTGATCTTTTATCTGCTGTAACAAGTACAGATAAACATGATTCTTTAGACAAAGTAATACAAGCTCAAATCTTCTCAGGAGTTTATTTTTTAATTCCAGTCTGTGATATTATTGCTAAATAATTTAGATTATTATTGCTAAATAATTTTAGTTTGATTACTTGCAGTGAAAAGCAACTCAAATTAGGATGACTGAAACACTTGTTAAAAATTAGTGATAGTTTTGAATCAAATTATAAACACGGTGCTTGTATGTATTGCAGTTGTTTTTATCTCTTTTATCCAATACTATATGCGAGGTACCTTCACTAAATCACTGAAAAAAAAAAAACCCAGCAAAGTATGAATAAAAAAGACCTTAAACTTTAATAAAAAGGAACTTTTCCCATCAAAATGTTTGTTATTATTAAGAGAAAAGATCAAAGTATTTTTTAATTATTTAAAAAAATTTTTAAATCCTTTGTAACGTTCAAAATTTTGGCAAAAAATCTTATTTTGATTTTAGTTAGTGGGTAATCAAATTGTTACGAGAGTTTACAATGGAAAACATAATATTACATAACTCATTTTTTTTCCCATGACAGACACATTAATTTGGAAATTCTTGTAAAAATCAAATAATCATTGGATTTTAAGGAAACTTTCAGAACTTATTAAAAAATTAATTAAATTATTTTTAAAATTATTTGTTAAAAATATTAGTAAAAAAATTTTTTTTCATTCCCCCCCCCCTCCATGTAAAGTCATGAAATTTTAAGAAATTAAATTTTGTTGTGAAAATTGTTTTTATTAGTTAAATGCAGGACTCATTGGGGAATGTAAATCATTTATTATTTTTTTAAACATTTTACCTCTTATTTCCGAAAATCTGCTCTGAATAGTAAAATAAAAAATGCAATATAACTATGACATTATTTAATTAGGTAAGCTTTTAATTGCTTTAATAAATAATATAAATTAAGGACATATTCTGAAGAAAAATTTTTTTTGATTAATGAAATTTTAAAAGAATTGTTTTTATTTTTTTAATTATGATAATTTATAAACTTTCACAAATATTTAAAAAAATACTTCAAGGATTTGTTGTGGTTAATTTATAAAATTATTAAGTGAAGATTATATTTACTAGTCAGAAATTAAAAAGTTTAATACAAATTGTTGTGCCTTCCTAATTTTAAAATAATTAAAAAATTTTTTTGTCTATTTGAAGTTATTTTTTTGTATGTTAATTTCTATGTGTACATTAAAAGGTAATGTGTTTAAGGGTTTCTTCCCTTTACAGGAAAAAAATTTGTACAATTATGTCTCTTCTGATGGCCATACATTTATCTTATATCATCTGTCAATACATTTCAATTAGAGTGGAAAGGTTTAAAAAAGTGTTTAAGAAATAGCTTCATTCTAAATTTCATGCTATAAATAAGTAAAACTTGTGTAAATTAGATTAATTTAACATTAAATTTACTAATTTTTGAAAAATAATGTGTTACAGATGTATATTTTATTTTTGCAAGATTTTTAAAACTGAGAATTAACTTTTGTTTACAAATGTGTTGATCGTTCAAAAATGGCCGGAAAATTGAAAAATTTTAGATTCCAATCAATATAATTTCTGTTTGAAATACACCAGAGTATTTTGTTTACTGTAAATAGTAAATTTAATCATTTAACTTTCAATTTAAACTAAAATAAAAGTTTCAAGAAAACTGACTTATTTTTAAAAGTTCAATTTAAAAGTTAGTTACTGAAAATGAGTGGAGGTACCTACCATATGCTAACTTATTTAATACATTGATTAAAATAGTCACAATATTTTACTTTCTTTACATGCCTGTCACATTTGATAATATTTACACAATTTCTAAATCTATCTAATATTTCATCCTTTTATTAGTTTGTTTATGTGATGCTATCTCCGTGTTGAGAAAACTGTTTAAAAATAATTGTTCAAAATCATTTATTTGAATTTTATATTGCTTGAATGACAACTAATCAAAAGGACAATTATACTAAATGATAATTAATCAAGGCATTTATGTTTGAAATATGTATGTTTATATGTATATTATATGTATATTATATATGTTTATATTATATATGTTTATATGTATATTATATGTATATTTATGTTTGAAATATGTATGTGATGTTACTTTGATAGAGTCAATGCTGATTTACTTAAAACCTTTCACCCTTGAAAGATAGTATAAAGCTATTTTTGCAGCAAGTGTCATCCCATTATCTCACAATATGGAAATTCTTAGATGCTCTTAAAGGAAAACAGGACTTGTAAGAAATTCATATTGCAAAAGTAAGAGCAGGTTGCCAAAATATTAGGAACAAGCACCAAAAATTACTGCAACATTAATGGAAAACTTCAAAAATTAGTGATATTCTTTAACAAGTGCTCTTCAGTAGTTGACTATTTGCGTGCAGTATCATATAACTTAAAGTTATAAGCATTTTTTCTTATTAAATTGTTTTATCAAGATTTGTGTTTTGAATAATAATCATTTGTGTATTTCCTCTCAATTTTTACATTTTTATTTCATTAAAGAATTTTGCATTTGTCAATACGCTTTCAGATCTCAGTGTCGCACTTTCCATCCTCTGTTAGAACTCTTCCCAGGTACTTAAATTTCTGTAGTGGGTTGATTTCATTAATTTTAACTTGTAGTTGTCATTTTGGCTTCCTCTTTTTACTAATGAGCATGCATTCAGTTTTCTTGTAGTTTATGTTTAGTCCTTTCTTTTTGTTTTCTTTAGCTACCTTCTGTATGAGGTCTTTAGTTTCCTTTCAGTGTCTGCTATAAGCACTGTATTATCTGCATATCTTATATTGTTTAGATAGTGGCTGTCAATGACTATTCCTAGCAGGATTTCTAGTTGCCTCAGAATTTCCTCGCTGTATAGGTTGAATAGATCTGGGGAGAAGACACATGCTTGTCTTACACTCTCTTCTGTTTTTGTATATCTGCTGAACTTATTTTCTGTCTGTACGTAGGCAGTTTTCTGCCAGTATAGGGTCTTGATTAATCTAATGACTTTGCCGAATATGTATAGGTTACCAAGCGTTTCTATCTCTGGCATGATTCTACTATGTGCTCTAGTCATCAGAATTTGGATGGTGGATTTTGTTATGCAATTCATTAAGCTGATTATTCAGTAGATTTCATATTTCTTTGTGCCTGGCTTCTTAGGCACTCCTATAAAAATTGCTTAGGTCTTCCGCTATATTGCCACTTTTATACATTTCATTTGTTATTTCTATAATTTTGTCTATGCCAAAATCATCTAATGCTGTTAGCATCTCTATTACAATACTGTCTGGTCTGCTGCTTTGTTTATAATCAATTTGGTCTGTGCAACTTCCACTTGAGGTTTTAATATTTCTGGCCTATTGCTATTTCTGTGTATTGTCAGTTGTTCTCTTTTGTGGAAGAAATCTACATATTCATCCCATCGCTGAAGTATTTTCTCTTTCTCTAATATGAGCAATCCATCCTTGGATTTTATACATCCTATTAAATGTGCATGTCTTTTGTCCTGTTAGTTCTCTTTGTCTCCTTTATTAGTCATGCTCAATCTCTCTATTTCTGCACATTTGTTGTTGAGTCATTTTTCTTTAGCCCATCTGCATTTACTCCTTTTTTCCTTGTGTAGTTTTCTGTATTCCATTCTGTGTCTTGGTATTGTTTTGTCTTTTACATCATGTTGAGATTTTCATCTGTGAGCCACTCATTTTTACTTCCACATCTGTTTTCCTTTGGGATGATGTCATTTACTGATGTCACTAATGCTTTTTTTTGTGTCCCATTTCAAGTTTCTGTTTACAATTAGTTCCTTTTATATTTTTTTTTTCACACTGTCATTATATTTTTCCTGCAGGTTGATGTTGTTCACACCTTTTCAGGTCTGTTGTATTGCAATCTGGATGATGTGCTAGGCTTTTTCAATCTCTGAAGTTTCATCCTTAGTATACATATAATCGGGAGGTGGTCACTTCCACAGTTGGCACTTGGATAAGTTTAGCAGTGAACAACTGCATTCCTGAATCTCATGTTTACAGTTATGTAGTTGATTTTTTTTTTTGTGTCCCCTCCTGGGCTTCCCCATGTCCATAATCATCTTGGGTGTTCTTGAAACCAGGTGTTGGACTTTGCTGTGCACCATCGGACTCATTTTTCTCTGCAATCATTGCAGTTTCCTAGTCTGAAGTTGCCAACTGTTACACCTTTTCTCTCCTTGCCTTTTTTGGCATTCAGTTCTCCCATAATAATTAATGACAAAAATGTAAAAAAAACTTATTTATATACCAAGAAAATTTTGAATTTGTTTAATTTACTCATTTCATTTCTAATATTTTTTAAAACAAGTGACAAAGAGAATACATATATAAATGGATTATCATTTGTTTTCTAGAATTTCATGAGAGACAATTTTCCTTGTCAAAAATAATTCTTGCAATTCTTCTAATTGAAATTTTGTATTTTATCATTATCTGGCAATGCAATCAATGATTAAAAAATAAGTGAAAAATGTTTATTTTTGGAAAATGTTTAGACTTATTTATTATCATATAACATAGATCAAGTCTAGTACAAGTCATTGCATAGATTAAACTACTTACAATTTCTCTGCACAGTCTACAATCCAGACATCCTTTTGAATCTGCAGTATTACTCTTAACACAGATTGCATGCCTTTGATTTTGGGTTACAGTCACTCATTATAAATGTGATTCATTCATAAGTTTCCTTTTTTTTTTTTTTTGTGTGCTCTTATTTCATCACTCATTGTTTTTCATTTACTTGCTTCAGTAGATGTCTTATCTATTTCATATGCTTCAGGATTGTCTCTCATTTTGCAGCAATACAGTTTGCTGTGTCTGAATTACCAAAATTTGTATAATCTTCCAATTACTTTGTTTCTTTTCTTCTGAGGATATTTTTCAGTTTTGTTTATACTTAAACTAGCAGTATAGCCTGGCATTGTTCGGGTGTAATGAAAGCTTTAAAACTAATCCATGGTCCTGGAGATCAGACTCTTTGGACGTTGGCACAAAAGATTAAAAAGCAATAACTGTTTCCAGTTAAAGCGAAACCATAGACTGAAAGAAAAATGAATGGATGTAAGTCAAATCCTGGTATCAATATCAAATAAGTTTTTTCGTCGTAAACTGAATTTTGAAGGCTAAATAAGTCCTCTGAGTAAATGGTATCAAGAACTACAATTATACCTACTTAGAGCCAAACCCGAAGCAAAAACTAAAATAAAAGGGCTGAAAAAAATACAGACATACAGGCAGATAAACAGAGACACACACACAAACGTCTTGCCTTTCATATATATATATATTATTGATTTTCTGCACTATTGTAAGAACTGCAACCTTGAAACTTCTGAATATTGTTTCTTATGTCTTTGTTTATGAGTTTATCAGATTTGATTAAAATCAGACCACTCCTTCTATAACCCGATTTTTTTTCAATTTTCGATATTTATTGGGGGTACCTCAACACAAAACCTAGCTAAGAACACTTGCAGATGCTTATAGTACAACTGTTTAAATTTTCAAGAAAATCAGTTCAGCTGTTTCGGAGTCTATAGGTAACGAACATACACACACACACAAAGTTCCATTTATAAATAAGTTTAGGTATGGTCTTTAAATTTCTTCAGGTTCAATAATATCTTTTTTTATTTCCTCTTGGTAAATGTGCTTGGCTTTTTAAATAATAGAAAGGATTGTCATCCACATATTTAATATCCTCAATCATCTAATTTCTTTTGTATCTGGAAAATAAGAGATAAACTGAACTTCCCTGCAACAAAAATACCTCATTCACTTTTTAGTTTACTTTTATTTTATATATAAATAAAATATGATGAATCAAAAAGGTTTTTTTGATGAAAAATGTTACAAAAGGAGTTTTTTTAATCCTTAGATCAAAACCTGTAATTTTTAGGTTTGCTAAAAGTTCTAACTGTATAGTTCTCTAGCTTCTTAGGTAATTTGGTATGTATTAGATCATTGCAAAAATTTATACCTGAATATAAAATTAAAAACAAAATTTGACATCCTCACAAAAAAGTTTGTTAGTCAAGTACATAGTCTCCATTGTTTTTAAGAACTGTTTCCCAATGATCATCAAGCTTGTTGATGCCATTTTCCTGGAAATTATGTGTTTTTTTGTTGGAAGAGTCTTGTGAGGTAGTTTTCAGCTGACTTTTTTGTCATTTAAATTGCTTTGTAAAGACTGAAGCAATTGAAAATCTGAAGGAGCAAAGTTACAAGAATATGGTAGGTGCTGGAGGAATTTTCACTTTTAGGATCTGTAAGGTATGTTTTGCAACTTGCAGGCTTGTGATATCATGGTGAAAAATGACAACTTTTCACTTTGCCAAAACCATTTTTTTTTCTTTGAATAGTCACACTGAAATTGGTAAGTTGGGCACAGTTGTTGTTTCAATGGCTGGAAAAAGCTCAATGAGAATTATCCCTCTGCATTCCCACCAGACAAACAGGAACGCCTTCATTGGATACAAACCAGCTTCATTCCTGTGTTCTACATATTCACAAGCTTGTTTCCAGCTCCTCTTGCATTGAATGATCCATTTTTCATTGCCTGTGAAAATTCTATCCAAGAACAGTTTCTTTTAAGATCAAAAAAATCGACATAGAAACACAATTGAACTTGTTCTGTTCTGTCAGAGAATGTGGCACAGACATGTCAAGTTTAGAAATGAACTCAAGTCTGTTTAAATTGCAAATGGTAGTTGAGATATCAATTTTCAAACTCTTAACAATCTCTATCAAAATTTTTGGTTTATTCTCCACAATGGCAAACAGAGTATCTTCATTGATGTTAGAAGGTTTCCCAGAGTGTGATTGATTGTTTAGATTAAAATTGTGCTGATAAAATATTCCAAACTACATTTTGACTATACAATGAGATGATACATAATTCAAATAAACCTTCTTAATATTTTGGTGCATTTCTCACAATTACTCTTTTCCAAAATTCATAATATGGCAAAAATGTAACTTCATCCTTTATCTTTAAGGCATTCATCTGTGGACAAAATGTCAACATTCAACAAAGTCTACATCATAACTGAATGATGCAAGGTTTTAATACAGAAAACACCAGAAATTGGCACCAAACACTGATATCAAGTTGTGGTCATTTTATATTAACCTTTATTTACCTTGCATCAGTCATTATTTTTGCTAATATTTTTTTCATGCAATATTATGTATTGTGAGTTCTATTTTCACAATCTCTTGAGTAGTAGTTTGCTTTTACAAGAAATTATAAGAAATACAAAACTCAACAATTTAAAAATATGCCAAAGTATAGAGCAAGGTAACAGTTTTAAAATGCCTTGAAATATAAGTTAAATATGAAACGTAAGTTATAGTGTAGCTCAAGTTTATTTTAACAGTTTAAATATTGGTTAGCTAGAGTACTAATTACCTTAGTACACATTCAGTAACAGTTATACTAAATCTAGCTTAGCTTTGGCTCAAGGCCAGAAGTATAGGACATCCATTGAGTATTGAACATGCTATACAGTAATAATGGTCAACTAGACTATCTCACTAATCATTACTTGATTGCAAGGCAACCCATTTTTGGAGTTGATGGTTGATAAATTTGATAGTTTTATAAATCATGCTGCATTTTGGGTTTCAAAATCTCAATGATTGGAGATGACATACAAATATCCAGACACTTGTCCACCAATATTTGCATCATCTTCCTAATTTTCATCAATGACCTTTCTGATGGTTTTAGCTTTCAGCTTGCTGTTACGTGTTAAGTGTTACAAAAGAAACTCAGAGAAAAAAAATCACATACAAATATTTAATTTACAAAAACATTAAATAAAAATATTTACAAATATACAGTTTTGCATTCAAATAAAAAATGTAGAGTTTACTACTGGCAAGTGTTAAGAGGAAAGAAGGAGAAGGTAGGGTGTCAATTATCTTTACCCAATTAATTTGGTGAAGAAGTTAAGTGCTATACTTTTTGGAGGTCATTAGATGAGTATATAAAGAATAATTATTCGTTTGGTCAATGAAAGAGTCAAAAATATGTATTTACCCACATAGTTCCATGAAGTTCTCGTTTAGGTTTTAGTTGGTCAGCAACTTCTTAAAGATTCTTTCGGCTGGATGTAAATCCTTGAATCAGAACCGGAGTTGATAAGGTCAGCCCAAAACCTATTTTTATAGGGGCTAACACCTAATTTGCATTTTTCTAGAATTTTTCGAATTCTCTCGATTTTACTGGAATATTCTGGCATCTTCCAAATGTTCTATTTCTAATTTCCTTATTTTTATGACTACTTTATGAATTAAAACTTTTTTGTAATAACAAGTAAGACTCAATAGAATTCCTTACTATAACTGTTTAGATATTATTATTTTTATATATAAATGCATCCTCGTAACACTATACTGATGACGACTATTCCCCCTTGTCATAATAGTAAGTCTGTTTGGTTCAATAAGAACAAATTGGCAGCTGATCTAAAAAGTGACTGTTAACTGGGACATGGAATGGCTTGTTACTTTTAATGTTTCCAAAATGAAACTGCTTTCTGTTAATCATCTGAGAGACCCCTCGCCATGGCTGAGAGAGGGGAGTGACTCATTTCATCTTCTCAAGCTAATGTTCTTTGCTGAAATTAAGTAGAAAAATTATACTGAATCAATTGCTAGAAATGTTGATTCCCTGTGTTGGGCTTGACAATTTTTCTCTCTATTTTTTCTTACATATTTATAAGTCTACCATTTGTCCAGGCCTTGAATATTTTTGCCAAATATGGTTTGGTGCTCCTGCTATATATTTAGAGATTTTTGATAAAATCCAACAAAGAATCTGCAATGTTATTGGTCTTGGTCTGGTATCCCGGTTTCTGTCACTTTATTACTTAATATAGCTTCCCTGTGCCTATTCTATAAATACGTTCATGGTAATTGTTTTGATGAATCTTGCTCTATTTTACCTTAACTATATAAATTTAAGATTAGATTGACAAGTTCTTTACACTTTACAGTTGAATTGGTTAGATGTAACTGTAAATTCTTTGCTAACAGTTTTTCTCACTCTTCTGTGTATAAACTGTGTCTAATTTTCTTCAAGCTGGTCATTTGTCTCACAATAATAAATGAACCACTTGATAGGTTGAACAAAATGAAATGTTTTTTTTTGTTAAAGCTGTAATCTTGAATGTGAAGTAGCCAGGGAAAATTATCTTCTGTATCCTAAAAAACTTTCTGATGACAATGACCAATTTCTAAGACATGTATTTCATGTTGACTCTAGATATAACCTAAAACTGAATTCATCTGAATGTTTTGAATATACTTACTACTCATTCAAAATATTGAGGATATACCTATGCTGTCTTTAGAGTCAAAGTATATGACAAGCATTCCTATTACAAAATCTATGACAAACACTTCCTAAATTAAATGTTACTATAAAACTTCTTTTTAAATACTTTTGAAAACTTTTAATCTAATTAATAATACAGCCAAGAAGTGGCCTCTGATGATGGATATATGAGGTGGTATTGAAACATTTCCAGACTAGGATCTCCTGGTAGACATCATAAAAGATTCTATTTGCATGAAAGAGCTGATGGATTGTTCAGTACGGATGGTTATCATGGATGAGTTCACAATCTTTTTTCCACATCTTTGGCATTTTGATGTTGAATGGTCACTCTAAATGTTCATCATCTTGAACTGGCTTTGAAACCTATAATTCACTGAAAAAGTCTTTGATCTAAAGAATCTTCACCAAAAACCTAATAAAGCATTTCAAGGGATTTGGTAGAAAATTTTTCAAGTAACATGCAAAATTTAATACAAGCACATTGCTCAAGTTTGTTAGCTATGGTAAAAATTGCAGAACCATTCTTATAAAATGTTACATAATCTTGAATAATAATTGAACACAAGTAGATAGCGCAAAGCTTCATTTATATTAATTAAATTTTCTATTAATGTCCTCTTTGTTTTTTTTGTTCCAACATTTTGACTGTTATGCTTTTCAGACTTTTTTAGGTGTCTATTGATTCAAGAAACCTTCAGAGAACTTGGAACTAATTTTTTTTAATTTTATCTCCATGTTTAGGGATGTATCATCTTGTTATTATTTTTTTTAGTTACCCTGTTCCCACCAAGTCTCAGTCATGAGGGATTGAACTCATCATTACTATATTACCAAATTTACAAACTGGTGTTTTAATCCATTAGGCTATTGTTCTGTTGTACAATCCTGAATATAGAACTTAGAACTTTCAGTTTAATATTCTGTTGCTGTTGTCATGTATAACTGCATTTACTACCACTTTTCTTTTACTGCTGTTGCTGAAGCCTTCAGAGTCAGTATTCAGATTGATTTACATAGGTTTCCAGAGAAATTTGCTAAGCAAAACATTTTTACTTATAATATATTAACTTACTTTAATTGTGCACATGTGATCTAAAAATTGATCTTTAAAATGTTTCCTTCAAATCTTAGAAAACAGTTCAATGTTTTTTCCTTTCCATTTTAATTTTATCATATCTTTCTTTCACATTTTTCCATGTTGGAACTGAGAATACAACTCAAATTTCTGATATTATTTTCTTTATTATTAATGATTCTCATATGGCATTTGTTTCTATGCTTGATCTACTGAAGGGTCCCTCATAGCTTTGTACATGTCCTGATTTTTTCAGATATTTACTTCGCCAGTGTTTTTTTTGTCTAGTATTTTTGCTCTGTCTTGTAACACGGTCAGTCTAGCTGGTTGATCTAACTTGGTCATGGAAGCCAATTATGATGAGGCCTGGAACCTGAGTTAGGGTTTATGCTGTTGATACGGCACCAGTTATGACGAAGCTCTCGGGTTGCTAGTCATGATAGTCTCATCACAGTAGCTGGTCTTCAAGTCATCTATTATAATGGTGCTCCCCCTTGCCTACACTGTGAATTCTGATCCAAGGAAGGCATGCTGAAAACCCAGTTCTGTCTCTCTACCACATCGAACCAGGCTGAACGTGCGCATACATTTGGTTAACAAAAAAAATATGGCACCAAAAAAAAAAAAATGAATAATTTCGAAGATGCCTGGATAAGTTGCAGAAAAGTCTTTATATATAAAAAAAAAATAATTATCAACAGAAACAGAATACAACGGTTGTTGAATTTCTACTTTCACAATGGAGCGAAAGTTTTCATTTGAGAATAATTGGAGTTTTCAATTTTCCAAATTTTTAAAAAGTTTTTTCAGGGCTCTTTACTGAAGCATTATGGAAACAGCCGAAGTGGGGTGTTTGGATGGTGGCGTCGGCGGCACTAAATTCGTCTTGTCTCTTTTGCTCAGCAACAACCACTCAACTAGTTTAACTCTTTCTCGGTTCTTTCTGCTTTCATACATCTTCAGCCAGGACTCTATTGGAGACACATTATTCGACTTTAACTCTTTTAAGTCGGTCAGGAGCTCTATAGGGGTGCGATCACTCTTTCGGTCGTGGCTCCCGGTTGGGAACTCTTTTCCCTCAGTCACTACATCTCGACTGGTCCAAACTCCAACTGCCACTGATTTTGGCTCTGATATTTATGTGTGTCCCAAATTCTCTTGGAAGGTGCATGATGGACATGGGGTATCCATGCAAATCAAATCTTTAACCAATGAAATTACTTCTGCCTCCACATTTTGAGGTGGGGCTATATCATTCCCTTGGTTTAACCAATGAAGTAACAATATTTTTTAATGACATTTCTTTTCTTCTTCACGATTGCATCATTTTTTAAGGTTTTCAAATTTTCAAATCCTTTTCCAGCCAATTCGGGAACTAAGGATCTGACCTTAGCCTAACCCTATCAAAAGTTTTGATAATCTTGTTTTGACTACCGCTATTTTTCACTTCCACCGGCCGAAAAAAACCCAAGGCTACTGATCCACTTTCGTATAAACAATGCAAAAATATATTTTTCTTTTCTATTCTCTTCGATTTCCAACTAGTATTTTCCAGATTTTACAAATTTTGTAACAAATCCTCTTTTTAACCCAACTCATATTGTGATTGACAATAAACTACAGAAGCAACAATACTAGTAATAATTTTTTTCACTCCGTCGTATTAAACTTAGGATTACATTTTTTTTCACATGCAATATTATATTATGGCAATTACGGGTTACAGTCTCACAGGGTGCGGTGATCACCATTTTTTGTCATATGTGATCAGCCGTTCCTGATTTCGTTGTCTCACTTTTAATTATGGCTTTTCAGTCTTCCTCTAGCCTTAATTTTAGGAGACAGCTCATTTTAACTACAACTGTAAATTATAGAATACACAGTTTTTGGTAATGTTCTGTGTTATATATGAGTCAGTAGAGATTTCTCTATGATAGCAAGCTGCTCCTGATATTATTCTGATATTATATAGCCTAGTGAGTTAAAGTGTTGACATTGCAATTTTGATTCCAGTTGCTAAGCCACACAGTTTGTAGTTGGACTCAGTGAAAATGAGGTGTGTAATAACTGAGCAGTATTAGATACGAACTAGATTAGATATTCCTTCACATGAAGAGTAGAACGAGAACAATCTATCTCTGTAGATTAAATAAAGAGTTCAGATCGAAATTCCCTGAAAGTTACTCGGATCTGTAATCAATGAAGGTTGCAGGTCACAGCAACCGAAGTGTGATACCAATAAATCTAGAGACAATAGTACACGTGAAAATAATGTTATAAGGCTTGTAGTTTTGGTTAATAATATTGTAAGGAAAATACTGAAACAAAAGATTAGTGAATAAATGAATTAATTTCATGAGGGACACGGATTAATAATACGACTGAATAATAGCAAATACTGTGTGACAATGTGTTTGACTCAACGCTATGCCTTGTGTAACACCTGGTATTTTTCTTTCGTTCCATCTCACTTTTACGTCATTCATCATTTTCAAAGTGTAGTCCTTGGATTATAGTTTTAGTCCAAAGTCACTTGTAGTTCCTTTATTGTATTACACAAAACACTTTATCTCATTTTCAGAAATTAAAGAAGCGATCCCTGTCTTTTAAAGATGGTTCCTTATATTTTGGGAATAATCTGGACAAACCATCTGCATCTCTTTATTTCTTTGAAAGTAAATCAGTCAAGCGCCATACGTGATACATGCTTTGGCGATCATGTCTCAAAAAAGACATGACTAACTGGGCAGAAGATTATCCTGCAATCGGTTGTCATTACTTTCTGCGGTAGACTGGTTACCAGCCATGACTATAGAACCCAATCTGTCCTGTTATTTAACCCATAATTGGAGGCAAGAGACGAATTAGTACCTTTCCCAAGGGTATTTGCGTAGAAGTGAATGTAAGGAATTCAACTAGAATTTGAACTCGGCACCCCAATTTCTCTTTCCGATCTGATATCCAACGCACATACTCCATCTTAAAAACCATAGTTTAGTAAACTCATTCCCCAACATTACAACCTGTTGGTAGTATGTGTCGAAATACATTTTTTAGAAGCAAAAATAGACAATAATGTGCGGTGATCGGTTTGCAGAATAAATTTTGTACCGTTTATTATTTTGGGAAATTTTTAACTGTAAAAAAATAAAAAATAAAAAAAATAACCAGCGCTTCTTTTTCAATTTGACTATCATTTTTTTCAGCCGCTATTAGCGTTGTAGATGTATGGACAACTGGTTTTTTTATTTTACCATCCTTGAATTCATAATAAAATAATTGTTTCATTGCCATAATCGCTAGCATCTGATGTTACTAACATTCTGAAATCAGAATTTAAAAGCGTTAACGATAATTTATTGTAGATAATTCAAAAGATTTTTTGACGTTTATCGGACTAATTCATAACGCACCTTTTTTTAAAGATTTTTTTTTATGAAAGGCAATTTCAATTTATGCATGTTTGTTACATAATAATTGTAATAGCTTGCGAAACCTAAAGATAATTGTGAAGTAGCAACGTTTGTTGGGACAGATATATTTTTAATAGCGCTCGTTTTTAATGGGTCTGCTCTACGTCTATTTGCAACAATTATTTATCCCAAGTATATTGTTCCTGAAAAATTGGCATTTATCCTCATTGAGTTCGAACTCATAATCCTATATTCTTTGGAATACTTGTATGTGTTCCGTCTAGTTTCGCTTTTTATGAGTCAGTCAGTTAAAATGCAATACCTGAGACACGCTTTGGGCGATCATGTCTCGAAAGAGACATGACTAACTGAGCAGAAGATTATCCCGTAGTAGGTTGCAATTGTTTGCTGCGGTAGACTGGTAGCCAGCCAAGGCTGTAGAACTCTGTCCTATTATTTAACCCATAACTGGAGGGAAGAGACGAATCAATACCTTTCCCAATAGTATTTGTGCATAATTGAATGCAAGGAATTCAGCTGGAATTCGAACTCGACACCCCGATTTGTCGTCCCGAGTGGATATCCACTGCACCACAAACGTCATTCAAATACGAAACGGGAAAATCTAAGCTATTTAGCATTGTATCCATTACTTGCTGGAAAACACTAGGTATCACTTTGACTCCGAATGATAGCCTTTTAAAACTGTATATAGACTCTTGTATGTATAGCATTTGAACATATTTGGGAATAGTTTGTTCAGTTTAAATGTTTCGCATCCGCGATTGACACCGGAATAGATAGCATAATTGTCATCATTTTTGTGAGATTGCTAACGTGTATGAAATAGAAAGCTTTTTCACTGAAAATTTTAGACACAATTAACAGTTTTATGAAACTTAATATTTCCTGGTTTTTCAAGTAAATTTAATTAGAATATTTATCGTGCTGATGAACCACACGTGAATGAAACTGTCGAGAACTAGTTTTACTTGATTTATGCAACATTGTTTCAACATGCTTGTTCCAATATTTGTAGTGTTCATTTATGTTGTTGTCACAATAACTAGTACAGTATAACCCTGATATAAGAGAGATTTTCTTGGTCCCAAATTAGAGCCTGTGGTAATGTATATAAAATAGACCAAATCCCGGATATAAGAGAAACCCGGGTATAAGATAACTTTTATCCGGTTCCGACAACTCTCTTATATCAGGGTTACACTGTATTATCACTCTATATTATGCATTTCTTAAATAATTGGTTGACTTGAGTTAAAAAATCTTTACAATGTCAGAATTTTTTTTAAAACATTAGTTTCGTATCCTCGTCGTTACTGTTATATGAACTCGTAGTTTTGATTAATAATATTGTAAGGAAAACACTGGAACAAATAGTGAAGAAAGTATTTAATCACATGAGGGACATGGATCAATAATACAATAACAATACATACCATAGTTTTAGTGTGGCAATACGTACGACTCAAAGCTGCACTTTGCGACCCATTTATTAACCCTGTTCCCTTGAACAGACGTCCTACTCATCATGAATGGACGAGTCTATTTTCAGCAATTAGTGTAGAGAAGGTCGGTCATCTTTCTACACAGCATAATGATAACTCCTCATCCAGAAAGTCAGATGGACAATCATAATTTTTATTCAATCGCTGGGACGAAATAGCCCAAACTTAAATTCAGTGGAAACCGTAGATTTTAGACTCTAAAGTAGGTACCTTCACTAAAATTGCTAAAAACACAAAAAAACCCAAAACAAAACAAAAAAACAAAACAAAACAAAACAAAAGAAGCATAGTAGGAATAAGAAAAGACCCCAAATTTAATAAAAACGAACTTTTTCCAACAAAATGTTTATTAACAAGACGAAAGTTCAAAGTAATTTTTAATTATTTAAAAAAAAATTTGGATCCCTTCTAACATGTTCGAAATTTTGGCAAAAAATTGTTTTGATTTAAGTTCACGGGAAACCAAAACGTTACAAGAGTTTACAATGGAAAACGTAATATTACATAACTCACTTTTTTCCGGTGACAAACATTAATTTGGAAATTTTCGCAAAAATCAAATAATTGTCGGATTTTAAAGAAACTTTCAGTACTCATTCACAAATGAATGAAAGTATTTTTGAAATTATTATTTTTTTTAAATATTAGCAATTTTTTTTTTACATCTGTTACCCTCTCCCACGTAAATCCATGAAATTTTAATAAATTAAACTTTGTTGTGGTAAATTAGTTAAACGCAGGGTTCATTAGGGAATATAAATCATCTATTTCTTTCTCAATTTGGCCTCTGTTTCTGAAAATCTGCTCCGAATAGTAAAATAAGAAATGCAATAAAACTCTGATATTATTTAATTTGATAAACTTTTAATGGCTTCAATAAATAATGTATATGAAGAACATTAGTTTGAAAAAAAAAATTTTTTTTCAATTACTAATGAAAATTTAAAAGAATTATTTTCATTTTTTTAAAATTATAATAATTTGTAAAGTTTCAAAAATATTTTTAAAATACTTCAATTAAATTTGTTGCAGTTAGTTTAAAATTTAATTAAGCGAAGATTATATATAGTAATCGAAAATTGAAAAGATAATACAAATCGTTTGGCCTCTCTATTTTTAAAATATTTTTTTTTATTTGTGTATTGGAAGTATTTATTTTTATGTATGGTAATTCTATGTACAAATTAAAGGTTAGAGTTTCCTTCCCTTACTCGAAAAAAAATTAGTACAATTTTGTCACTTGTGATTGCCATACACTTATCTCTAATCTGACAACCTGTCAACACGTTTGATATACGGCGGGCAGGTCAAAAAGTTAAACTCTGTGATTAAAAAATAGTTTTATTCTAAATCCAGATGAACAAAAACCATGAAAAACTATTATTAATATAGCACCTTCTCATCAGGTCGTTGCACTCTGATTTGAGAGGGATAAATTCTTCCTAATATTACAATGCCAAGCTATAAGGTATTTCTCAGTAAAAGTTGAATGAATGGGGATATGTGATTTTTGGGACAATGGACACATTTAGACAATCTATAATCTAGATTGTCTAAATGTGTCCAGATTCTAGATGAAAGTGAAGTTTTTTTATATTCATCAATATCAAAATGAGAAATGGGCTGCCCAGTGGAGATCGCTTATATTAACCGGTGAAGCATTTTTGTTTGAGAGTTAATGGAAAGCTCTCAAGATGAAGTGCTTAAGACAAGAGCACACATGCTTTTTGGGGCGAAACGGACACACAGACACAAATGAAACGGATTGTTGTAAACTCGCTGCAAAGCGCGAGAAAAGACCGCTATTACGGTTATCATAATAATTGAAGAGAAGTAAAAAAACAAAACAAAAAAACAAAACAAAAACAAAACAAAAACAAAAAAAAAAACAAACAAAAAACGAAAACTTCATAAATATTTAAATTAACCATTTTGCTACCTTGATGTGTAGACGACATATATTTGTGTAATATTCTCAACCAATAAATTGTCGTTAGATTTTCTGAATCTCTAGTTTTTCGCTTGTGTTGAAGAAATCTTCTGTCGAGCTTTGACTCTGTGAACTAGCTTTTAGGATCACACTAGAAACATGTTACCACGTTTCCAATGAGTGAGCTTTTGACCACTCCACGGGGAACATAATGAACAACTAGGCGATCGCCGTCGTAAACGGATTCATATCAGAGAGCTTAAGGTGGACCAGAACAGCCGACAAAAGCACGTACCCATGTTTGGCTTGCCGGGGAAATCGGACTAGAAAACTACAATGTACCATTGAGTACCCCATGGCTGGTTACATTTTATGCCTTGAAAACCAAATTAGTTACATTCTATCATCGCCGATCGGACCCTGCGCTACTGCCAATCAAGATGAACGGATCTCCACTCGTACATTAAGAGCCTACTGGGCCTTAAACTCACATCTGACCTCAAAAGAAACTCGTACGTACGTGTCATCACTAAAGGTAAAATGGTCGGCTCCTTGTATCGTTTCAGTTAGTACCTGACACCTTATACTATTCTTTACCTTTACAAGAGCTTGATCAGGTCTCAAACGGAGTACTTTTGTCATATTTAGGCGGGAGCTACCCAGACCGCATTCTTCAGCTACGATATAATTTAAAAGCATCTCCGAGTCCTTGTGGGTGACTAATTATTTTTCATTCTCCAACCTTTTTCTTTTAAGCAGGATATGGCAAGTTTCCCGCTGCTCTATCACTACTTCCACGGAATGTGACCGAACTGAAATTGTCGCTCGGTTTCTTCCTTTAAATACTGGCAGAGGTGGATCACGTACACTTGTAGAAATTTCGCGCGCAATTATGTCTTCTATGTGTCCTACGATTAATTAACCAATCAGCGATGATTATTCTTAAAATTAGCCGTTTGATCCTTTTGCCGTTTAGTTTGAACAAATCTTTTAATATCATTACGTGCAATTAAAAAATTGTAGCTGGAATTTTTTTTCACTCACATGTTATGCGAAGGGCAAATTGTCGTATCTGCCTTTTTATTAAAACTTGCCAGGTGGATTCCACACATCTTTCTCATTTTTAACTGTTTATAAAGTTGTTTTCTATTACACACACGAAAAATGGTTTGTTTTTATTAACTGGTTGCATCCTGACTCGTATGTCCCCTTTCTCTCTTTCCTAATATACTTATATCAACTAATACAACTTCAACGGGAGAGAAGCATGGTGGTGTCAGTCGTAACTTTCAGACAGAAGGATCATGTGACTTTGTCTCAATGTATTTTAGGACCTTAAAAGTTCTAAGTGTATCTAATAATAAACGATTGAAAATAATAATTCTCACAACAGATCGTAACCGCTGTTAAAGAATTGGACAAAATTAAATGCGTACATAGAAAACACTAAAATTTTATCCTCTTGATACAAATCAATTTCTCATGTTAGCACGACAAACTTTCATTCAACATGCGAACACCGAATCCTGAAGACAAAGCACAAGTAGCTAGTTACTCAATCTATTTAATAATGTCGAAAAAAATGCTTGGACCTTCACAGATTTTTTATAATCATTTCATCCCAAGCAAAGCAGGACTGCCACTGGTGCGCAGGGGGTTATAGAGGGAGAAGAAAATAGGGTACAGGGGATGCCGAAGAAAGTATAGGAGGTGGATGGAAATTAGGAAGGTGGATGTGATTTAGGGCGGTGGATGAGATTTTGGCAATTGACATTGCATTTAAACGTTTGGAGATTGGAGATTGAATCAAGCATACAGAAAGTGCGAGAAAAACTGTAGGAGTAGAAGTGACAGTTACATTTGACTGTTTTGACGGTAAAAGAGTGGGACCTTGATGCCAATCTAGTAGCACGAGTAAATCCAAGTGGTCAAGGCAACAGAGAAAGAAGTTTGTCTGAGCAGAAGCCGTAAAAATATTTGTAGAAAAGACAGAGGGAAGCCACATCTCGTCAGTGAGAAAGTGACTGAAGGCAAGTCAGGATCGATTATATTGCAGATCCTTCTTTGAATTTTGACGAGAGGAATAACAGGACCTTACGACCAGATATACCAACAGTATTCAATGCACGAACGAATGGTAGGTTTATAAATGTGCAAGATAGATTCTGATGAGAAAAAAACTTTCTGGTTTTACAGAGTGACACAAACTTCCTAGCAGTAGATGCAGCTATAGATACTATGTATCCGTTCCACTTTAGGTCTGTTAAGAGAGTGAAGCCAAGGAGACGCAGTGTCTTGCTTTCTAGGAGACTAACATCATCAATACTGATGGAAGGTAGGAAAGTTTCCATATGATGGTTAAAGGAGAGCAGCTTCGTTTTGGAAGCATTAAAATTTACGAGCCAATTCCTACCCTATTTCAGCACAGACTGGAGGAATAGGTATAGTCGGAAAAATATAAACAGTGTAAATACCACTTCATCTCATAAGTAAAGGCTTTTAAGGGCAACAGCCAGGTTTACTTTGTCAGCCTTGTCAGATTTCTTATTGAGACGGGCTTAAATGGTTTTGTCATCTGCATAGATGCCTACTTGGAGACTGATTACATCAGGAAGATCAAAAAAAGCGTAGGACCTAGGATAGAGCCTAGATGGATCACCGCGTTCGTATGAAAGGATCTGGGAACTTGCCGGTTCAAAACAACTTTCATTTCATGATTTGATAGGAACGATTGAATTAAATCAAACAATTGTCCAGAAATACTGTATCCACAGAAGGCCAGCATGCCAAACTCTGTCAAACATTTTCGAGATATCTAAAGCAACAGCTCATTCTTCACCGTTTTTAGCAAGAGCCTAGTATGTATATTCAGTATGGCCCTTAGCACATCAGTGGTAGACCTGGCGAAGCGAAGCCATATTTTTTTCAGGGAGTAGGTTGTGAGACGTCAGATGGTGAACTATTTCAGCATTGATAATAGCCCCAAACACTTTACCAAAAATCGGTAAGAGGCTAATAGGGCGATAATTAAAGGGGTCAGAGAGCCGTTCAGAGTTTTTAAAATTAGGAACTACAGAGGAGGACTTACAACAAGCAGGAAGCAGCGAGGCAATAGTTATAGAGTTTGGCGAGGACAGAAGATAGCTCAAGGGCGCATTTCTTTAGGATCGTGATTGGGATTTCATCACCTCCGCCTTCATCATAGGAGTCATGTATAGAAATTATGTTAGAAACTAGAGACTGGGTTATATATTTATTACTCAGTTGAGCCTCAGGTCTAGGTGTGTCGGATGTGAGTACTCCAAACGAGGCGGCCGAAGTGGTTGGATGCAAAGGGGCCATCACTGAAGAGGAGGTCTGGAACGCGCTGAAGCAAGCTGGTCGGGACAAAACTCCTGGTCTGGATGGTCTTCCCTACGAGGTGTACTTGAGGCTGTCGCCAGTTTTCGTCCCTCTGCTGGTACTGATGTTCAACCACTGGTTGAGGATGGGGAATATACCGCAACGTTTCAGTAGGGACGTCATCAAGTTTCTACGCAAGGACAAAAGCGGAGGGGATAGATTAGGTAATTTTCGTCCTTTGACTATGATAAACGCAGACTTGATGATTTTGGTGAAGGTCTTGGCCAACGGGTTGCAGCTTGTCTTGCCTAGTCAGATTGGCTTCGAACAGAATTGTTCTGTGAAGTGCAGAACTATTCCGGATAACCTTCAGTTTGTTCGCCAGATCATCGAAAAAGACGACGGTGAAGTCGCGTTGATCAATTTGGATCAGTCCAAGGCATTTGATAGGGTGGACCATCGCTTTTTCGAGATTGTTTTTGCGTCTGGTTGCTTCGGGCTGCAATTTCGCTCCTGGATCCATTTCCTCTACAAAACTCCAGGTGCCTTGCAGGAGGAAAACGGTGTGAGGACGTAGCCTTTCACTTTGTCTCCATTCGTCACGGTTGTCCGCTTTCGCCTATGCTGTACGTATTGCACTGGTGCCATTCATATACAGTTAAAGGCGAATTCGGTGTTCCGTGGGATCACCTTGCCTGGTGTCTCCAAACCGGCCAAGCATTCTGCCTATGCCGATGACATGTCTGCCGTGTTCATAAAGGATCCCATTGAAATATACGAAGTCTGCAAAGAAATTTGCAGGTATGAGAAGGTGGCAGTGGCCAATTTCAACTACGGCAATTATGTCAGTTTGCGATTGAGCGAGTGGGAGAGAGTCTCTCTCTTCAGGCCCTTAGCCTGGACGGACGGGCCTGTCATGATACTCGGTGTCTGGTTCAGTCCCGGCCCCATCTAGAGTTGAATTGATCAGAAGTTCGAGAGCGGGTCGAGGAATCAGTGTGACTGTGGACTCGAAGGAATCTTTCCTTAAAGGGTAGAGTGGAAGTGTGCGGCTCGCACATCGACCCTCTCATCCTTAACCTGCTCTCCATTCTTCCACTGCCGTCTAACGAACGAACTCAATTCGTTGGAGACAACTCTAGCTTCCTTTGAAGAGATAGGACTCCCCTGGTAAATCGCTAGGTCTGCTGCCTTTATCTTGCTGAAAGCGGTCTGGGATTGCCAAGCGTTTCTCTGCTTGAATTTCCTGAATCGGATGTGTACGCAATAGGAAGGAAAAGAAAGTGAACTCTGGAAGGAGAACTCTTTTCCCGTCTTTGGAAAGTGTGCATACGGGCAAAAAAGAAGCCAAGAGATCTACCCCAGACGAATGCGCATTCTACAAAGAGTGTCGTGACGCACTGATCTGCCTGTTGTGAAGGTGAGTCGTCCCTCTGACATCCAGTTGTTGTCTCCTAAGACATTGTATCATGCAATAGTGAGGGGGGGATGCCAAAGACAAACTCCCTAACAGGTTTCATTCAAGCGGAGAATGTGTTGGCTTGTTTCAACGCTTGGCAATCCCAGACTGCCTTCAGCAGGAGGAGGCAGCAGACCCGGAGATTTACCAGGGAATACTTGTTTCTCAAGAGAAAATTGACTTTGTTCGATGGACGGCAGTGGAAGAACGGAGAGCCTGTAAAGTATGAGAGGGTAAATGTGCTGGCCACACACCTCGACTCTACCCTTCAAGGAAACAATCCTTCGAGTCTACAGTCGCACTGCTTTCTCGACCCACTTCTGAACTTTCGACCAGTTCAACTCCAGCTGGAGGTCAGGACCGAGCCAGATACCGAGCAGCTTGACCGACCTGTTCCTCTAGGTGAAGGGCCCGGGGAGAGAAGCTCCCTCCCACTCGCACAAACGCAAACTGACTTCGTGTATTTCGGCGGATTTCTTTAGGAACGCGGACACGTCGTCGGCGTAGGTAGAATGCTTGGCCGGTTTGGATGCACCAGGCAAGGTGATTCCACGAAGCACCAGATTCACCTTTAACTTGCGTAGGAAGGGTTCAAGCGCAAGCACAGCTTAGGCGAAAGTGGACAACCCTGACGAATGGAGCGAGACAAGGTGAAAGGCTCCGACCTCACAGCGATTAACTTTACCAAAGCCCCCGGAGACTTGTAGATAAAGCGGATCCAAGTGCAAAATTGTGGCCCGAAGCCAACAAATGGGAAGATAGTCCCGAGAAAGCGATGGTCTATCGTATCAAATGCCAAATTGATAAGTGCGGCTTCACTGTCGACATTTTCTATGATCTGATGAACTAAGTAAAAAGTTGTCCTGAATAGTCCTGTTCTTCACAGAATAAGTCTGTTCGAGGTCAATCAGAAAAAGCAGAACAAGCTGGAAACAGTTGGTCAAGACCTTTGCCAAAATCATTAAGTCTTCTGTTTCATGCTGACACAAGTTGTTATTGAAATTACTGTGTTGCGAGAAACAAAAAGTTATCTCCCCTTGACTAACCCTGTAAAAAAACTAAAAATAGATATTCACAAGAATAGGAAACCGTTGCGTGATCTGACGAGATATTGCTAGGCGTGAAAGTCAATCACCCTCTTTGCTCCCGGACAGTCGATCACATTGAAGCTCATCATAACTACTAAACATTATATTATATTTCAGATAGCAAGTCTCTTGTGAACATTTTTGATATAAATAAATAAATATTATTATTTTAAGTGTTTTGATATAAAGACTTTTGTGGCTTATTGAACTTTTCATTTGTTTATGTTGCCAATAAAACTAATAATATATATAATTTTTCCACAACATATTTTGCTGACCACGACGAAAGAAAATAAATATAATTTAATAGTCAGTCACACACACACACACACACACACACACACACACACACACACATGGAACGAGAGCACCACTAGACGAATGTCCAACAAACAAACACATGCACCCACATCCAGACAAAAGGAGTGCCTAAAACTTCAACAACAATACCGTTTGGTCTCAAACCTTTCCAAAAGAGACAACTGCAGAAGATATCTAGAGTACACATATACTATGCAGACACGGCGCGCACGTACAAGCTCTAATGCAAGTGGCTGAACAAAAGAGGAGACTTAGTACAGTAGCCAAGTTCGCGTCCATCTTCGCCAGATTGAAGTGAAACAGGAAACTAATTGAGCGGACGGCGACTTCATACCCCCCCCCCCCCAAGTCGGCCATTATTATAGATACCAGCAATTTTGGGGACAAACAAATTTTTATTCATTATAGATACCGGTGCCAGCTTATCTATCATTCTACGTGGACACGTTAAGGGTTTAACTACAGATCTAACACTAGTCACTCTGATGACGGCAACTGGGTCTGATATACGTTGCTACGGGCAGCTTAAAGCCGAAATAAGCTTACCAACTCTTCACTGATCTTTTCTTTGGAGGTTTGTAGTAGCGTATATCCAATACCCCATACTAGGATACGACTTCCTAAAATATTTTCGGATTACTAATAGATTGCCAACAGAAAATGATCGTCGACCCCACATCAGAGTATTCAAAGAAACTGCAAATATTTAATGACTCTTTCAATTTGATTATAAATAATGATATGCCCGAAATAATTAAAGGTTTGATAAAAATGTATCCGGACATTGTATCCTCACATACCAATCCAGCTAGCACGTATGCAGGAGTATATATAGAATCGATAGAGGCACCCATTCTTCTACATTCGCTAAGGCCAGACGGCTGTGAGAAGAGAAAACCCTGGCAGTGAAGAAGGAATTTTTTAAACTACAGAAAAATAGTATTATTACAATTTCTGATAGTGAATGAGCCAGCCTACTACACGTAGTTAGGAAACCTGACGGAAGCTTCAGATGCTTGATGACTACCACACATTAAACAGCATCACAGAAAGTGATAAATACCCTACACCGAATAATCGCTGATAAACTAGCCAACAAAACGAGATCCACCAAAATTGACCTGGTATCAGCATACCATGAAATTAAAATGTACCTAGATGATATATAAAAAAAAACAAAAAACAAAAAAACAAAACAGCGCTTATTTCTTCTCTCGGTTTACATGAATATAAATACATGTCATTTTGAATTTAAAAAAAAAAAGAGCAGCATCCACCTTCCAAACATACACGGACAAAATTTTTCAACATATTGACTGTGTATTTACATACATTGACAATATTCTTACTTTCAGCGATGATTCTTCATCACACATAAAAGACATTGAAACTTGTAAAAATTTTACAGAAAAAGAATTCAAAAATTTTAATAGAGAAGTCAACTTTTGATGTAACTTCAATCGATTTTTAGGATATAATATTATCTCGAATAGTATTAGACTTGTACAAAATAATGTTAGCGCATTACAGAACGTCCCCCCTCCTAAGGGCAGTTAGAATCTTCGTCGTCTTTTAGACATGGTAAATTTTTATAAAAAATTAATCCCTAATTTTGCGGACATAGCCATGCCATGAACAGAAAAATTATGCGTATGCAATACTATGTTTACTTTAAATGACTTTAAATTACAATTCAACAATATTAAAAACAACATTAGTGAATTTTCACCCCTATCTCACCAATGGTCTGAATGTACTGAATATCAGTTAATTACTGTTAGCAGTAATTATGCTATTGGTGCAGCCCTTCATCAAGTAGAAGGAACGCCGATTTCAATAAGAGTCTTCTCAAAGAAGTTTATAACAAGCCTGTAACAAATCCTCTGTTTTCTTTAACTCGACTCATATTGCGATTTACAATAAACTGCAAAATCAACAATACCACTAGTAATAATTTCTTTCGCTTCGTCGTATTAAACTTAGGATTACATTTTTTTCATATGCAGAAATAGTGTTACACTACGACAGTAGTCAGACGCGTCGCTCCGGTAAATCCGGAAGAAGTAATTCCTGTGAGAAATGGCGGCCGAGCAAGCAGGAGACGAATGAAGTCAGAATTTCCTGGCTGGGATGAAAGTATCCATACCGGTTCTCACCAGACTTCAGAAGCACAGTCTTCAACAAGGAGACTGAAAGCTTTGTTCCAAGGGACATCACAAAGGAAATCGCGAAATGATTCCCAGTCCGCTCTTTGGTAGCAGTAAAATATTCTGCTGGTAGGAGGTTCCTAGAGGAAGTAGGAGTGGAAAGAGATATTAACGGAAACTACAGCATAATCAGAATTGCTAAGAAGGTAGAGCTGCATGGCATGGCAAGAGTCAGGGATAGAAGTCATGCAAAGATCTAAAAGAAAAGCGTGTCCTACAGGGTTACTGGGA
Source organism: Ascarosepion bandense (assembly GCA_037127315.1). Taxonomy (NCBI): domain Eukaryota; kingdom Metazoa; phylum Mollusca; class Cephalopoda; order Sepiida; family Sepiidae; genus Ascarosepion; species Ascarosepion bandense. Next base: position 1,150,813 of record JBBBDQ010000279.1, read on the forward strand.
AAACGCGTATAAAACTCACCACTTTCGTGAGAGACTGAGTAGTTGAAAAGTTCAGAGTATGGGTGCCAGCAAGATCAGTGACAGAATTTTTCAGCCACTTGGCATGGTTGGCATTGAAGTTACTGAACATATATTAGCGAACTGGTGAAAAGAAAATGGCCTTATCTATATTATCTGAGTTTCTATCTAGTATGGAATAGTCAGGAGAGGAAGGGGAGCGGTAGTTTTAGCTTGTTGTTTATTTGAACAACATGCATTAGCTTCAATATATTTTCTCCTCGTTTACGATAAATCTGTCACTCTTTCTCATAACTTTCCTCCTATGTAACCCCCTACAAAACAGTGGCAGTAAAATGCCTTGCTTGGGGCGATATGATTATAGAAAAATCTATCTGATTTATTAGCCTTCGCATGTTAATGATACTAGGAAGGATAGGGTTTTCCATACAAGAAACATTGATTGAAAATTTAGAGTTATTCTCGGTTGAAATTTATAAATTCTCTTCACTTAAATAATTTTCAGCAAATTAAATTTCAACTCCGCTTTGTAGTATTGATGGGAGAATCCTTCCAAAAGTTTTGCTTAATCTGATGTCGTAAGTCAACATCTTGATTATAACATTATTTTCTCTTGTTGTTACAAATACTCCCTATTTTGAGGATATTTCGGAAAATAGACCGCCTTCAAACCAACGCTTCAATCAATTAAACGACTTGCGAAATCTAGGGAAATGGACTTGCTTTAACCAAAATTTACATTCAATTTTTTTTAGTTGTTGCTATTGCATGACTTTAGATGAGTTGTTTTTCCAACTTGATAAACATTTTTATATGTGACTTTGTAGCGGTTATCTAAGGCTTTCATAAACGGTTTTATATTGCTTCATTTAATGTGTTTCCAGGATTCTAAGAGGGCTGATGACTTTCCATTTTGATAATAGTTCCTTTAGAAATTCCCTTATTTTTAATGGAATATTCTATCGACTCGGAACGACAAATCAGGGAGCCGAGTTCGAATTCCAGTTGAATTCTTTGCATTCACTTACGCACAAATACTCTTGGGAAAGGTATTAATCCGTCTCTTCCCCCAGTTATGGGTTAATTAATAGGACAGATTGCAGAAAGCAATGGCAACCTACTGCGGGATAATCTTCTGCCCAGTCAGTCATGTCTCTTTCGAGACATGATCACCCAAGCGTGTATCACGTATGGCACCTAACTGACTGAATAGGACAGATTGGGTTTAATAGCTATGGCTGGCATCCAGTCTACCGCAGAAAGCAATGGCAACCTACTGCGAGATAATCTTCTGCCCAGTCAATCATGTCTCGAAAGAGACATGATCGCCCAAAGCGTGTATCACGTATGGCACTTAAATGACTGAAATCTATAGTGGCATCCTTCTGGTCCGAAAATTATCTTTAAAACTGTTTTGCAGAGATAGATGTTACTGAAGACACAAATCTCTTTTAAATTTTTTTTCTTCTTTTATGTGCCTTGAACTTTCAGCACGTTGGCTATCAGTTTCCTGTCCTCTGTAGCTCTTCATAACATTTGTCTCTTTCATAACCTGCCTCGCCATTCATTCACCCAAGCATGCCAGTTAGGTCGTGCGTTGCGTTCCTTTGTCTCTCTTACCTTCAGTGAGTATTAAATTTTTCAAAACCTCTTTCCTCATTTCGTGTCCCAGAAATTTCAAATGTCTGTTCTTGATGTTAAGTACGTATTATTGATATTAGCGTTTTCTCTAGAAACTCGTCTTTTCTCACATGTTCGGTCCATAGTATTCTCAGCGTCCTTCGGTAGAACCATATTTCTTTTCATCTCTTCATCTGTGAAAATATTGCCCAGTATTCACTACATATAGCCATATAGAAGGACTGTTATTAAATAAAATTCTGAACTTCATTAGAACCATTGATTTGCTTCCTACGCTATACTGTATATAGTAAGCAACTCCTAAGGAGGTATGCTACAAATGAACACCGCAGAAAAAGTGCTCACATTAAATGTCAGAGCCTTAAGCATTAACATTTATAAATAAATTCTTGGTGAACAACGATTGACCCCAACTAAATGTTTCATGAGGTTTTAAGCATTCATCAGGTTGTCGACAACTGACTTAGTTCTCTTTCTGATATTAAAGACAAGTATCCTTTTTATTACCATTGTTTTTCCTTTATGGAATAGTTCAGAAATATTCTGCATCAATCGTAATTTTTTCAGTTTTCTGTCCCTTTTCAGTTTCATTTTGCTTAAGCAACGAAAATTAGTCGTGAAAAAATGTTTCGCTACTTTTTACGAAGGGACTAGTTTCATCGTTTAAATGCCCCAGTTCTAATTAAATTTCGCCCCTAAAATAGATTTCAAATCCGAATCAAATCCGTTTCAATTACAAGTTCAAAATTCCGATCCAACTGACATCTACGAAGTCTGAAAACTAAATAAAATAACCTTAGATTTTCAGATTTTGTACAATATTTCCTACTTCAAAAGTACTTTTTATGTAAGCTAAATTGGCACGAAAGTTCGGAAGTCATAGTATCATTGTTCTATCGGAATATCCATAAAAAATTGGTTACGGTTTATTTTATTTAAGCTATAAATTTTCATATTTTTCTTGCTTTTGATAGATCTTTAAAAATATCGGAGAAGTGTCAAATCTGTCCCAAATGCTTAATTAATGTGGGGGTAGGGAGAAGTATAGACTTAAACAATTTTCTGTTAACAAGCACTAACGATGTTCCTACCAACCCACCCTAATGATTTGCTTTTCCATCTTGTAAGGAACGTTTTTTTACATACATGACATTCAACTTGCAACAGTTAAAAAGATAAATTACAAACGGAAAACGTTTACGTTAACTATTCTGAAAAAAATATATGCACAGTAAATGATTCGAAAAATCATTTATTTTTTTGTATGTATAAAAAATATCATTTATTTAAATATAATTTCTAAAATATATCTACTCCCAACCAATTATTTTACTCACTTTTCATCAGCACACATAAGGATAGGTACCTCCACTCCTTTTCCATAAGTAACTTTTAAACTGAATTTTTAAAAATAAAAATGTTTTCTTGAAACTTTTATTTAATCTTAATTGAAAGCTAAATGACTAAATTTACTATTTCCAGTAAGTAAAATACTCTGGTGTATTTAAAACAGAAATTGGAATATAAAATTTTTAGATTATTTTTCAATTTTTCGACCAGTTTTGAGCGATCACACATTTGTAAACAAAAGTTAATTTTCGGTTTTTAAAATCTTGCAAAAATAAAATATACATCTATGACTCATTGCTTTTGGAAAATTAGCAAACTTAATGTTAAATTAATCTGATTTACACAAGTATTACTTATTTATCGCATGAAATTTAGAATAAAACTATTTCTTAATCACAGAATTGAACTTTTTAACCTGTCCACCGTATTTAAAATGTGTTGACAGATAAGAGGTAAGATAATTGCATGGCGATCAGAAGTGACACAAATTTTTCTGGTAAGTGGAAGAAACTCTGAAACCCATGGCCTTTTAATATACACATAGAAATTACCATACAAAAAAAAGTAAAAAAAACACACACAAATTGAAAATTATTTTCAAAAGACGACGGCTAGATGATTTTTCTTAAACTTTTAAATTTTCGATTAGTAAATATAGACCTCACTTTATAATCTACAAACCTAACATCTACAAGTCTTGGATATATTTAAAGAAAAATTTTGAAATTTTATAAATTATTATAATTAAAAACACAAAAATGAAAACAAATCTTTTAAAATTTTATTATTAATCGAAAAACATTTTTTCTTCAGACTATAATTTCTTTAATATATGTTATTCATTAAAGCAATTAAAAGCTTACCTAATTAAATAATGTCATAGTTTTATTGCTTTTTTTTATTTTACTACTGGGAGCAGATTTTCGGAAAAAGGGCCAAATGTTTGAAAAAAAAAAAAAGAAATAGATGATTTATATTTCCCAATGAGTCCTGCGTTTAATTAATAAAACCAATTTTGCCTACAGAATTTAATTTCTTGAAATTTTATGAACTTACGTGAAGTAGGGGGAAACAGATGCAAAAAAATATATTGACTAATATTTTGAAAAATAATAATTCAAAAAATAATTTAATTCATTTGTAAATAAGTCCTGAAAGTTTCATTAAAATCCGACAATTATTTGATTTTTGCAAGAATTTCCAAATTAAGGTGTTTGCCACTAGAAAAAAGTTAGTTATGTAATATTACGTTTTCCATTGTAAACTCTTTGTAAACGATTTGGCTCCCCACTAACGAAAATAAAAACAAGATTTTACCAAAATTTCGAACCTGTTAGAAAGGATAAAAATCTTAAAAAATAATTAAAAAATATTTCGAGCTTTCCTCTTAATAATAACATAAACATTTTGATGGAAAATGTTCGTCTTTATTAAGTTTGAAACCTTTTTTCTTCATACTATGCTGTTTTTTCAGCGATTTAGTTTCTACATAAGAATAATTAAATACATTTTAAGGCAGGTGTTTGTGGTTAAATGAGGCACAATAAACTGTGTGGATTAGGTGAAAATACAGTTGAGAATTTGTTTACGTAATATTACAACGTATCACCATGGAGTCTGGAAAAGGAACACGCTCCATTTTTTCAGGAATGGGAGTTGGAGCAGCTCTGTTTTATGAAAGGAGAGGAGGGCGGACCACGCTCCATTTTGGGGTGTTGAAGCAGGAGGAGCTCCAGAATTTCAGAAGCGTGTAAAACCCTGGGAACGAGATAGAGGTTCATGATTGTTAATTTTGTAATAAGAATAATATTTGCATTAACGATGATGATGGCTGTAAGGGTGGTGGTAAATGGTTTGCTACTATCGACTGCGAAGGGATATCGTGATTAATATGGTAGTAATATAAATATTGATAATAACAACTTTGCTTCCACATGATACTAAAATCTAGTCATAGAATTTATGATGTGTGTGAGTGTGTGTGTGTGTGTGTGTGAGAGAGAGAGATAGAGAGAGAGAAGGAGGTGGGTGATTATAATCGTGAAAAGCGATGAATAAAACGTGTAGAAATAATTTGTCAATGAAATATGATAGCGGACTTTGTAGTTGGGAACAGAATCAATGAAGATGATTTGTGCAATACAAAGAATAAGTAACGTTATCACGTAAATAGTAGTCGACAATCAAATTTAGATTAGAACGTTATATTAATCTGATCTGCAAACAATAAATAAACCAAAATGGCCTTGTTGAAACATTTCTTAGTTGAGGATCTACAATTTTAAAAATGATATAAATCGAAACAATTAAAAAATACTTCCTGTTACGCAATAGTTGTGACATTTAACAGATGAAATGTGTATGCAAATTTAACAATTATGATACAAAGATAATCTTATTTTACATAATTCACTAATTCACACTTGTTTGGTAGATGATTCCAATGAAGAACTCATTAACATTAGCTTGCTGATAATCGCTTAATTAAAATCATTCAAAGTTTCAATAGCAAAAACGCATACGTCACACTGGTGTAGCTTTCCTTGTATTCAGTACAATGAGTCGCTACTAAACCTAACCTGCATCCAAATGGTATAGAAAACAACTAATATAACTTATTGATGCATGCAGCTTTGTATATATGGTAGTGATAACGGTAGGAATAAATGTTTCCTTATACAGAAATATTTGGCATTCATTGACCTATAGGAGTTAAGGGAAATGCTTAATTTCCCCAACACTATATTTTTTAGGCACACAAATGAATGACGAAACTTGCTTTTAGAATAACAACAAAGAATGGTTTATTACATAGTAAACGTACAAGATTGGTAGTATGTAAGTGTCCATTGTGAAGCTAGCAGCAGATAGTATGTAAGTGTCCATGGTGAAGCTAGCAGCAGATAGTATGTAAGTGTCCATGGTGAAGCTAGCAGCAGATAGTATGTAAGTGTCCATGGTGAAGCTAGCAGCAGCGTCTTCCGAGGAAGCATTCCATGGGGAATCAGTGGCAGCGATGTGAGAGAGGCGTCCGTTACTGCCGCGGGCTCATGGCTCTCTGCCTTTCGTCCGTTCTACAAACAGGACTAGGAAAAATAGTTCTAGAGAGGAATCAATGCGCTCCGCCAGTTGATTGGTCAGTGAGTGACCGAATCTCCCGTCGGGGGCATTGATTCGCTAAAGGAAATAGATCTGTGGCTGCTACAGACCGAAAACTTAGCATTATTAATAATCGAAATACATACAATCTTTCTTTGAAAAGAGTTCTTCGAGAAAATTGGTTTCTCAAATTCATTAATTATTATTGCTCTTTCAACTACTAACGAAAGCTTCCTTCCTAACCTTTTGTTTCAAGCCGTGTTGAACATCGACATTTTCATTATGTCCTTATTTAATCTTCTAGTTACAAGCGCTACCAATTTCAATTGTTGCTACTGTTGAATCTTCAGTTGATGAGGTTTCTGCTATTTAGTAAATCTCTTTGTAATTCTTTGGCACCATCCAACTCGATCTGATGAACAATGGCTATCTTTTATTATATGGGAATGCTTATCATTTCTATCCCTTTTATATTTTGTGTCTTTGATATGTTTCTTGTATAAGTCATTGTGGTATTCATGTGAATGTTTATCATTATATATGTATTCCTGTGTTCAGGTTACAAAGGGTTTTTCTTCCGTGTATATGTATATTTATGTAAATATAGCATATTTGTTCCTCCATGTGTGTGTCAGGTGAAATGTATTATTAGGTTGCTGTATGTGCTATGTTATATGATGTCCCGGGTATTTGAGTGTGTGGATTGCACATCTAGAATTAACTTATTTTCGTGAAAGTTATTTAGGCACATCTCTGGTTTGCACGGAGGTAGTCTTCTTTAGGCTAATTGGTATATTGATTGAATCTCCGAGGGCTGACTCGAACTCCACACGACGGTGGACGAACTGTGGACAAACTGTGGACCAACTGCTATGCTTGTGTTCACAGTTCTTTTATTATTTACTTAACGCCTACGCGTTTCTAATTTTATTTTGGCGGGGGTGTTAATCATTGGTTGACTTCGCATAAACTCAGTTGACCAAATAAGCTATGTCCGGGTTATATTTAGGTTACCAGACATATGGAAGAATAGAAAAAACGAAAAGGATGTATGTGTTGAGAGATAGATAGATAGATAGAGAGAGAGAGAGAGAGAGAGAGAGAGAGAGAGAGAAAGAGAGAGAGAGAGAGAAAGAGAGAGAAAGAGAGAGAGAAAGAGAAAGAGAGAGAGTTTTTCTGTCACTGTATTAGTAAAGAGGAAAGTGTATATTTGAATACACTTTAACTACTGCCTATCTACTCACTATAAACCTATAAAACGAGATATCTGACGTGTTTAGTATTTATTAAATCCACATTTTGAATGTTTATGATCGATTCAGGGCATGCGCCACCATTGCTTTGGCTCCAATTCTAAATCATATTTTTATTTTATTTTGGAAAGTTATCTAGTGTCCTACTTCTTGGAACATTTGGGAAAGAATGTTAATTTTTTCTTCACGGTCACCTAGCATATCCACTTTCTTAACAAAACTATTTCGATTACAAAACTGGATATCTAAAAACACCATCAATGAAAATCTATGTTTTTTCTGTAATATAAAAATACTACAGAAAAAAAAACATAGAGAGTCTGTACTGCAAATTCTTGTTTCTAGTTTTACGCTTTATAATTTTTTGCATTAATTAAATGCTTTATTGTTTTTGAAATAGTTGTTACAAATTTTATAGAAAGATTAGACAAATTATTTTCATTATATTTTCTATTATATATCATTTTCTTTTCTGATGTTATAAATCCGGCGAGCTTTACGACAAGCATTATATTCAAAATAAATTGCATATTAAAGGAATGTGTTTAATGTGTTTTTCTTCATTATGTGACTATTGAGGACTACAAATTCTAAGCAAAACACTATTTCATGTAAAATAACGATCTGGTAATTGCGATGAAAAGCGACGCAATTTAAAATGAAAACTGTACTAGTAAAAATTTATAAAGATAAAAATAATAATCAGTTGGTCCCTTGGACACTTCACAAATGTTGGCAATTAAAATTATCTTTTATCTCATTATTTCAATTTTTGTTTGCATCATTTATTCTCTTTTCTATTCCCTTGTAGAATCACTTCTACATGCACGTACATACTTACATGCATATCGTCATGAACACACGTTCATACATATATACCCACATACTCTTACGTGAGAACCGCACGTGAAACTTTCTTTTATCCTGCGCTTTATTAAGAAATATATAAACTGATTTCCATACGTGCTTACCCAGTTGGAAGCTGCTTTTCGGAGCATACAGTCCTAATGCCGTTCGTTCCTTTCCAACTCACATACTGCACTAATTGCATTCAGCAATTAGCTACATCAAAAAACGTTCTTTCTATCTTATAAGTATATTTCAATATATGTATAATTATATTCACTACCATTCAGTACAAACATATTATTTCCTTTTTCAGAAACTCTTCTAGCATGAATATTTAGACAACTTCTTTAATATCTAAGAAAGAACTTGCATGCACGAATTAATCAATCCTGTAACCTTGCTTAATAAAATGTTGTTATTTTCGTTACATTGTGCTTTGAGTTATTTTATTTATAAATGTAATGGTTTGGGCAACCAACCTATTTTCCACTGTTAAAATTACTACCACGACGTTCGAACCATGACAAATGGTACCCGAGTTGTCCAGTCCACTATACCCTCTAGTTGTCTGGCTCCCCCATTTTTCAAAATTTAAATATGTCACAAGCATGTGTTATACGAAAAATATTTCCTACTGCAGCCTTTCTTTTCTATTTCTTTCGCTCTTTATTAATATAAAATATTTGTGCAAAATTAAGAAATTTGAAAATAGAATTGAGAAATATTTCGTTCAGCAAGAGATATGGCCTTTTCTCTCTAATGGGACACTAACCATTAAACACTTACATTGCTTGCAAAAGTGAAGTAACCAACGTAGAAATACCGAAATAAAAGATGTATAAAGGTAAAAAAAAAATTTTTATTATTCACTCAAATTACATATCAAAAAAAGAAAAACAAAAAAAAACAAAAACAAAGATGTAAAAGGATAATAGCAAAGTTCGAAAGGGATTCAATACTTCGTAAGATTTAACGAAATATTTTAAAATTAAATATAAAGATTTATCAAATCGTTCTTTGTGCGTGGGTTGGTCTCAACCATGATTTCTTGAATTGTTCATGTCATTTTAAAAATATCTTGTGAAAAATAAAATTATGTCGTTTTGTTGAGACTATGCTTTTTCCGAATGTCTCTGAGAGAGTTATCGACAATGCTGAACAGTGCAAATAAGGAGATGAGTCGATGAAGAATTCTGAACAGGTGCCTTTAAGAAGTAAACGTCAGTCGAAGTGTTGAAGAGTTAACAAAACTACTCCTTAAAATGGATAACCGATTGTCACCCTGAAGCGTCCGGCCTGCTGATAGCCTTGAGAAATTTCTTAGGAGGAAATTAAGGAGGAAAATATAGGCTCTAGAACTTGCGCGCGAATCTCTCTGGAAGATATTTTTAGGCACGCGAAATATTTCTCGTGTAATCAGTTTAAGTTTTATAAAATTTGAATTGAATTTTCAAGATTGTTGTTTTTGACCTAATTTTATTCTTTTGAATAGATTTTACGCAAAAAGAAGTTATGATTACAAATAGTTTTTGTCGTTGTCAGTCAGTGAAGTGCCATACGTGATACACGCTTGGGCGATCATGTCTCTTCCGAGACATGACTGACTAGGCAGAATATTATCCCGCAGTAGGTTGCCATTGCTTTATGCGGTAGATTGGTTGCCGACCAAGGCTATAGAACCCAATCTGTCCTATTATTTAACCCATAACTGGAGGGAAGAGACGGTTAATACCTTTCCCAAGGGTATTTGCGCTCAAGTGAATGCAATGAATTCAACTGGAATTCGAACTCGGCTCCCCGATTTCTCGTTCCGAGTCGATATCCAATCGTTGTACTTTGGTTTAACTCTTTGGTGGCGATTTCCATCAGTGTTGTTGGTGATCCACTTTTATCAGAATGTAGAACAAGGATGGTTTCTTGAATGTTATTTTAAAAAATATCGTTAAGATTTTTAATCTTAATCTTTCAAACACTTTTTAAATAATACACTCTTGTGTTTTTATGATAAGAATACGCACTATTTTATTTTTAAATTGCGAGCACATTTTAAAATTAAATTAAGCTCTGTCTCTCGATAAAGAAATCTAAAACATTGCAATTGTTACGCTTTTGTATCTGCTTCTGTCGGACTTTCAGGATTTTGCTTCGTGTCTTAATATACAAACAGCTACTCATCAGCTTCTTTTCTTGCACTTCCCGCTTGTGGAACTCCCTTCCATATACTTACTTTCCTGATGGCTACAACCTCCAGGAATTTGAAAGCAATGTCAATTCCCATCTCTTATCCACTTGACTCCAGTCCTTTCTACATCACCCCATGTTTCTTGTTCTTTTCCCTACTTTCGCAACTGTTTTCACTTCTGTGTTCACATCCTTCTCTTGCCCTTTCTCTGTTACCCCCTGTAGCTGGTTCGTCTTACTCTTCACTCTCCTCCCGCCTAAAACCTTAACTCTCTTATGTACCCCGCCTTGCTTGGGGTGAAATGATTAAAAAAAAAAAAAAGCAAGCAAGCATCTCTCTTTCTCGCTCTCCCCCTTCTCTCTCTAGTGTTCCCTGTCCTCTAATTTTTCTTCCACCTGGTTTTCTTTTCTTTTTTTCAAGCTTTCATACCTTCTACATTTCCTCTTTCACATAATCTTTTCATCGTACCTCCCCCCTCTCTCTCTCGTCCCTCAAGGCTCTATCCTAGGTCCTACGCTCTTTCTGATCTACATTAATGATCTCCCCGATACCATAATATCCCAAGTAGGTATGTACGCCGATGACACCACAGTTTACTCTCGCCTCGATCAAAAATCTGGTGTGGGCGACAAAGCTAACCTCGCAGTCGAGCTTGGAAAGGACCTCCAATCCGTAGTGGACTGGGGTAAAAAATGGCTCGTAAATTTTAATGCTTCTAAAACGAAGCTACTATCAATTAACCATCATAGACAACCGCACCTACCTCCCATTAGCATGGACCAGGCTTGCCTCCCAGAGAGTAAAACACTGCGCCTCCTTGGTCTCACACTTTCAGCGGACCTCAAGTGGAATGACTATCTCGAATCCATTGCTAAATCCGCTGCTATGAAAGTCGGTTCTCTGTGCAGTGCCCGGAGATTTTTTCCGTCTGAATCTATCCTGCACGTTTATAAATCTACCATCCGCCCGTGCATTGAATACTGTTGCCATATCTGGTCGGGTGCCTCTGCTATTTTCCTTGGGCTTCTCGACAAGGTACAGCGGAGGGTCTGTAATGTGATCGATACTGACTTAGCAGACCGCCTGCAGTCTCTCTCTCACCGGCGCGACGTGGCTTTCCTGTAATCTCTTCTATAAATACTCCCATGGCTTCTGCTCCGATGAACTTAGATCACTGGTGCCCCCTAGGTTCGGATAAAATGCAACCGCAACTTCTACTCCAACAGTTTCTTTTCTCGTACTTCCTGACTGTGGAATTCCCTTCCACATGACTGCTTCCTCGACGGCTACAATCTCCAGGAGTTTAAATGTAAGGTCAATAGACATCTCCTAACACAATAACTCGCTTCCATTCTTTCAAACACTCTTCCCATCCTCCCAACTACCTATCACCCTCCTTCTGACATTTCCTATATCTAACCACTCTTTCTATTTACCTTCCCCTATGTAGCGCAATAGTGGCAGTGGAATGCCTTGCTTGGGGTGAAACGATAAAAAAAAAATCTTTTCATCGTACCTCCTCTCTCTCTCTCGTATTTTCCAATTTATCCTTTTTTTTAAATTCTTACATAGGTTTCTCGGTTAGCAAGTTTAACTAATTACAGCTTAGCGTATTAAAGGATCGTTTCAATGATACACCGTGATTCTAGGAAGAAAGGTGTAACGGTCGAACATATAAACAAGCAAAATAATAGGTTTTGTTGTTGTTCTTCTTCATGTACCGTGTCTCTTCAGGATGTAGGCGATCATGGACTTCCACTTGACTCTATATCTTGTCCTTCTCAATATTTTTTTTTTTTTGGTATCACTTCTCAGCTCTGCTCCGCCAATCATTTGCTCAGAGCTAACAAGTTCGTCTCACGCTGCTTTCCCCTGTCTGTCCTTCCATTTATCCGACCTGTGAGTATTAAATTCTCCAAGCCCTCCTTCTTCATTACGTGTCCCAGGAACCTCATTTGTCTCTTCCTGATATTCAGTATCAGTCTTCTCGTTTGCACCCTTTCCAACACCCCATCGTTGCACACGTGCTCCATACATGGTATCCTCAGTATCCTTCTTTAAAACCACATTTCTGATGCCTCAAGCCTCTCCTTCATATTTGATGAGATCTTCAAGCATTCACTTCCATACAGAAGGACAGATATCACATAGTAATCCAGCACTCTTTTCTTTGTTTTTAATGAGATTTTCCTGTTTTCAGTACTCTGGTTAGCTTCTGAAATGCGTCTTTGGACATATCAACGTGTCTTTGGATCTCCATGTCGCACTTTCCACCCTCTTTCAAAACACTTCCTAGGTATTTGAATTTTTCTATTTGTTTTATTTTAGATTCTCCGACCTGCAGTTGGCATTTTGGGCCCCTCTTTTTGCTGATGACCATACACTCGGTTTTCTTGAGGTTTATGCTCAGTCCTTTCTTTTCACTTTCTTTTGCTAACTTCTGTATAAGGTCCTGCATTTTCTTTTCCGTCTTTGCTATCAGCACCGCGTCATCCGCGTATCTTATATTGTTGAGATTGTGGCCGCCAATGTCGAATCCTGGCAATGCTTTTATTTCGCTCATAAGTGTTTCGTTGTACAGGTTGTAAAGATCCACAGAGAAAACACATCCTTGTTTTACGCCCCTTCGTATTTTTGCATATCTGCTGAATTCACTTTCTATTTGTACACAAGCGGTTTGCTGCCAATCAATTCTTGATTATCCTGAAGTCTTTTCAAAAAATGTCGAGGTTGTCGAGCATCTCTATCAAGTCCTTGTATTGTACTTTGTCGAACACCTTTGCGTAGTCTATAAAGCACAGGTAAAGGTCATTCTGCATTTTAGCGTTCATTTTATCTTAATTTTATTTTATTTTTATCACAACACCCACGTCGTCATTCTACGATGTGAAATAACGAATAAAACTTCAGTGAGACTCGAACTCAAATATATATATACGAGATACGATCCAAAAGTTTATCCAATCCGTATAAATGGTTAATTTTTCCAATTACTCGTGTCTTCCCTAATATTTCATGCAAATCTCGAAATACCCCCAGCAAGTAAGAAAAGACTATTTTTATTGATTGGTTTTCCTTGAAGGTCATATTTTGTCCATTAAGTTTACTGATATTTTAAGGCAGCACCTCCTGTATACGCGCGTGTATTTGTGTGCAGAATATGTCATTTCTATCTTGTTCTGAGAATGAATTCGCCAAAAATCAGTGTATTAACAAAATTCCCCACAATTCTTGTTTGTTATTATCTATAGATGTCCTTTTGGAGTCACCTTCACCCCCCTACACAAATATAATGCTTTTTGTTCACACCTGATTCATAAAAATACAGACAAAAATGCTTTTAACATTTTGACTTATATATATATATATATATGAATAAAATGAGACAAGAGGAAAAAACCGACGTGTTTCGCCTTCTGAGGGACTTTTATCAAAGCAATGTGATAAAGTTCCCCAGAGGATGAGGCGCGTCGGTAAGAACAGTTTCTTTTTGTCTATTTTTATTCCTTTTGTCTCATATACATATACGTTTTATCTCAGAATATTTACACACACACACACACACACACACACACACACACACACACACACACACACACACACACACACACACACACACACACACCTATATTTATATAAATAAAACTGAAAATGTGTGTTAGTGTGTGTGTCAGTGCGTGTATATCTCTAATGATTTCTACTAACACTTTTATATTGTTCATCCAATTTGTTTCAAAACTTACAGACCCTTGAAAATATATTGTTCTAGACAACCAAGAAAAAGAAATAACGTGTGGCTCTTGAGTTAAATCTTTGTTTTAATTTCTTATTTTTAAGTATTTTTTTTGTTAAAGATAAGTTCAACACAGTAACTTTTATATAAAGAATAACTCCTTCAAAAATACATTTCTACCGAGTGTCCTGAATTTTTCTGGATTAAAACTTTAAACAACAAACCATGCTGTTGAGTATATAACCCGTTCACTTAATTCCTTCTACCCCGCTGGTGCCAAGCAGGCATTCATTTTGTGCAGCCAAACCTGAACCAAACCTCCAATATTTACCCAGCACCATTTTATCCTATTGCGTCGACTGAAGTTGCACCTATTAGCGATACAAATAGGTACTGCTAACTATCACCCTTCTGCATAGTGGTACATTTCTCTTTACAAAGACCAACGCTTAAATTGCCCATGGAAATTCTTACTCTTACTATCCCATGCAAGCCCGGGTACTTACTGCTAGTATATATATATATATATATATATATATATATATATATATATATAGATAGATAGATAGATAGATAGATAGATAGGGAAGGTCCATGTTTTGACCTTTTCGGTTTCGTCAAACGATTTGTTTGATTTTGCTTTGTTGTAAAAAACAAATTGTCTGACGAAACCACGGTAGCGTAACCGACTATACCTAAATATCTAAAGGCTCTACAAGTTGAATCTTCGTCTTCCTTCAAACACGTACTGAGCACTTTCTCATATAACGTTTTACTGATCAAATTTATTTTAAATCTGACTTATAACTGTTCAATATATATATATATATATATATATATATATATATATATATATTTCATTTTTAAACGAGTTATTTCGCTACCTTGGTTTCTACCATGAGTGGTGTCTTCAGGCGATTTTTAATAACTGATTTTACATTTTACCGTTTTTCTTCTTAAGAACGATCTTGTAACGGTGTTTTATTTGAACGTTCACGTGGCAGAGAATTTATGAATGCGCATTGTTTAAATTCAAACGAATTATGAAACGGTAAAAGGTAAAATCGTCTGAAGACACCACTCACGGTAGAAACCAAGGTAGCGAAATAACTCGTTTAAAAATGAAAAATATTCAAAAGTTCTACAATATAATTGTATAGAACACTTTTTAATACAAATGTGTACTGGTCTAACCCTATTAGGACCAAACACTAAGAGAGAGATAGGGGGGAGAGAGAAAGAGGGAGAGAGTGAGATTCTATCCACATACTGTTTCATAACATAAAATTCTATATTAAATATGTCACCTTAAGAGTCCATTACACAGAGATGGACAGCTACGTCACCAGATGAATCCACTGTATAAAGATAGGCAATAATCGCATCTCTTTCATTCTGATGGCGTATAAAAGTTTTAAACAATATATATCACGTAGTTAACCAGATGTCTGCATAGATTTATTATCAAATGTCAACAGTGTCGAGGTCACTAAAGGAGATAATCTAAAACTGACTGAAGACGCAGACAGGTCCAACATACATGCAGCCACGTCTTTAACGAAAACAAAGTCAATGTCACAATTATAATTGCTTGTACCGATCCTTAAAGTGTTTATCCGTCCTAAGATAATTGCTTGTCTTGTCATGCTTTATTTTCAGTATTTTCTTTTTTCAAAGCCATATATTATAATGAAAAGTGGACGTTTTCTGTTTTTTTTCTGTGTCCATAACATCCGGGATGTTAAAGCAAACAAATAAATAAAATTAAAACGTGAATTCTGCCTTGATTCGAACATCCGACCTCAAGACCGGATGTTGGCGAATTCAGAGTATGTTGACACGCAACACACCCAACGTTCTATTACTTTAATAACACGGTAAAATTAAGAAAATTAGGGAGAGTGCACAGATATTACTCTGATTCAGGGCAGAAGGATGCAGAGCGACATTGTAATCCGAAGTAGTGCATAAATATTCCAAACCTAAGCAGAATAAACAGACCTATCATGTTTGACAAGTAAGTTTCTCGCATGTGGAACTTTCTTTCGACTTCTTGCTTTCCAGAAAACTTTGATTTTCAAGAAATTATATGCAATGTTAATCGCTATATTCCGCCGTCTACTTTTCTGTTCTTTGATTGTTCACACTCCTTAATAATGTTTTTCTTTGTATTATATTCTCTCATTCTCAATAACCACTTGCATCTTTCTTGAGGGCTTTATTGCCATGCTTGGGGTGAAATTATTAAAATATTCCAACGATAGTACTAAAATAACTGATGTAGTTTTATTTATGTCAGAAAGTTCAACAAGAAAATTTTACTTTCGTGTTGAAACTTACAAAATCATTAATTCAACTTTTTTTTTTATAATGTAACGACTTAAAAAACAAACAACTTGGGTTTTTAGGTAAAATTCTGCTTGATACGAGAACCACAACAGCAGCAACATCTAAGGTGATGGGGAGTATACACAAATAAGACATTTTTAGGTTGAATTGTATACAAGATGGTAACAGCTCAAACACATGATGAAAACCTAAATTATATAGCGTCGAGTAATAAAAATTTGCAGGGTGCATTCAGATAGCACTAAACAACATATAGTAGACTAATTTACCGTACATATAATATAATGGCACGTCAGTTTGTAAGTTAAGTGCTATACGTGATACACGCTTTGGGCGATCATGTCTCGAAAGTGACATGACTGACTGGGCAAAAGATTATCACGCAGTTGGTTGACATTGCTTTCTTCGGTAGACTGGTTGCCAGCCAATGTTATCGAACCCAATCTGTCCTATTATTTAACCCATAACTGGAAGGAAGAGACGGATTAATAGCTTTCTCAAGGGTATTTGTGCGTAAGTGAATGCAAGGAATTCAACTGGAATTCGAACTCGGCACCTCGATTTGTCGTTCCGAGTCGATATCCACTGCACCACAACGCACATAGTGTGATTAAATTGTGACTAGGAGGCTCGTCCCGTAAAAAATGACAACAACATATATTTTGATGTATTTTGATGTGCCTACTATTGAGTATCTTACATCAAGACATAAGAAAAACAAAACAAAAACAAAAATAATAATCTACTCCCCACTTCTGAGCGTGACAAGATGGATATATATATATATATATATATATATATATATATATATATTAATCATTTCACCCCAAGCAAGACACAACTGTTACTGGTGCGCAGGGGGTTACATAAGAAGTGAGTGATGAGAAAGAGGGACAAGTTACAGGGAGTGTCAGAGAACGCTAAGAGAAGGATGAGAATACTGGTGTGAAGGGGGCAGCATGAGAGTAGAGTGGAAAGGAAAAAGAACATGATACAAGGGTTGTCAGGGAAAGGATGCGAGTCAATGAGATAAGAGATGGCAATTGACATTGCATTTAAATTCTTGGAGATTGTAGCTGCAAGAATATACCTCAGCATCTGTTCAAAGTGTGTATAAAAAACAACAGAGATTCCTATTTATGTTTTTTTTTATCTTTGTTTTGTATTTATCTGCAAATTTATCTAAGAACGATTTGACATAATGTGCGCCTCGTACAGTAATTTTTAAATGTACATTATTACTTACAAAAAAAAAAAAAAGAGAAAATATTATCGACAGTTTTATTTCATCTACGCAGTATCAAACAAAATGAACACAAGTTTTTGCTCATAAAATATATCTATGTTTTATGTGTGTGTGAGTGTATGTGTGTATTTTCAATAAAGTCACTATTTATTTTAATGAAACACATTCACATTACAGAATGAAAAATTATTAACCATCATTGTATTATTACAAGTAGGTTTCAACATGGTATCCCAGAACAGCTGTAACTGTTCAACAGTCTTGCGTGCATTTACAGCATGTTCGTATTTTATAATGATGAAGGACTTTGTTTTCATACAACATGACGCTTGCTAATTGATTAATATTGCTGCTTAACAATTTCAGTTGAACAAGGAGATTAATTATCAACATTCTGTGCTTTACTCTTGACAATTCTTGACAATTCAATAAGTGTTCTTAACTATAATTAATTAAAACTCACATCAATCGAACAGAATAATTCTATAATTACTATTTTTTATAATTTCAATGCATTGCTTTAAAATAGATAGTAGATAGAAAATTTATGGATTCCAATTTCTCTCTCTCTCTCTCTCTCTCTCTCTCTCTCTATATATATATATATATATATATATATATTACGGAAAGTTCCGGAGATTAATGAAATTAAATTAACAACTGACATTGAAGCTATAGGGAGATGGTTTATGTTTATTAATTCGGTCTTACAAGTTTTATCCAGAATTATCAGAAGGTTGAAGCAGGTTGGTTGGAGATTGAGGAATAATAAAATACACATTTTTCAAATTTATTAAACGAAAGGAATAACAAGAATAGGTAGTGGTAGTAATGTGTTGGAAAGGGTTTATGCGTAGGTACGTATGTATGCATCAGCATTTATTTGGTATGAATGTCTTTGAATAGAGAAGAAGAAGAAGTAAAAAGAACAAGCACACGAGAAAGAAGGAGAAAGAGGACAATGTGCGACGTGACCTTATGTCCGGGTCAACTTGAAGCTTCTGCCTCGTTACATTTTAGCTTGCCGTCTCTCCTTCTTTCAACTGTCTGACTGACTGTTGCTGACCGGAGCTTTTTATAGTATTTAGGCTTTTCGCAATGGATCGCTAAGTCCTTTTTAGTCCTGTAGATCGCTTCCATTGGTCAGAAAATCAATTTAACATCTACTCGCGAAATCCGGTTTCGACTTTTTCTTTAAGCACATGGTCAATCCTTTTCTATTTGGGAAAAACCAGGATTTCACACGTCATTGTAAATTTTTGTAAAAGTGAAAAAGAAAGTTGATTTTAATTCTTAATTTCCTATTCACAACATATTTTGAACATTATTTTAATCGATACTCATATTGAGTAGATATTCTGTTTTTAATTGAACAAAATGCAGTTACGAAACAAAATCTTTATTACGCTACTTAAAAATCGAAATCTAAAACCGAACCCATCGTAAAATATTATGACCAACGCAAATACACACACTATATACAATGCAGATAATGCAACATATTTTACACAAAGCCAATATCTTAAAGCTAAACAAATCAGATAAGCAAACCTCGGGACAAAAATAAATAAAACAAATAATCTGAATAAATATATAATCAAAATAAGTAAATAATAATAAACAAATTAATGACCTATGAATGAACGCATAAAAACAAGTAAATGTAATAATAATCAGCAACAACTAATTAAGTAATCAGTAATAAATAACGAATAATAAGCTAACACTATAAAATAGCTACAAATACCTATACTATAACCCATAATGAACCATTGAGCAGTATATATAAATAATCGAGTCAAAATACAACGCGCATGGTCTGAAGTTTGCATTCAAGCATGAAACAGACTGTCGCCTCTGGGTGTTGAATTCAATATACACTAATGCATTTACAAACGCTCTATCTCTGATTTTAAGCCCTTTTACTCACGCAAATAACATAGCACATCACGCAATAAATCCCGGGCCTGACTAATAAAACAACAACTTTTAGGCAAGATTCGACTTTATTTATCAACATAGTCTCCTTCTATGATGATACACTGATTACAACGCTTCTCTAATAATTCGTTGTCTTTTTTTGCAGAACAATTTGTTCTTGGCCTCAAAATACGCCTCAGTTTCCGATATCATTTTTTCATTGAAGCCAATTTTTTTTCTTTGGAGCGTTCTTTTGAGGTCTGCAAACAGTCAGTAGTCGCTGGGAGCTATATTTGTAGAATAGGGTGGGTGCAGACGCAATTCGAAGTGCAATTCATGTAGTTTTGCTATCGTTGTGATCGACTTGTGCGTTGTCTTAATGAAATATAATTTTTTTCTTCTTCATTTGTGGCCGTTTCTTGGCGATTTTTTTCTCAATAATGCTATATAATATTCGCTATTGATGGTTCTTCTTTTCTCAAGATAATCGATGACAAAATACCTATTGCATCCCCCAAAACTATGCCTGCTGATGTTTGCGTCTTTGGTCGCTTTGGACTGCTTTCACCTGCTGCTGTCATCCACTCAGCTGGCTGCCGATTTGACTCCGGAGTGAAGTGGTGGATTCACCTTTCATCCATTTATCACATATTTATGCAAAATCTCCTTGTTGCGTTGAAACAGTTGCAAACAATGCTCTGAACCGTCGACGCATTGTTGCTTTTGATTGAACGTGAGCAAACGCGGCACCCACTTTGAACACAGCTTTCTCATTGACAAAAATGTAAAATGGTGCATACACCGCCTTCTGATATGTTCAACTCTTCTGCTATATCACACAACTTTAATTTACGATCGGCCAAAACGAGCTTGTGGATTTTTTTGGTGTTTTCTGGGACAACTGCCGATTTGGTGCGACCTGGGCGTTCAGCTGTGACACTATCTCCCGCAGGGATACTCTCCCCTTCTCCCGCGGGGATACTTTCCTTTGGTTGGTTGAAAACAACGGAGAGAGAAATCGATACTGGCAATGTTATTAGAGATCTATTGCGTCACGCAATATGGGCTTAAGAAAAAAATAATTTTATTATTTTTCAAGTACTTCTAAAAGCAGGGAGCATAAAATCTAATTGTTTTGGAAAAATGTACATTTCTCTTCTTTCATGTTTGTATAAATTTCGCTCCTTTCATGTTCATATAAATTTCCCTTCTTTTGGAGTTGAAATGTCGATTCCGCTAACGCGTAGACAAAACAAGTGTCAGAGTGATTTAATAAGGTCACCCGAAGGCCAAGGCCGCTGGTACACAGGAGTCCGTGATAACCCGAAATGAATCAAGCTCCGATATGAGTTGGCAAAATCTCATTCGTTGAGCTAAAAACTTCCGCAAATCGAGTGGGCGGAAACCGATTTCATTGGCCGAAGGCTGTGAGCCGGCCGGATCTCTAGAGAGGATCGAAATTGGTTATAAAAATAGATGCTCGACAAGAAAAGTTCAGTTTGTTAAGAGATTTCGAGCAGAGAGCCACCGCCGTCAACCCCACCACATTCTACGCCAGCGGCCGCCTTCGATTCGGCACATTCCGTCAGATTCCGATAAGGACCCGAAAGAACTTTGCTGTTTTAAAAGTTACATAAAAAATTGACAAACCTGATTATAGAGGATTAACGAAAAGACTTTAATGAAATACGTGAAGAGACTTTGGCGAAAATTTGAAGAGATCTGTTTATTTCAACGCTAACAAAACTTAGACATTTTACTTGAAGATTAGAAGCTATGATGCTTTTGGCGAACTTTCTCTCTCCGTTATAAATATCATTTTCGACAACTGTATTCTTGGGAAAAGAAAGACATTGTTTTTTCTTTATATAAAGACATTCTACGTAACTCTCCAGGCGTGTTCGACTTCGTTCATTTATTTTATTCATTTTTCTTTTTTTTGGTGCCGTAATGTTTTTTTTTCAAACCACAAGTGTACACTAGTGTCCAGACTAGCTAAAAGGGACGACTATTAAGATCGCAAGATGAGACTTCTGGGATCTAATCATAACGTGGGACAGTGGCTCGTTTCTGCATCAGACGTCCTGTAAATCCAGCTTTTGTGGCGACATCATCGGACGGGATCGTCACGACCAGCAACAGCGACCAAGCCAACCGTACAACCGAGTGGCTGTGTCACAACTGGGAACATCACGACCGTCGGCGAGAACGAGCGTCACATTAGACAGACGGCCAGCCCGGCCTGAGGTGTCACAGCTGGTGCTGTTTCGACCAGGATCTGGCCTTAGGACAGCCAGCCGGCCTGAAGTGTTACACAGCATCATTTGTGCCTGTATGACCGCGTTTAAAGTTAGCATACTACTTCTTAACCGTTGTTTCTGACGGAGAAGAATCCGAATAAACCTTATCAAGCATTGTTTTGCTTGAACAGTATTTTTCACATCAGAAAGCAATATTTTATCAACACACGAAATTCAGATTTTCCATTGTTTTGGAAAATTGCGATAGTAGCTTCACTTAAGTAACTGTAATTGGTAAACTAATAATCTGATTAGGCCCAGATTTTGTCACGTGCTATTTGAAGGTTAGTACTTCATAAAAATCATATGGATTTTTTTTTATTAGTGGCGCCATCTATATGTCAAGCTCGGGACTTTTTGAGTGATGTGTTATGTTAGCTTGAAACTATTGCCATCTAAATAATGCAAAAATGAAAATATTTCTGACGTCTCATTTTAGCAGATATATTTACTAAAATTACTTCAATTGCTGACGAGTAAATTTATTTAATAAAATCGCCATTGGCTTTAACCACGACTCCCAGATAACTTCGAGATCGGCAACACATCTGGATGGTCTCCTTGTTTAAGTCGGTGATTGCTGCCATACACCTTGCTTTCAGTTCATATTTGGTGATGCAAGTAGTTTTTGAACTCTCGCTCAACTACGCCCCACACATACTAATTAAAGATGTTGCCGTATGGAGAGTTAGGTGGCCAGATGTAAGGGTGATGTAGTCGCGGAAATTGTCTGATAACCAGAACTTAGGCTCTCCTGATTGTGAGGCATGGTGCAGGGTCCTGTTGTCAGACATCAGTTCCATCAGCAGCCAGCCTCTTGAGCCAAAGCGGCGCTACCTCCTCAAGGCATTTGATGTAGGTCTCCGTGTTGAGTCAAACTCTGTGGAAAGATTAATAGAGGCCATAACAAATGACAACTCCAAACATCTTCATAATCATCATTAAATTCATCCAACACTTTCCTAATTCTCTGCACTGTCCTCAGATTGACATTCAAACACTCTCAAAAATGATCATATTAAAGATTCCTGCGCGAATGCAAAACAGTTACAGTATGTCGTTTTCAAATTTCTAGTGAAGTGAATTGCGTCATTGTGCTCTTTTTCTCACAAACGGTTCCTAACTGAATCTACAATACTGTGCAGTTCACAAAATTAAAAATAAACAAGCGCTAAATTAAAAATATAAATTGTTGACAATTTACCCATCGCACCATATATATATATATATATATATATATATATATATATATATATATATATATATATATAAATAATCAGAAATTACAACATGAATATGTTATAATATCACTACAAAGGTAGCTATTTTGTTTCGACACTTCTTGTGTCTTATCAATAGATATATATATATAGTTTCCCTCATCCGTTATTGTCCTTGGAGTCATCTCCAGCGAGGGAGACGTCAAGTTTCCGTTATTCTTTTAAAAGGGCCTGAAAGTCACCGCTGAGATCTACCAGGAGGTGCTGAGGACCGTGGTGAAGCCCTGGATGGACGAGATCGCCGATGGACGCCCCTACGTCTTCCAGCAAGATTCCGCTCTTGCACACAAGGCCAAGACGACCCAGGCGTGGCTGCTCAACAATGTTCCCCACCACTGGTCACCCGACTTGTGACCGCCTTGCTCACCCGACTGCAACCCCCTTGACTATTTCTTCTGGGGGCGTGATCTAGACCAAGACCAATAAGCACGCCCACAACACGGTCGACTCTCTGAAAGCTGCTATCGTGAAAGCGTTCTCCTCTATGGACAAGGACATGGTCGCCAAAGCGAAATCCGGAAGTCTTTTGGAATATTTTGGCAAGCATAATGAGTAAAATTTTCAGACTACTAAATGTTGAAAAAAAAAAGAAAAGTTTGCATTCTTTAACTATTAGGATATATATCTCATCCATTTATGTGCATAAAACTTAGATTGCATGCATAGTTGATGAATAATTGGTGACTTCAAAGGAACTACTGCTAATTCGATCGATAATTCAGAATTCCTTCGAAACGTACTTTGAAGCATAATGTCAATTTTTCATACATCTAAATGTATAAAAATAAAAGAAGTATGTGTCCTCTAATTATTAGGACATGAATTACTTCCATTTATGTGCATAAAACCCAGATTACATGCATGTTGTATGAATAATCCGGGATTTCAAAGAAGTACGGTTAATCCGATCGATGATCCGGGAAACCATCGAAATATTTTATGAAGCACTAGAAATATAGTCCGGCGTAGCTCGGGTGTAATGAAAGCTTTAAAACTAATCCATGGTCCTGGAGCTCAGACTCTTTGGATGTTGGCAATAAAGACTAAAAAGCAATAGTTGTTTCCAGTTAAAGCGAAACCGTAGACTGAAAGAAAAATGAATGGATGTAAGTCAAATTTTGATTCCCTGGTATCGATATCAAATAAGTTTTTTTCGTCGTAAAATGAATTTTGAAGGCTAAATAAGTCCTCTGATTAAATGGTATCATAGCTGAGACTACGAACTAAAATTATACGTACTTAGAGCCAAACCCGAAGCAAAAACTAAAATAAAAGGGCTGAAAAAATACAGACATACAGTCAGATAAACAGACACACACACACACACACACACACATCTTGCCTTATATATATATAAATATATATATTTTAATTCAGATACTTTAATCCAAGCGGAAAAAGCAGGAAGGTAAATTCCAAAAACCCGATCCTAATTAATATTAAAAATTTTATTTTAATATTAAAAAATGATACAGGAAGAGAGCTCCATGTAATAAAATATTACAGAGCAAATATAAATTAAAAAAGGATTAATTCAATGATGTTGGGTGATCATTTCGATATAAAAATCCTCACGGGGGATAACACATCACCTCAGCAACAGAAAAATCCTTTCAGAAACTGGCTGAAAGGATTTTTCTGTTGCCGAGGTAATGCGTTATCCCCCGTGGGGATTTTCATATCGAAATGATCATCCAACATCATTGAATTAATCCTTTTTTAATATATATATATATATATATATATATATATATATATATATATATATATATATATATATATTATCGATTTTCTGCACTATTGTAAGAACTGCAACATTGAAATTTCTGAATATCGTTTCTTATGTCTTTGTCTATGAGTGTATCAAATTTGATTATAATCGGACCACTCCTTCTATAACCCGATCTTTTCGATTATCGATTTTCGATATTTATCGAGGGTACCTAGCTAAAAACACTCGCA
Organism: Ascarosepion bandense; assembly: GCA_037127315.1. Lineage (NCBI taxonomy): Eukaryota > Metazoa > Mollusca > Cephalopoda > Sepiida > Sepiidae > Ascarosepion > Ascarosepion bandense. Next base: position 1,175,995 of record JBBBDQ010000279.1, read on the forward strand.
GCCGCTTATAGTACAACTGTGTAAATTTTCAAGAAAATCGGTTCAGTCGTTTCGGAGTCTATAGGTAACACACACACACACACACAGAGAGAGAGAGAGAGAGAGAGAGAGAGAGAGAGAGAGAGAGAGACAAAGTTCCATTTATAAATAAAATAAGTTTAGATAATGAGTCAAATTCTGACATTGAAATGAAGAAAAATGTGAGAAGTTTTCGTCGTCTAATTATAAGATTATAAATCACTTTCATTTATAGGCACAAAACCCATATTGCATACATATGGGATGACTAATCGGAGACTACGAAGTAACTACAGCAACTGAACAATAATACGTAAATCCTTCGAAATATTTGACCAGGCATAATGTTCCAACTTTTCAAACATCCAGTTTAGAAAAATCAGAGAAGTGTTCTTCCTCTATTTATTAAGGACAAAAATCAATTCATGTACATAAACCCATCTTTCATGCATATTGCATGAATAATCATGGACTTAAAAGGAACTACCGTTAATACGATCGATAATCCAGAAATCCTTTGAAACTTTTGGCCAAGCATAGTGAGTCTATTTTTTTTTTTATTATCATCATTAGTTTTTTATTATTATTATTATTATTATTATTATTATTATTTACTATTATATATTATTGTATGTTATTTATATTGTTTAATTATAGGTACTAAATCGCTGAAAAAATAGCATAGTATGAAGAAAAAAGGTTCCAAAATTAATAAAAACAAACTTTTTCTTTCAAAATGTTTGTTATTTTTAAGAGGAAAGATCAGAGAATTTTAAAATAATTTTTTAAATTTTTTTAATCGTTTCTAAGACGTTCAAAATTTGGTAAAAATCTTGTCTATATTTTAGTTATCAGGGAGCCAAATCGTTACGAAAGCTTACAATGGAAAACGTAAAATTACATAACTCGCTTTTTTCCGGTGATAAACACATTAATTTGGAAATTCTTCTAAAAATCAAATAATTGTCGAATTTTAATTAAACTTTTAGGATTTATTTACAAATGAATGAAATTATTTTTGAAATTAATATTTTAAAAAATATTGTTTACCTTCCATGTACATTCATAAAATTTCAAGAAATTAAATTCTCCACTATTTACATAATTTGGACTATTGCTCTCATCTTCGTTGCCATTTTTACAACGTTTCAGCCGTTGTACGCTCCGACCTTCTTCAGGTGTTAGGAATTTCGAACCGAACCCTTTATTACGATAATTGAAGTATATCATTCTCATTCGTTACTCGAAGCCGCTTCTGCTAGTCATTCGTTATCTCCCTTTAACCCGACTCTCTAAGTTATTTATTCACCACTGCAGTAGCCTGGTATTGAACTCACAACTCTTTGGGTCAAGTCACTAGAACTAAACAACGCTTATATCTACTGGGACATGTGTCCTTGAAGACAACAACGATTGGATTTCTGGGACTTATAATATTTCAGTAACCTTTTTTTACCACAGTTCATATTGCAATTTTATGATGTTAATGTTTTTCTCTAGTATTTTTTACCAGAGTTCATATTGCAAGTTTTGATGTAAAACTGAATACACCAAGAAAATGGAAGATCTCATTAGAAGTGGTAGCTATAGCAATATAAAGAAAGACCCCAAGTTGAAAACGGAACGACAGCTGTCGCAGATCCTAATCAAGAACAAGGATCACTTCCAGCCTAGAACATACAGACAATTGTCTCAACGTTACAATAAGCTCCTTCATATGTATCGTCTACCTAAGATTCTCAAAGACGGTATTCCGCTCAGGCCGATTGTTAGTAGCCTAGGCTCGTTGTGCCACACTCTGAGTGGCTTCCTTGTAGATATAATTGACCCACTGATAGGAACGTCACCACCATATGTCCGAAATTGCGCTCATTTCTTAGAACTTATCAAAGATAGTTCCATCCAAAGCAACCAGATGGTGAGCCTGCATGTGGTGAGACACTATCGGTAGTCAGGGACAGACTATCCTTGGACTCATCCCTAGGAGAACGTACCAGTATTCCACTAGATAACCTGATGGAGATGCTGACTTTCTGCACACAAACAACGTACTTCGGACTGGGATCAGACATATATATCGACAGGATGAAGGCTTAGCAATAAGCTTGCAGTAATCACCATCAATAATGTATAGATGGAATACTTTGAAGAGAAGGCATTAGAATCCACAGTTCTAAAGCCAACTCTATGGCTGAGATACGTTGATGACACCATGAGGAGGTCCAGACGCTATTATACCATGTGAACTCAAGATTATCGATACAATTCACTATGGAAAAAAAGAGTAACAACAAATTGGCATTCCTGGATATGATAATAACTCGAACAAAGGTGGGGGTGGGGGGTTCAAGACATCCGTATACCGCAAGTCAAAATTCACCGGACAATAACTTTAATTCCTACTACCCATACAATGTGAAGAAAAAAGGATTGCCCGCGTCAGAGGCAGCGACTCAGAAATATATGAACATGAAATGGTCAGTATAAGCAGTACGCTACAATGTAATAATTATCCAGGGTGCATAATAACAACTCCAGGGAATATGGAAGAAAGGGTGCATGAGAATAACAACTTCCAGAAAACAGCTTCCGTCTGCCTACCCTATGTAAAGGGGCTATCGGATAAAATACAACATCAGGACGATCTTCATAAGTGGTTCTACACTTCGCAGGTATCTCACCCGAGTAAGACCCCTAACAGAGAATGATATGACTAAGGACTGTGTGTACGCCATTTCATGTATCTGTAGAAAGAAATATAAAGGAGAAACAAGCCACCCCCTTAAGGTAAGGCTACAAGAACATGGCAAAGCCGTAGCACAACGGGAGATAGAAAAATCAGGCATAACTGACAACATATGGAGGGAGAAAGGGATCACCGCCTCCTATAGGATGAAATTCAAATGATAGATAGAGAACGCTACTAGAAACTCCGTAAACTTAAGGAATCAGAGCATATGCTAAGCTGCAAAAATCTCCTAAGCCGACCAAGCATAGAGATGAATACAATATAGGAAGCAGTAATACGGAGTGCTAGAGAAAATCATTAGTATCAAAAATTGCAATATGAGCTCTGGTAAAAATACTAGAGAAAACCATTAACATTAAAAAAATAACAGAGAAAACCATTAACATTAAAAAATTGCAATATGAACTCTGGTAAAAGAAACAAACAAACAAAAAAAGGTTACTGAAATATTAGGTCTATAAATCCCGGAAATTTAATCGCTGTTTTTTTCTCGATTAATGATTAAAGTTTAAAAGAATTGTTTTCTTCTTTTTTTTTTAATTATAATAATTTATAAAGTTTCAAAAATATTTAGAATATATTTCTAGTGACTTGACTCAAAGAGTTATGAGTTCAATACCAGGCTACAGCATAACTTTGAGAGTCGGGTTAAAGGGAAATAACTACTAGAAGCAGCTTCGCACAAATAATGAGAACGATATACCCCAGTGATCGTAATTTAGTTTCGAAATTCCTAGCATTTGAGAAGGCTGCCGAAGCACCATAAAATGGCAACGAAGATAAAGACAATAGCCCGAATAATGTAAATAGTGTACATACTACCTCATCTCAGAAATATAGATTCCGTAGGCAAAGCTGGTTGTATTAGTTAAATGCATGAGTCATTGGGTGAAATAAAAAAATACAATAAAACGATGACATTATTTAATTAAATAAGTTTTTAATTGCTTTAATAAATTACATAAATTTCAGACATGGTAGTCTGAAGAAAAAAAATTGTTTTCGATAAATAATGATATTAAAAAAAAATGTTTTCATTTTTGTTTTTTTAATTATAATAATTTATAAAATTTCAAAAACATTTTAAAAGTATCTCCACGACTTGTAGACATTTGGTTGGTAGGTTATAAAGCCAAGACTCGATAATCGAAAATTGACAAATTTCATACAAATCATCTCGCCAAAAATTTAAAAAAAATAATTTTCAATTTTTTTGTTTGTTTGTGCATTTGAAGTTTTTTTGTATGGTAATTTCTATGTGTACATTAAAAGGTCATGTGTTTCAGGGTTTCTTTCCTTTACCGGAAAAAAATTGTACAATTATGTCACTTGTGATAGCCATACACCTGTCTCATCTCGCATCAAATTTGAAATACGGTGGTCAGGTCAAAAAGTTCAACTCTGTGTTTAAGAAATAGTTTTATTCTAAATGTCATGCTATGAATAAGTAATACTTGTGTAAATCAGATTAATTTAACATTAAATTTGATAAATTTTTAAATTTGATAATTTTTTTTATGTATATTTTATTCTTACAAAACTTTTCCAACCGTGAATTAACTTTTGTTTACAAATGTGTCGATCTCTCAAAAATCGTCGAAAACTTGAAAAATTAAAAAAAAGAAAAAAAACAAAACAACAGTTTATGTTCCGATCAAGGTAATGTCTGTTTGAAATACACCAGAGTATTTTGCTTACTGGAAATAGTAAATTTAATCATTTAGCTATCAATTAAACCTAAAATAAAAGTATTAAGAAAACATTTTTATTATTTTTAAAAATTCAATTTGAATGTTAGTTATCGAAAATGAGTAGAGGAACCTATTTAAATTTAATATTGTAATGATATCGTATGGTAATTTATATGTTTGTTTCATATCTACATATTATTACTTAATTATGTTATTGTAATAATTTTAATGTATAGATATTTTGTATTTTAATATATATTATTTCATTGAAAGATTCTTACCGTGAGCATCTTATTTTTCAATATTATGACCAAGTGTAAATATACCAACAAATACCTGTTAGGATCATACAATCATGGATAAAAATGTTCTAACTTCTCTTAATTTTGAAATTTGCGCGTTCATAAAAAATCCCTGTAACGGTAAAATCAATTATTGTAAGTCGGCTGAAGATGCCGAAAGGTAGAAACCTGGGTTGCGTAATCACTCGTTTACAAAATATTCAAAAGTTCTATAATATAATTGCATTGAACACTTTGCAATACAACTTTGTACTGGTCTAAATTAATTATGACAAAAAACTAAATAATTATATATATACGAGTGAGTACAGAACGAAGAAAGAAATTTTTTTTCACTGTCCAAAACATCAATTTTAAAACAGTGCTCGATATATGATGTATAGAGCTGTGAATATTTATTATAAATTATGTTTTAGAACATGTACATAATTTTTTCTATATATGTCCTCTCCTCTAGAATCATATGTTTGTTTCAACGTTGGATGTCCAACGTTTCGTCAGGAGGAATACGCAAGAGCTGTTTATATTTGGTTCGTTGTTGTTGTGGGATTGATTGGGGTTATTGATAATGAAGGGAATGTGTCTTCCGTTTTGACCGTTAGACTTTTGAAGAACTTGGTGTGTAAGTGCTAAATTGTTGATTAATGGCATTATCTGTTGGAATGTACGTTTTTATCGGTCGGGTATATCTTTTGGTTAGAATTTCGAATAACGTGGTGTGTGGAGGGGTTTGATTACTTGGTCAGTTTTGTGTGTTTGTGTGTTTTTTTTTTTGTGATTGGGGAACTTATCTTGTTTGTTGAATTTTTAGGACGGCGTCATGGTTGGCTAGTGTTTGGTTAATTGATGTCTGTTGTTACCAGGCCGATTTTATGTATTCTCTTTCATCTTGTGGCGAGGCTTTCCCCTCGGGGTTCCTTAGATAGACGTGATAGGGGTGGGGTGTTTTTTCATTTTAATTTTGATTTTTTCGGTACGGAATATTTTTTTATTTTATTTTTGTTTTTTCTATTTTTATTTTAGCGGGATAGGGTTTTTTTTTTATTCAAGTTTGGAGTATTATTGTATTTAGGCGAAGTTATTTCCAAAAAATCTAAACTTGTATTTTTTAGGAAGTAAATGCAAATTTGTATTTTATCAGTTTTTTATATAAAGTTGTATATTTAATCTTAATTTTGAGTTTAAAGGATCGGTTTTTTCTTTTAATTTTTAATTTTTTCTATAAATTATCGTTTGGTATCCTGTTTATTTCTTTTAATTTTTTATTTTATTTATTTAGATATTTTTGTGGGTATTAGACCTTACTTTACGGATTTATTAGATCGATCTTTTCTATAGCATTTTTTATCTTTTATAATAAAAATATCTAATTAAATTTCCAGTATTTTTAGCATGATTGTAGGGTTAGATCTTTAATGTGCTACAGTTTATTTTTGTGTATGATATAATTATTCTGAAATAGTATATTTAATCTTAATTTTGAATATAGGAATTGTGATTCTTTTTCGAGTTTGGGAGCCATTTTTTTTTCGTTTAATTTTTTTCGTTTAATTTTGATTTTTTCAGTACGGAATATTTTTGTATTTAAGTAAGGTCATTACGGTAAGTAAGGTTATTGCTGTAGACTTTAGTAATAGTTTGGGAGCCTGTTTATTTCTTTAATTTTACGTTTTATTTATTTAGATGTTTTTGTGGGTATTAGACCTTACTTTAAGGATTTATTAGATCGATTTTTTCTATAGCATCTTTAATCTTTTATAATAAGAATATCTAATCAAACTCCTAGTATTTCCTAGCATGATTGTAGGGTTAGGTCCCTTATGTGCTTGCAGTTTACTGTGGTTTCGTGCCTCTGATTTAAAAGCTTGTTACCATTTATATATTTAAGGATCTCTATTTTTTCTTGAAGGCAAAGAAAACATGGTTCTTTTATAGATTTTGCTGTTCTTGCTTGTTTGAGGATTTTCCATTTAACCTTAGGTGTTTTATTTTTGTCTTTTAATTTCCAAAAGTATTTGGAGAGAGATGTCATGTTTTGTTTTTCTTTGTTATTGAAGGATGAGAGGTGAGTGTAAAAGCGCTTTTTAAATACGTTCATGGTATTCCTAATATATATTTTTTCATCTTTAGGATTTTCTATGGATGAAATCGAACACATATATATCAGAAATTTCGTCAGACATTCATTGGTTGGGGTTTCTACAGTTAGAAAGGTTGTTATCACGAGACGGACTTGTATTAGTGTTGGATTTATTTTTGCTGTGTATTTTTAATATTTTGGTGTTATGCATTTTGATTATTTTTTTCTAGATTATTGGAACAGCTATAGCTTAATTTTATGGTACTTTTATTGAAGATTTTGCTCAGAGGGTTATTTTTGGAAAAGTGCTTCTCTACTAATTTAAGAAATTTATGCCCCAGCTTGAAGTTAACTGATTGATTGAATGGAGGGTTATACCATATTATTTTCCTGCATCTATTTTTGCTTTTTAGACTTTTGAATTTTTCCACAAAGCTGATTTTTGATGATTTATACCCGCTTTCATTAAGGATTCTATTATAAATTACCTTGTGCTTATCAAATATCTCTTTACTGGATGAGTGTGTGTTAATGCGACGTTCTACCGATGATGGGATGTCCTTAACAATGGAAGGTGGGTGATTAGAGTTGGGGTTTATATATATTGGGTTAGCGTTGTTTTTCATGTAAGGTTGGAAAGTGTTCGATACTAGGTCTAATGTTATCTCTAGGAAGTCTACTTGCTTGATATTGTGGTTAATCACTACGTTATGGCCAAAGGATTTAAAAACTCTATGGATTCATTTTCTGGTTTTATCAACCTTACATCCAGTAGATTTATCAATTATCATTAGTCCGTCGCCCCTATATAGTCCTATCCTGCTCGTTTCTATTTCCTTATGTGCAGTTAAGTTGTACAGTAAGAATAATCCAATCAGATCCGAAGCCTCTGCAGAATCCAGGGCACCCATGGATAAATCAAAGTTCTTCTTTGAGTTCTTAGTCCAATGTTCGTTCTCGTGGATTATAACTGATTTCCTGCAGTTCAGGATAATTTTGACCTCATCCTCTGTGATGTCTGAGTAGAATTCCGCGAACTCCAGGGCGAGGCCGAATAGGTTCTCCGAAATTGATGGGTAAAAATCCACAATGTCAAATTGTAAAAAGGTGGCATTATTTTTTCCACCAATTTTTTCAAACCACTCGATTACGTCTACCGTACCTTTCCACTGCGTTAGTTTAATTTTATTTTTTATTTGTTGGTTGACCCTCTCTAATACTGTTTTACTTATCCTACCTATTTCGGATTTTGTGGGGTTTATTATCCTTGTAGGTAATTTGCTGTAAAAATCAGGTTTGTGGTCTTTCAAAAGCACATATGCTTCTTTCGTTGCTATTTTGGGGACTCTGTCACTTATTTTGGGGACTCTGTCACTTATTTTCAATTTGTCTGTAATTAGTTTATCTTCCTGGTTTATTCTGTCTATGTCCTTTTTGTGTTCTTTGTTGATTTTCCTGTATTTTTTTTTTTTTTAATAAGATCCTTGTATTCATTTGGGTCCATCTTATAGAAATTCGATGTTTTGTCTGATTTGACAAAGACCTTATCTGATTTGTGTATGTTGCTGACTATTGTGTCTAAGTGATTTTGGAATTTATTTTTGTGTTTGTGGAAAGTTATTTTGTTTATGGTTTCGAACAAGTCATTTTCAAAGTTAAGAAGTTTGTCTGTGAGGGGAGCGGTTCTTAGGTTTTTAAATCCGAATGTGTTATTATTTGTAGCTCCATGTCCTTTAATGAAGAAGTGCGCTTTCCATCTCATTCTTCGTACTAGGTCTTCAGTTTTTAGGACCAGCTATTCCTGTTTGCTTGGGATAGTAATATATATGTATATATGCACACACACACACACACACACACACACACACACACACACACACACACACACACACACACACACACACACATATATATATATTTATTTTTATATATATATTATATATAATTATTTATTATTAGTGATATCTCACAAAAGAGACATCACTAATAATAATCTAACAAATGTATTAGTGATTCACAGAAATAAATTCAACCACAATTTCGATTTTAAAAACTCCACACTAATAAAAAGAGTAAACAATTTATTCAGAAGAAAAGTTCTCGAGAGCGCCGCCATCCAGTACTACCAAAACATCAGTTTGCGCCCTGGATTTTTCCCAATTTCACCTTTACTTATGGAAATTATACTAAAACAGACTAACATACATAGGGAAAATTTAAAAGAAAACGGTTGAATTTCCCTTAATTTTAACATCTCGTGACTTTGCACTACACATGAAGGAATTCTAAAACAGACTAACATACATATAAAAAAAATTTTCAAAGAAAACGGTTGAATTCTCTTCATTTTAATATCTCGTGACTTTGCACTACATCTGAAAAAATTCTAAAAACTAAAATATATATATATATGAACGATGCATAAATGCGTAAGTAGCTACTGTTCATAAAGTCTGTCATTTCTCCATAGTGCTCAATCGGCGTGTGAGATAGTTTCATAATATATATATATATATAGCTTCTTAATTAACAACGACAATTGATCCATGGCTTAACCACTGTTTCTAAAACATCTATGTAGATAGAAGAGTTTACTCTGAGATTTTGTAGAAAAAAGTAAAGAGGCATCTCCTATTCTTCATTGCTGACAAGCCTCAAATCATGACAGTTGGAGGAAATTTTTGGGAACTTCTGAAGGGTCTGCACATAACCATCTGTCATTTCTTCTGTTTACTTCCTGATCTTGCTCAAAGTTTTTCTCGTCTGAGAAGTATCATATGACATCTTTCTCCCCTGGATTTTTTAGTTTGTTTAGGAGCCTCTTAGATCTGATTAAGTGATTTTCCTGTACATTTTCTCATTACATTAGACTTGTATTTGATGTCTTCGTAGACAACATTTCGGATTGTTCCTTCTGACACATGGTGTTCTTTTGCAATCAATCTTATGGATATTCTGAGATTACCATCAATGGTCTGCTGCACTTGCTAAATAAATCCATGTGTTTTAATGATATCAATTCGTCTAGAATGTTTCTTACGTTTTGATACTAGAGAAACATTTCTATCTTTGGCCTCTAACTCCTTGCGAACTTATAGACGAAAGATTTAGCTACTTTTAAAAATCGTGCTATTTCTAAATTGCTATGTTCAGCCTTTATAGCCAAAATAACTGCGTGCCTCTTTATTTCTTGTTTAAGCATAGAGTCTGCCATTGATAATTTAATTCTGAAATATAGAAAATATAAAGTCAAATAATATGCTGCTATAGTAAAATAACATATCTCCTCAAATACTTTACGTTCTCTGTATATATATATATATATATATATATATATATATGTGTGTGTGTGTGTGTGTGTGTGTGTGTAAAATTAAAACAAAGCCACAGTTACTTATTATATACATTTATTTTCAATTTTATATTAAGTTCTTCAGACCTGATTAGTTGACGAGAAAAATGTTGCTCGTATTCGAGTTCGAGTGAGACCGATATTTCGACTTCTAATTTTCCTTCAATCCGGTTGCACAACACTTACTTCATATTTCATTTAGCTAGTGTACAAACCTCAACAGGACCTATCTGACGTGCTCTATCGAAAAACATTACTTGTGGGAATCAGGAATCTCTATGTTCAACGTTGTAGTGGTGAGTCACTAAAAACTCGGGAAGAATACGACAGAATCTGTTATTATAGCCGACAATTGAGTTCAGCATCAATTTTAACTTAGAGCTGGAAAGGATATCCAATTTGTTCCTCTGCCATCAGATAAGTAGTGATTCTTGTTTTAAAACTTTAAATAGATTTTCACTATTACTTGATATACACTAAATCTAGTTCTTTATATATAAGTATATAAAGTCCTGTACGTTGAATTGTATGTTGCATATGTTTTTGTCTTTTTTTGTGTTACTGTTTTTTACTTTCCTCCCACTATTGCCACACACACACACACACACACACACACACACACACACACACACACACACACACACACACACACACACAGTATTTGTTTTGAATTTTTTCTGTTTGAACATATTATAATGTGAGCAGAATAATTATGCTTTTGTATCTGTAGATGTATGTGTCTGCTTGTGGCTATGCACGTGAGTATATTAAAATCAGATTGTATGTTGCACAACCCGCCTACTCGAAATCCCTATGCTCGAGCTCTGTGACGTCATTATGATGCTATGAGGTTCCGCACTTTATGCAGACAGGTAGAGAATACACTGCATCGTATGATTAAATTTCGTGTTTTCTAGGACGAAGCACTTTCAGAAAAACTACCTTCTTATCGACAAATACCACCACTGCTACTATTAATAATAATAATAATAATAATAATAATAATAATAATAATAATAATAATAATAATTCTATTTCATTAATTTTTCTATGGTTTCGATGGTAGTGGCAAAACGAAAGATAGCGTCAAATAAGTTGCAACAGAGGTATCTGTTTCTTCTTTTGATAAATATAGAAGACTGATGATAGGTTGTTTAACACGCCTGATAGACCATAAATTGATAGGGTATTCATTGCAGTCGTTGCTATCGTATTGGGAAACAAGACACCTGCGTAAGAATGCATACTTCAAAAAAAGCTTTCAGTTTCCACTTCAGCCACGTAGAAAGAAAATTATTCGCCTCCGCAAATTATCCAAAACATCCGAGATTATTTATGCAGTAGATATGTTTTACAAATTAAGCCAAATTATAAAAAATTAAATGGAAAAAAAGGTCTGTATATGTCCATATCGGTTAACATAAAATTTCGTGCAATTTAATACGTAAAAAAGTAATATGTTTTCAAATTTCGACATTATCTTTATTGAACAACACATTTACCATATTCTGTCTGAATTTCTGAGGAATTGTTATCATTTACATTATTTACATGCTGATACCCTGAAAAATGAAAAATGGTCATTGGCATGAGAACAATTTACCTCAGTAGATTAAATAAAGGGTTCAGCTTGAAGTTTCGGTAAGGTTACCCGAATCGACAGACAACTGATGCAGGCTGGATGGCGAACGGCTGAAACGCTGTGAAGGTAAAGAGAATAAACCTCATTTAAATAATGTAAAATATTTACCATTTTTCTCACTCTTTTTTTTTATTTTCAAGTAACTTCATAATTCTTTCCCCCTCGAACCTTTTAAGCTTTCTTAGCAAACATCTACTTTAAGTACATTTTGTTATTTTCCAAAGAACTAAAAAGTTCTTTTTAAGGTTTTTTTAAAAGAGATGATAATCTAAAAGTTCAATAATAGATAAATATGGAGTGAAAGAAGCGAAAACTCCCCACTTAAACTGTAATAATTCTGCCCTGGTCAACAAAGAACAAGTGGGTAGGTTGTTATTTTGAAAGAATAACTAATTCTGGTCGCTTTTCGTTAATTGTCGCCTTTAGTGCTCAGTTTCAAGTCAAGTAGGCTTTCCATTTTAGGACAACACAACCATTCGCGCCTCTATTTGTCTGTAGACTATATCAGGCTTATCTACGCTTTTTAAATATCTTTAAATTTGATTCAAAAATTGTTTTGGTAGTAAAATCTTAAAATTGTTTTTAAATTTATTATGCACTATTTTACCAATGTTATTATTTGATGCTTTTTTTTTTCAGTTTTTGCATCAACCACAGAAGTTTACAACTTTTGTATGACATGAGGATCACTGGTGGGTTGATCAAACAAAAGTGGCGGAGAAAGAAAAAAGGAAGAGTCTACTAACTTGGATGATAGTTGTTGAAATTAGCAGGAAGATGGATTGAAAAATTGAGAAGAAAATTAAAAAACGAAATGCACTGAAAAAATATATCAAATAATTCCAAAGAGAATCGAGTCTAAATTTAATTAGACGGAATTCAGTAAAGTTCAGCAAAACCAACACTAACCATTCTTCCCTATTTCCCACCGATAAGAAAAAGACCATTAATGTATCCTCGAAGATAATAATAGAAAAAGAAACATGTTGGTGAAGAAAACTTGATGATTGCCAAAATAACATTCATGATTCCTCTGTACAAAGATCCAGGAAGAAAAAACACCTAGTTTGAATCAGCCACTCAAAAGAGAAGTGTCCCTACAGAGGCTAGCCTAATGCATTTAGCCATTATAATTTCTGTGACATTAGTCCAGAAAAAGTTTCATATTCAACATTAATTCGGATTCTTTTGGATACACGTGATGAAGAAAAATACTGGAGTGACTATGGACAAAAAAATCTGTGTGGTCGATTGTTGTTCGTAAAAACAGAAAAAAGATAAAATTTTTAGATTGGAGATAATTTTCTTTCCCATCCATGACAAGTTGATCAAGAAACAAGCATTATAGGACAAGCTGATAAAAAAAGATTGATAACTGAAAATTCCGTTTTTTTTTTATGCCTACGCAACCTGAAAGGTGGATTCGTTACAAAGACTTAGAGGCTGGGAATGTATGAGAAGGAAGAGAGAAATTAGCACCGCCTATACGAAGCGATGTGGTTGTGGTGCATTGGATATCGGCTCGGAACGAGAAATCGGGGAGCCGAGTTCGAATTCCAGCTGAATTCATTGCATTCACTTACGCGCAAATACCCTTGGGAAAGGTATTAATCTGAGAGGTGTGCTTCTGAACTTTCCCCTGTCCTCTCTAAACTATTTAGCTACTGCCTTTCTGCTTCCTGCTTTCCTGCATGCTAGAAGTTCTCTTCAGTCGTTCCTGTATTTAAGAATTGTGGTGAACCCTCGGACCCATCCAACTATCGCTCTATCAGTCTTCTACCGATATTCGGGAAAGTATTCGAGGCCATAATCAATGCTGAAATAGTTCATCATCTCACTGCCCAAAAACTCTTCTCTGACAGGCAATATGGATTCCGCTTTGCCAGGTCCACTGCCGACCTGCTAACAACTGTAACGGAGTACATGCTACAGGCCCTTGATGAGTCTGACGAGGCTCGCGCGGTTGCTCTGGACATCTCCAAGGCTTTCGACAGGGTTTGGCACCCTGGCCTCCTATGCAAACTACGGGGTTATGGTATTAACGGTCGCCTGCTTGACCTAATCCAATCTTTCTTAAATAACCGCAAAATGAAGGTCGTTTTGAATGGGCGTGCCTCTTCATCCTACAGCACGAATGCTGGTGTCCCACAGGGCTCTATCCTGGGCCCGACGCTCTTCCTTATTTTCATCAACGACCTCCCAGATGAGATCAAGTCCCAAGTAGGCATCTACGCAGATGACACTACAATCTATTCCCGCACCAGTAAGAAACCTGTCGTGGCGGACAGACATAATCTCGCTGCTGACCTTGAACGGTATCTACACTCTGTGGTGAACTGGGGCAAGAAGTGGCTTGTCAACTTCAATTCGTCTAAGACCAAGCTGTTGTCTGTCAACCATTACAGGCAACCTCTCCTGCCTCCCATAAGCATGGACCAAGCGATTCTCTCGGAGAGCAAAACACTACGCCTGCTCGGACTTACCCTGTCCTCAGACCTCAAATGGAACCACTATATTGAATCCATAGCAAAATCTACTGCTAAGAAGGTTGGGTCACTATGTCGATCCAGGATGTTTTTCCGCCTGAATCCATCCTGCATATATACAAGTCAACCATTCGACCGTGCATAGAGTACTGCTGCCATTTATGGTCAGGCCCCTCTGCTGTTCACCTCAATGTTCTCGACAGGCTCCAAAGGAGAGTCAGTAACGTGATAGGCGCTGACTTAGCGGCTCGACTACAGCCACTTTCCCACCGACGAAATGTGGCCTCCTTTTGTCTGTTCTATAAATACTTTCATGGCTTCTGCTCGGACGAACTTAAGTCACTGGTGCCCCCTCAACAGGTGTTTACTCGTGCAACCATACTGGCAACTGGGTCCCACCCATTCACAGTCAGATTAGCCAAATGCAGACGACAATTCTACTCCTGCAGCTTCTTCTCTCGCACTTCCCGCCTGTGGAACTCGCTCCCGTATTCTTGCTTTCCTGACGGCTACAACCTCCAGAAATTTAAATGTAATGTCAATACTCATCTACTAACCACTGGACTCTAGCTCTCTCCCCACCCCCGTATAACCTTCCCTTTCTCTCCACCTATGTATCTGTCATCGCACCTGCTTTCTCAGCTTTCTATTGCTCCTTTCTAACTAGTTTGTACTCCTCACTCTTTTCTAATTAATCTTTTTACAGTTATGTAGCCCCCCTGCACATCAGTGGCATTTCCGCCTTGCTCGGGGTGAAATGATTAAAAAAAAATTCCTTCCAGTTATGGGTTAAATAGCAGGACAGATTGGGTTCTATAGCCTTGGTCGGCAACCAGTCTACCGCAGAAAGCAATGGCAACCTACTGTGGGATAATCTTCTGCCCAGTCAGTCATGTCTCTTTCGAGATATGATCGCCCAAGCGTGTATCACGTATGGCACTTAACTGACTGATATGAAGCGATGGTGTGGGATGAGACGTAAATGGTGTTGGAATTAAGGGGTGGCTTGCTTCCTCTGACCACTCTCAAAAAGAGGTTGTACAACCCCCAATTTTGAAAACCATTTGATTAAATATACTTTGGGAATACGGAATTTTAGAAAATTGTTAATGCCAGTTATGGAAGACATCCGAACTCAGACCCACCCCTGATAGACGCAGGACTTCATATAAGCTGAAGATTTAGACAGACACTGAGAGTCCCCACACTACTGCTACTGAAATCTACGTCGTTCGCCGAGACCTCATGACCGGGACCTAATACCGGCCTTGAAGACCAGAACTTGGAAATTTAATTTACTACTAACACAAACTGCAGACTCCAAAGGGGATCCCGATGTCATTTGATTAGGCCGGAAGGGTTTAAACAGCAAATCGTATATTAAGCAAATCGTTACATTTAAACCCATAGTTAATTCTTTATTCCAAAGGATTTTTTTTATGTAACTCCAAAACTGTTGAACTGTCTTCACTTCAGTTTGCTTCATTAGAGATCTTCTCATCCTCTGAGATCCAAAAATACAAAATGTCAGAGGAATGAATGGTCGTGAACAGACAAATGCCAGTTAAGTCGATTGGAATAGTACCCATCATCACGATGCCAGCGACAAACGAGTAACGCGTTAATGAGTGAGGAGTCAGATAATACCTACAGTGATCTGAAAGAACTTGAAGACCAGCGCGGGTCATAGGGCGACATTATTAGTTACAATTGATGAGATTAGTCTCGTGGGGTTACATTATTGATTACAGTTGACCAGGGTCGACAGGTTAGAATACAATTAGATCATTGCTCTCGAGCTAAGTGCGAACATTCTACAATTGTTATTACGCGTTATGTCGGACTGAAAGTTGCTTTATTTTTCAAGTAAATGAATTTTGCAGTATTGCTCTGAAAAAAAAAATGCCCATTGCAATTTAATCATGTTGCAAGTACCAGAAACGAATAAGGACGTATAAAACCAAGGAAAATCCACAATCTTTGATAGCAGTTTATAGTTTATAGTTGCCTTTATAGCAGCATATACATATACGATTTGAGTTCAGCATATACATTTGCACGTAATTAAGGAAGTTTAGGAAAGATTTGACGGGATGAAGGCCTCCGGGGGACAAAACAAAAATTTACCCTGTGTCTGCTATCAACACTATGTCATCCGCGTATCTTACATTGTTGAGATTGTGGCCACCAATGACGAATCCTGGTAAGGATTTTATTTCTTTCAGAATTGTTTTACTGTACAAGCCGAATAGATAAGGTGAGAAAACACATCCTTGTCTTATGCCGCTTTCTATTTTTGTATACTTGCTGAATTCATTTCCTATCCATATGCAAGCGGTTTACTGCTAATATAGGTTCTTGATTATTCTAATGTATTTTCCGAAAATATCGAGCTTGCTGAACATCTCTAACAAGTCTTTGTAGCGTACTTTGCGTAGTCTATAAAGCACAGATGAAGCTCCGTTTGCATTTGTATTGCTCTTTCAGATAGCATTCTGATCATGAATATCGCATTCCTTGTTCCGGTATCTTTAACGAAGCCGCACTATTTTTGTCATATCTCTGGGCCGATTCTGCTGTGCACTCTGTTCATAATGATTTATTTTGTTATGTGGCTCATTAAGCTGATTGCTAGGTGGAATTCACATTCCTTTGCACCTGACTTCTTAGGTAGTGCTATGAAAATCGATCTGCTTAGGTTCTCCGGTATATTACTACTCTTGTAGATTTCATTTATTATTTCTGTGATTCTGTCTACGCCAAAGCCGTCTAAGGATGTCAGGGTCTCTATTACAATACCGTCGGGTCCTGCTGCTTTGTTCCTGTTCAATGTGGCCAGTGGAGCTTTCACTTTGGTTCACAATATTTCTGGTCCTTATTTCTATGTATTGCTGGTTGCTCTATCTTGTCATGGAAGAGATGTTTAATATACTCATCCAATCTATAAAATATTTATCTTTTTCTAGTATGAGTGTTCTATCTGTTGCTTTTATACATCCTGTTGCTGAGCAGATCATTTGTTTTGTTTTATTTCTTTAATTTTATTGCATATCTCATTTATTTGTCATGCTGAGTCTCTCTGTTTTATTGCATTTGTCATTGAGCCATCTTTCTTTAGACTGTCTACATTTCCTCCTGATTTGTAGTTTCCTGTATACGCTTCCATATTTTGGCATTATTTTCTGTCTCTTTTGCATTCTGTCAAGAATCTCCCCAGTGATCCACTCATTTTTCTTCTGGTATTTTTTTTCTTTAGGATGATGTCGTTCGCTGATGTCAATACAACTACTCTTAGTGCGTCCCATTTCGATCTTCCGTTTGCAATTTTTCCTTCGTATTTCTTTTCCACGCTGTTCGTTTATATTTCCTGCAGATTCGTGTCATTTACAAGTCTGTTGTATTCTAGTTTTAGGGTTGCCTTAGGTTTCTTTAATCCCCGTAGTTTCATCCTTCTACTAATCTCAAAAGCTCTGTTTTTGATACATGACCATGACTCAGTAAAACGAAAACGAGACTCACAACGACTGTGATATACAAAGGGTGGATAAAATGAGCAGTTTAAGGCAAACAAGTCAGTAGCCGGCTGCTGATACCGGCTACTACGCTGCCTGATGCTCCGACCGCTACCACTGCTACCACGTTGCTTGACGCCTTCGACCACTGCTACAACGCTGGCTGACGCCCCCTACCGAAACTGTCCTTTTCAGGACAAAAACAACTGTGTTATTTTCAGGACAACGAACTGGTCTTTTCTTCTAGTCACTACAAGTTCCCTTTTCAGGGCAAGAAAGTCTATCTTCATGACTAGTCTAGATTGACACAACAGCGACCTCCAGCGTAACAACCTTACCAGATCAACCGCTAACAGTTAACGTAGTCTACACGCCAGTCAAACGAATCGAACCGCACTTCGACAGTTAGTGCAGTCTACGCCACCCGAATACGGAAAACACGCGACGGACCAATCCTATCCACCCGGTGCAGCAACGACTAACACCTCAAGTCTCATTTCCAGACCTACATATTCAAAACTGCACGCATCAACGACTGAAACATACAAGCTGTAGACACCGCTCAATCAACAACAGTTCCGCCGCAGCCCAGAGATCGTTTTGAACTGTAAAACGACACAAATAAAATATGTCATACTAAAACAGCTTTGTCATCTTACACCTTGTTTTGTCATTCTTGCCTTTCTAGTGTCACTTCACAATTTCTTAAAAGTTGGCAGAGTCGGTTATCATAATCGGCCCTGCGACAGTATTTATGAGTGTTTCTTAATTTAAAAATGTTTAAAAAATAACATTTATGCTCTTGTCTATAAATAATTGTTTCAAAATATAATCCTTCCATTTGCCTTGATAAAGCTCTTCAGAGGACGAAACGTGTCAGCTAAGTTTTCTTTGTCTTTATCCATCTGTCATTTTACAAATATATTCTCTGGAATTTTACACAAAATAATAAATGGCAGGCTGTAATATACTGTTAGGCACTTGAAAGATTAAACACTGAAAGCTCTAATGAAAAGGTTATGTACGCATGCAGAAAAACAATAATTATATTGAAGGATCATTTAATTTTTTCAAATATAGCTAGTTGCCTTCACGGACTTTCTAAAAGTAGCTAAAAACGCAATTTAAATAAATTAAATTAGATACCTCCACAGAAAAAAAAATGAAGTTTAAAAATTTATTTTTTAATGACATATTTCTTGAAGCTTTTATTTTAGATTTAATTTCAAGTTAATAGATTAAAAATAATTACCGTATTTAAAAACTAATTTAAAACTGATTTTGATTGACTGGATAGATTTTTTGTCGCTAAAAAAATAGCTGATTAGTGCCCATTTTAGTCGTCTGTCATTGCAATGTAATTCTCTTTATTAAATTAAATCTTTCAAATATAACATATACTTTTTATGAAACTTTATTTGAGGAATACCACCTGATTTAAAGTATAATTAATACGACTGGAAACATTATTATTTACTTTAAATTTAAACTATCGCAAAAATGGATTTTTTAAAACCCTACAATATTTGTTTATTTTAGGCGTTCACAGGTTTGACAACTTCTTGTGACATATTGATAATTATAATCCTTTTGTTTTGGGACTTTAAGCGTTAAAAATAACTGAACTAACGTGATCGCCATTTATAATTTTATTTTTAAGTACTGAGTTTTCTATACAATTTTAAAAGATATTCTCTGTAATCTAATATTTTATTAAATTTTAAATATTTTTGACTGTAAATATTTTTATAGTTATCCCATAATGTCGTGTATGGTCGACTGTGTGTAGAAAATCAGCACCTTTTTTACACCCATAAAAGAAAAATTCGAAATTATTTTTAAAAAATTGATGTTTTCTGATTTGTACTAAGCTTTTAAATTTATTATTAGTAAATATAGTTTTCACTTAATATCATCTAAAAAGCTAAAATTAATACAGGATTTTAAAAGATTAAGTAATAATAATTAAAACTTAATAAGTTATTCTAATTAAAATTTAACAGAAAATGAAATCAAACCTTGTAAATATTTATTATTCATCGAAAATTTTTTTCTTAAAGCAATATTGTCTTTCGTATATCTTATTTCTGAAAGCAATTAAAAGCTTCTTAATTAAATAATGATTATTTTCATTTTTTTTTATTTTATGATTCAAAGCAGATTTTCGGTAAATGAGTTACTGTTTGAAAAAAATGTTGAGTTATATTTTCATTCATTTCATTCATTTTTGAAAAAATCCTGAAAGTTTTATTAAAATCCGACAATTATCTGATTTTTTTTATGAATTTCCAGATCAATGTTTTTATCACACACAAAAAAAAATTGCTAAAATTTCCTATGCTATACTGATACTCTTTGCTGTTCCACTTGTTGACACAATAAAAACAAGATTTTTACCAAATTTTCGAACCTGCTAGGAAAGTTTAAACAATTTAATAAAGTAACCAAAAATACTTTGATCTTTCCTCTTAATAACATAAACGTTTTCACGATAAAATTTAGTTTTTACTTTTTATCAAGTTTAGGTCTTTTTTTTTCATCGTGTAATATTCTTTTTACCGCGAATTATTGAAGGTTCCTAGATTAAATGTATTCTTTGAAGTTAAATTATAGTTTTATTTAAAATATAATAATGTAAAGTTTTAATCGGAAGATAGGAAAATATATTTTTGATCCTTAAATAAAGATTTTAGACATTTTAAAACAAAAATTAAAAACAAACTCACTTCTTCTCCGTTCGATTAGCGAATTTGATAGATGCCTACAAAAAAGAAATTATATCATTTTAAAAATTTTGTAAAATCTTTAATCTACGTCGGAAACAGATATTTATTTCGAAGGAAAATAGTAAATTTAAAAATTAATTAGGTTTTATAAAAATATTACTTAACAACTTTTTGCAAAAAAATATAACAAAATATATTTTGCCCAGAAGGATACGTCCCCCACTTTTAATACACTCAATAAGGACGAACAATATTGTTATTTTACAACCTTTCGCAAACTTTAAAAAAATCACCCCATAAATCGAAAAAAATAAGGAAGCCCATCTATTAGAAAACATTGGTAATATTTCAGTTCAGTTTCAGCCTCTTTACCGAATGATTACTTTGATTGTAATTCTAACATTAATGACGACAAAAACATTATTAAATAGACATAAATACTATTTTGTGTCCATGAAACCACATTTTCAATGATTTTTATGTCTCTTATTTATTTTCAGCTTTTATTTTTGATCTTCGTAGAATAAAATCAAACAAATTCAAAATAAAAAAGTAAAATTATTTAAAATGTTCACACTCGAAAAGGGCATTAAACTTTACATTTTTCGCCTCTTTAAGCACAGCTTTAAAATCGTACTGTAAGAATAAATGTCAATTTTTCACAAAAAATATACACTAGAGATTTTTTTTCTTATGAAAACAAACATATCGATTATTAAAATTAGGTATCAGCAACTATCAACAAAACATAATTTATGGGTTTTCTTGAGTCCTTTTCTTAAGATTTCAGACTAAATTCTTGTTATAACGTGAGTTTGATTGCGAAAGAAAAGAAAAAAAACAAACATTAGGTTTTTAAACAGCATGTATTCGTTTATGCATATATTTACAGCTGCTATAAAATTGAAGAAAATGTCATTTTCGGTTGTTGATTGCTAAGAAAGGGATTTGTGTAAGGTAGGTACCTCCATTCATTTTCGATAACTAATTTTTAAATTAAATTTTTAAAAATAAAAAAAAAGTTTTCTTGTAACTTTCATTTTTAAATGATTAAATTTACTATTTCCAATAAGTAAAATACTCTGGTGTATTTCAAACAGAAAGTATATTGATTGGAAGCAAAGATATTTATTATTTTTTTTAATGTTTTAATTTTCCAGCTATTTTTGAGCGATCGACTCAATTTTGTTTTTTTTAATCATTTCACCCCGAGTAAGGCGGAAATACCACTGATGTGCGGGGAGCTACATAACTGTAAAAAGATTAATTAGAAGAGAGAGAAGAGGAGTACAAACCAATCAGAAAGGAGCAATAGAAAGATGAGAATGCAGGTGTGATGACAGTTTCAAAGGTGGAGAGAAAGGGAGGATATACGGGGTGGGAAAAGGGCTAGAGTGGTTAATAGATGAGTATTGGCATTGCATTTAAATTCTTGGAGGTTGTAGTCGTCAGGAAAGCAAGAATATGGGAGCGAGTTCCACAGGCGGGAAGTGCGAGAGAAGAAGCTGCAGGAGTAGAATTGTCGTCTGCATTTGGCAAACCTAACTGTGAATGGGTGGGACCCAGTTGCCAATCTGGTTGCACGAGTAAACACCTGTTGAGGAGGCACCAGTGACTTAAGTTCGTCCGAGCAGAAGCCATGAAAGTATTTATAGAACAGACAAAAGGAGGCCACATTTCGTCGGTGGGAAAGTGGCTGTAGTCGAGCCGCTAAGTCAGCGCCTATCACGTTACTGACTCTCCTTTGGAGCCTGTCGAGAACATTGAGGTGAACGGCAGGGGGGCCTGACCATAAATGGCAGCAGTACTCTATGCACGGTCGAATGGTTGACTTGTATATATGCAGGATGGATTCAGGCGGAAAAACATCCTGGATCGACATAGTGACCCAACCTTCTTAGCAGTAGATTTTGCTATGGATTCAATATAGTGGTTCCATTTGAGGTCTGAGGACAGGGTAAGTCCGAGCAGGCGTAGTGTTTTGCTCTCCGAGAGAATCGCTTGGTCCATGCTTATGGGAGGCAGGAGAGGTTGCCTGTAATGGTTGACAGACAACAGCTTGGTCTTAGACGAATTGAAGTTGACAAGCCACTTCTTGCCCCAGTTCACCACAGAGTGTAGATACCGTTCAAGGTCAGCAGCGAGATTATGTCTGTCCGCCACGACAGGTTTCTTACTGGTGCGGGAATAGATTGTAGTGTCATCTGCGTAGATGCCTACTTGGGACTTGATCTCATCTGGGAGGTCGTTGATGAAAATAAGGAAGAGCGTCGGGCCCAGGATAGAGCCCTGTATGACACCAGCATTCGTGCTGTAGGATGAAGAGGCACGCCCATTCAGAACGACCTTCATTTTGCGGTTATTTAAGAAAGATTGGATTAGGTCAAGCAGGCGACCGTTAATACCATAACCCCGTAGTTTGCATAGGAGGCTAGAGTGCCAAAACCTGTCGAAAGCCTTGGAGATGTCCAGAGCAACCGAGCGAGCCTCGTCAGACTCATCAAGGGCCTGTAGCATGTACTCCGTTACGGTTGTTAGCAGGTCGGCCGTGGACCTGGCAAAGCAGAATCCATATTGCCTGTCAGAGAAGAGTTTGTGGGCAGTGAGATGATGAACTATTTCAGCATTTATTATGGCCTCGAATACTTTCCCGAATATCGGTAGAAGACTGATAGTTGGATGGGTCCGAGGGTTCACCACAATTCTTAAATACAGAAACGACTGAAGAGAACTTCCAGCATGCAGGAAAACAGGAAGCAGAAAGGCAGTAGTTAAACAGTTTCGAGAGGACAGGGGAGAGTTCAGGGCACACCTCTTAAGGACTATCACCGGGATTCCATCGTCACCGCTCGCCTTATGGGGGTCAAGTTTTGAAATTATTCGGGATACTACTGACGGGGTAATATATACGTCGTGCAGTTTGGCCTCAGTTCTAATGGGGACGTCGGGTGAGCATACTCCAGATGAGTCAAATGTGGAGTTGGATGAGAATCTGCGGCAAAGCACTCAGTTTTGTCCGCAGATGATGTGAGAACCTCAAATTCAGGGATTAAAGGAGGTATTGAGGATTTGCAATTGTTCAGCACCCGTTTGCATATCCGCCAATAGTCCTTGGAGCCGAACTTGCGGTCAGTTATGCGCTGTCGCATTCTCTCAGCGAACAACCGTTTGGCGTCATTCAGGATTCTCTTGCACTCATTGCGAGCAGACGTGAATAGGCGCTTATTGTGATCAGATGACTGTCTCCGGAATAGTCGGAAGTAATGGTTCCTGTGAGCAATGGCTGCCGAACAGGCAGGAGAGAACCACGGAGAGGAATGAGGTTTTAGGCAATACTTTCTGGTGGGTATGAAGGCATCAATGCCAGCTTTCAGCCATGACGAGACCTCAGAGGCACAGTCATCAACTGGGAGATCGAACACTTTTCCCCAAGGGACGTCGCAGAGGAAATCGCGAAATGCATCCCAGTCAGCTTTTTGGTAGCAGTAGGAGGTCCTATAGGTAGGAGGCTCCTGGGGGGAGTGAGAGTGGAAAGAAATACTGAGAGAGACAACAGCATGGTCGGAGTTGCCGACCGGGCTAAGCTGCGAGACTTGACAGGCGTCAGGTGCAGAGGTAAAACATATATCTAGTAGTGAGGAGTGTCCAAAGGGAGTGCTTGGGAAGCGAGTGGGGAAGTCCACCACTTGCGTAAGGGATTGGGAAATAGCGAAGTTCATGGCGTGGATGCCCGCTAGATCAGTAAGTCTTTAAACCACTCAGAGTGATGGGTGTTGAGATCTCCGAATACAAATATGTGAGCGAATGGGTGGTAGGAAATAGCCTTATCAATGTTGTCAGCAATGCTATCTAGAAGGGAGCAGTCAGGAGAGGAGGGAGAACGGTACAGAAAGAATAGGTAACTAACCGAACTGAGGAGAGGCAGACGGAGACATACATATTGGTGGTCAGTAGATTCAAGTGAAGTCACCCTAGCTATGGGGAGGTGTTCGCTGACGTAGATCCCCAGCCCATGCATGTGGACAGTGGAATCCTTCCTTAAGAGGGGGAGATAACCAGGGATGGAGAGGTCAGAGGATGGAATAGATGAGTTGAGTTTAGTTTCACAGAGCGCTAGGATGTCCGGGGACTTTTCATGAAGGAAAGCTTCTACGCTAGGAAAGTTAGTGCGAATGCCCCGGATATTAGTGAAAGAAAAGTTAAGGGGTTTAGGTGGTTTGATTTTAGCTGGTTTAGGGTATTTTCTGATTTTGTTTGTCATATGTTTTGTTGACAGGGAGGGACCTAGGGTACAGGATACAAGCGGTCATTGTCCACGATCTGTGCTGGGAGGGAAACTGGCTCGGGCTGCAATAAGGTGTGGCCTCAGGGTTGCCCACCGAAAGCGCTTGCAGGGACACCTATCCATGCGCGACATGGCACTACAAGAATCCCGATATTATACAACTGTTGATCAGAGCAGCCGCTCTTGACGCTACGCAAGAGTTAGGGCTCCTAACTACCAGTCGGAAGCAGCAACCAGGAAACTGCCAACCCGGTACCCTAACAATGATGAGCCGTTGCCACCAACCAGGCAGATCGCAGGAAAATCACGGAACACCAATACTAAGGTCTGAAGTGAGAGAAGAGAAAGCCGGAGACCACATCCTAAACAGGGAACAATGGGCAAGCCTCTACTCCTGTTCAATAGACGTGGGAGGCATGTGAACCAGGCGATAGTTTGGTCTATCTACTCCAATTTAAAAAAAAATTAAGGGTGGCGAGTTAACTAAGTTTTAACTTAGTTAAAGTCCAAACGGAGCATAACGTCGAAAATGTTAGAAAAAAGAAAAAGAAAAGCAACCAAGAAAAATATTAAAGACAGAAAGGAAGAAGAAGAGAGAAAAAAGGAAAAAAAAAAAAAAAACACGATTTCTCATACACTTACCACGCAGATAATCACTGAAAATTTGAGTTAAAATAAATAAAAAACAACAACAATATTTTCACTCTGTTTTTTCCAGAAAATTGAGATCTACTTAACTGCATGTTAGTGTAGAGAGCTATGGCCAAAATTTGAATGGAAGGAAAGGCCATGTACGAAAATTAAAGATTTCAGAGGGTTAGGGTGGGGTGAACTGCCCAGTATTAAGCGGGCAACTGCCCCTAACTTAGGAAGAATGGCATCGCTAGGAAAATAAATAAATCAAACCTCAAAACAACGAAACAATTTTTTAACCAAACGGAGTATAACGTCGAAAATGTTAGTAAAAAAAAAAAAAAGAAAAGCAACCAAGAGAAATATTAAAGACAGAAAGGAAGAAGAAGAGAGAAAAAAAAAGAAAAAAAAGAAAAAAAAAGAAAGAAAAGAAAAAAAAACGATTTCTCATACGCTTACCACGCAGATAATCACTGAAAATAAAGAAGAAAAAAATAAAGAAAAAAACAACAATATTTTCACTCTGTTTTTTCCAGAAAATTGAGATCTACTTAACTGCATGTTGTAAACAAAAGTTAATTCTCGGTTTTAAAAATCTTGCAAAAATAAAATATACTTCTGTAACATATTATTTCTGGAAAATTAGCAAATTTAATGTTAAATTTACACAAGTTTCACTTATTTATAACATGAAATTTAGAATAAAACTATTTCTTAAACACAGAATTGAACTGTTTAACCTTTCCACCGGATTTTAAATGTGATGACAAGTAGAAAGATGCGAGATAAGGTAAGTGTACGGCGATCACAAGTGACAAAATTGTACAATTTTTTTCTTGTAAAGGGAAGAAACCGTGAAATACACGACATTTTAATGTACACACAGAAATTACTATACGAAAAAATAAACTTCGAATATCAAAAAAGGTAAAAAAATAAAAAATATTTTAAAAATACGAAGGCAAGACGATTTGTATTAAACTTTTTAATTTTCGATTAGTAAATAAAATCTTTACTTAATAAGTTAATAAATTAACGGCAAAAAATCTTTGAAGTGTTTTTGAAATATTTTTGAAACGTTATAAATTATTATAATTAAAAAAATGAAAACAATTATTTTAAAATTTCATTATACACATATGCTCCTCGAATATTATTATCACATCGTGATCATATAATATCACACTTACGGTTTTGCAAATAAAGATTTCTTACTTTACAAAATTAAACTGAATCTTTTTAATTATTCCTTGTCAGCTCAGTGCTGTTTATTCAACAATAACCTTCATGTCAGAATCAACCAATAAAATAGTTGCACAAACTGGAAATCAGTCATCTCAACCGGGTAGCAATGACAAGCAAACTGTTATGAACAGAAAATACATATTTTAAGGAGTAGGTGCAGCCATGTTGTTTGTTCGTCGGTTTACAGAGGGATTATGATGTGTACCTTTGTAGTCTGGGTAACCGGGTTGATAACATCTTTATTTGATCATGCATAATAAAAAGTTCACATAAAAATGATCTTCCTTTAGCAGAGATTTAAAACTTATAACTCATAAGTATTCTTTTGTAAGTAACATGTACCCTTGATTTAGATTGCAAAGGACAACATTAACAAGACAAAATTTTAAAACGTGTTTGGAAAAAATTCAGAAGTTTAAAATAATAATTTGTTCAAATGTATTGTCAAATTTGTCAAAAATAAATTTAAAAAAAAAACAAAAACAAACGTAAATTTCTTTGAATTTCCGGGACGAAATAAAATGATAAAGATTGATAATCTAAGTCAACACTTATTAAATGTTATTCTTAAACTTGTTTACTGAGATTTTATTTTATTTTTAGAGAATCTTTTTTTAATTTATTTTAATCATTTCATCCGACGAAGGCAATAATGCCACTAAACCGCAAGTGAACTTATTTCAAAATATTCTCTTCGATATAGAATATAATAAATGAATAATGAAAAAAGAATAGGGTCTATATGATTTAATTTTGAAAAAAGAATAGTCTTTATTTTGACTCAGGGTCTCAGACTCAACACGGATGATAATGAAAAAAGAATAGTCTTTATTTTGACTCAGGGTCTCAGACTCAACACGGATGATAATGAAAAAAGAATAGTCTTTATTTTGACTCAGGGTCTCAGACTCAACACGGATGATAATGAAAAAAGAATAGTCTTTATTTTGACTCAGGGTCTCAGACTCAACACGGATGATAATGAAAAAAGAATAGTCTTTATTTTGACTCAGGGTCTCAGACTCAACACGGATGATAATGAAAAAAGAATAGTCTTTATTTTGACTCAGGGTCTCAGACTCAACACGGATGATAATGAAAAAAGAATAGTCTTTATTTTGACTCAGGGTCTCAGACTCAACACGGATGATAATGAAAAAAGAATAGTCTTTATTTTGACTCAGGGTCTCAGACTCAACACGGATGATAATGAAAAAAGAATAGTCTTTATTTTGACACAGGGTCTCAGACGGAGGCTTACATCAAGTGCCCTGAGGAGATAGTGGTTATCTGGCAACACGCTATTATTTCCATTATGGCACGTTTACATTTACATATTGAAAATTGTAATAAAAGCTGAAATTTGTATCTTATTGACTCCTGTCAAAGTTGGTCATGAAACTTAAGGGAGAGTGATTTGATCAAATTCTTAATTACTCATTCTGATCTCTATTAACCGTCATGGCATGTCAGTGACGAGATGTTTTATAAAGAAATCTGGTAATGATAATGAGATAGAATTTAAGGGTTTATTTAGAATAACTTCTTTTCTAAGTGCAGTAGCGAAAAGTAAATAAAACCAGGTAAAAATTGGTCTATTCGCTGGTTTCGTTTTGAAAGTGTTGTTTTAAGTCGTTCTCACTTGTTCACTCACAGAATCTTTCATCCATTTATAGAAATAATTATTAAGAACAACGTACAATTTTGTAAACTTTTGGTTAAAGTAGCGTTTTTTTTTTTCATTTATAACAACGATTTACAGCAAAGAAGATGTACGTGAAAAACCTATTCTACTTTTTAAACAGGAGAAATTGATAATAAATTTTTTTCTCTGGAGAAGAAATATAAATTTTTAATTTTCAAAAGAATAAATAAGAAATAAATCCCACCTAACGACATGTATTGATCACACTATTATTAGTAATAAATAATATTATACCAACACTTCATTTTTTTAATTATTGAAATAATTTTTCTAAAAAAAACCCAAAAAAGCCATTTATTCCATTTCTAAGGTATGATCTCCTGTAGTGAAAATAGCTGACATACTACGAAAAAAAAAAAAAAACCTTTTAGTAGTCCGGCTCGCTTTATGATGAGCTATTGATCGTGCTGCTCACTTCTCGAAAAAGGTTGTCCATGCCTGGTTCACTATATTAACTGGATAGTACCTACTTACGGCAAGTGCCACGCATACACACACGCGCTGCACCCTCGCACACCCACACGTGTAGACACATATATTTATTGCTAAAAAATTAATTTTGGTTTCCGGTTGCAAATAACTTTTTATTACTAAATGTCGGAACTGATAGTGTTATAAAAACATTAAGGAATGGTTATTTTGGTGAGACTGCACAATTTTACTTTCATTTTCTTATTTATGGACAGTGAATAAAATTTGTTATATATATATATATATTTCATTTGTACACAACCCAAATGCTGACTCATGTGAGTCAAAAACTTGTACATGAGGTTCGTTTTTGATATTTTGAGTATCGGTAACAGCCAGATTTGCATAAAAGTATTTACAATTTCGTTAATGATTAAATTTAGATGATGGTTAAATTTAATAGACATAGAATTATTAAATACATTTCAATAAAACATGTTTAAAATTATAATTGCTGCTTAATTAAACTTTGTATATCTATATTTAATTTACAGGAGGAGATAGGTTCGCCTACTGTTCAGCCTGTATTCTTTCCATGTTTATTAAACAGGAGTAGAGGTTTATTACTCGTTTCCTGGTTAGAATGTGGTTTATGGCTTCATTTCTCCCATGGCTTTAATGATTTAACTATCCTAACTTTTATTGATCTGATTGATCAACATCTCTGCTGTTTTCTTTTTTTTTATTATTTTAAGGGTAGAGTGGGTTGAAAGTTTTCTGGTTGCTGCATCCCGACTTGTAGCAAGTTGACTGAACTATTTGGTAACTCTTAGAGGGACTTCTCTGGTCAACAGTTGCATAATATCGGGGTATTTGCAGTGTCATGTCTCTGCATGAATAGGTATTCCTGCATGTACTTCCAGTCGGCAATCCTGAGACCACATTATACTTTAGTCTTAGCTAAATTTCAGCCAGTTTGTATTAGATAATGATAATTATTTTGGCCTGTTTCTCCTTAAAAATGTAAATAATATTCTTATGACAGTTACAATTAAAAGAAATATGAGTAAGCCAGTAAACAAAAACTCATCTATCTACGCACTAATCGTTCTTTCTTCAATATTCATGATATTCGCACCAATTTCTGTAGTGTAGAATATTTTCTTTTGAAACCTTCTCTATATATCTTTGCGCTTTGAGAAATTAATTTGTAGTCTGCTAATGCTAATAATTTTCTGTTTCAGGCTATCTTTCACCTTGTCGAAAAAATGCTTAGATACAAATGCAAGTCCTTGAAGTTTTAATCTGGGTAAATTCTTCCATTGGCATGGGAATCGTCTCTTGAGCCCCACGCATGATTCTTTCGTGTACATTCGACTTTCTTTATTGCACTCAAATATTTCTTTTGCTTTGATCAGTCTCCTTCTTAGGATTGCCAAATATTAGAGAAAATATCTGCTATCATAGAAATTGTTCTCTCTATATGTTAATCTGCAAACATTTGTGTTTGGTGATGTTTATGCTTATCCTGTCAAGCATGGCTTATCATTCTAATGTTATAGATGCTGCCAGTATTTAGACTTTCAGTTTTCCTGTTGTTCAGTCTCTCAGTAAAGTACTGAATTTCCTTAGTCGTTTGTCTAATAATTCTGATCAATATGCTTCTTTACTTGATTTATTCTTTACCTCTTCTTTTGAATCATATCGAGCGTAGCAACCCTGTCCTCTTGACAATTCGGGTCACGTTATTTACCTTCTTATTTAATTCTGTTGACATTTCTTTTGACTCATTTATTAGACATGAATAACCTATTCACAAGACTTTTTCTGATACCAGTGTACTGTTTTTATAATTAATTTCGTGATTTTGTTCACGATATCACTTGTAATGAAATGTGGCGTAATGTAATATTTTGGTCTGTGAGTGGTTCTACAGATGGTTAATTGCTTTTAATTTCTTTTGTTGTGTTGGCTTCTTTTTAATGTTGTAGGTAGTTGATTTTGTTTTATTACTTTTTATTGTGCAGCCGGTTGATTTCTTGATTTCTCAAAAGAAGACTGAAAAGTAAACCGTGAGGAGTCAAGACATAATGGTGCCTTCACGAAACTTCGAAGTCGGCATGATTCTGCTTAGTTAAGTGACAAAACTCTCCACATTAATCCTATTAACTATCTATCTCTATCTCGATATCAAACACTTTGCCATTAAACCTGCTTGCCAAAATATCTTTTTATCAGTAAACAACTGAAAAAACAACAATCTTGGCACTAAGCATCATCACAGCACATCACTATTGCAACGTTCTTCAGTAATTAATCAAACACTCTTGGCTACTGGCGTTTGTTCACATTGTGTATATAACACGCTAAAATCTGCTTTCCTCCACCATACGCCGATAGCTTAGCAGTAGAATTTCCGACTGATGTAAAATCGGTCGGGTTTCAATCCTGGCTGGAAGCATTAGGATATCTAACCGTACTGACGAGCTTCGTACAGCGAATTAGGACTGTCTGCAGGTGACTATATAATTAAATTTGCTTTTTTTTTTATTTTTTTTTTATAAGCGTTTCACCCCGAGCAAGGCATGTCACTGCCACTACTGTGCAGGGGGCTACGTAGAGAGGAGAAAGGCTGGTTAAATATAGGACATAACAGAGGGTGGGTGATAGGCGGGTGAGGATACCGAGAATGAGGGTTGGGTAGATGAGAGTGTTGTGAGAATAGTTGGGAGTTAGTGTGATAGGAGGTGTCTATTGACCCTACATTTAAACACCTGGAGATTGTAACTGTCGGGAAAGCAGACTTGTGGAAGGGAGTTCCACAGGCGGGAAGCGCGAGAAAAGAAGCTGTTGGAGTAGAATTTACGGTTACATCTTATTTGTTTAACTGTAAAAGGGTGGGACCTAGTTGCTAATCTAGTATCTCGTGTAAATTCGTGCTTGGGCGGCACCAGTGATCTAAGCTCATCGGAGCAGAAGCCATGAAAGTACTTGTAGAAGAGGCACAGGGAAGCTACATCACGCCGGTGTGAGAGCGGCTGCAGCCGGTCTGCCAAGTTAGTATCAACCACGTTACAGATCCTCCTTTGTATTTTGTCAAGAAGCCCAAGGAGAGCAGCAGGGGCACCCGACCAGATATGGCAGCAATATTCAATACACGGGCGGATGGTAGATTTGTATATGTGCAGAATAGTTTCAGGTGGGAAAAATTTCCGGGCCCTGCACAGAGAGCCGACTTTCATAGCAGCAGATTTGGCAATGGATTCAATATATTCATTCCATTTGAGGTCCGCCGAGAGTGTAAGGCCAAGGAGGCGTAGTATTTTACTCTCTGGGAGGCTAGCCTGTCCCATGCTAATGGGAGGTAGATGCGATAGTCTATGGTGGTTAGTTGATAACAGCTTTGTTTTGGAGGCATTGAAATTTACCAACCATTTCCTACCCCAGGTCACTACGGATTGGAGGTCCCTTTCCAGTGCGGCAGCGAGGTTCACTTTGTCGTCCAGACCTGGTTTCTGATCGATGCGGGAGTAGATTGTTGTGTCGTCGGCATACATGCCAACTTGGGATCTAATGGTGTCGGGGAGATCATTAATGTAGATCAGAAATAGCGTGGGACCTAGGATAGAACCTTGAGGGACGCCCGCGTTCGTCTGGTAGTTTTGGGAGGCATGCCCATTTAATACCACCTTTAATGTGCGGTTAGAGAGGAAGGACTGGATGAGGTCAGACAGATGTCCAGTTATCCAATAGCTCCGCAGTTTGCACAAGAGGCCAGCATGCCAGACCCTGTCGAATGCTTTGGAGATATCCAAGGCAACGGTTCGGGCCTCACCATTCTTGTCGAGTGCCTGGTATATGTACTCGGTAATGGTCGTTAGCATATCAGCAGTAGACCTGGTGAAGCGAAACCCATACTGTTTGTCAGAGAGAAGCCCGTTGGTCATAAGGTGCTGAATCACCTCGGTGTTGATAATGGCTTCGAAAACTTTGCCAAAGATTGGAAGGAGACTAATAGGACGGTAATTGGCGGGGTCTGAGGGTTCGCCAGAATTCTTAAATATAGGTACTACGCAGGAGGACTTCCAACAGGCAGGAAAGCAGGAAGCAGATAGGCAGAGGTTATAGAGTTTAGAGAGGACAGAGGAGAGTTCTGGGGCACATTTTAAAATTAATTTATATTCCAATGTAAATTAATTTTAGACAAAAAAGCAAATTTAATTATATTACGCTCTACGTTGTATTGAACAGTTTTTTAAAAAAGTAAATGGACTCTAAACCTGTTGGTTCTCTTCATCTAGGCAACCCCCCCCCCCCCCAACATATATATATATGTTATTGTTATCATTACTTAAACCTTATTTTGTGGATACTCATATTTGAGGTTTTAGAGAAAAGTATGTGCTCTTCAGTAGGATTAGAATAAAAAAGATACTGATGTTGTAACTATTTATCAGTAAGCGGATCAAAATAGATAATTTTTCTCTGTTCGTGGTTAAATTCACGGCTCATAATCTAGGAATAATAAAACGGACAATAGAAAAAAAGCTGTAGTAATTAAAAAAGTAGCTTTTTTGCAAGAAAATAATTTTCTAAGTTGTATCATTAAAAAACCGATAGATAGACTAAAAAGAAATAAAATTATGTTGTCTGATATTCATAGAATAATAATGTTTATTATTCTTCCACACCTTATTTGTGCTTTAACCCTCGTTATGTTAGCGAATCTCACTGCAGAGAATGTGTGTCAAATGGTTCGTCTGCGTGCCAATGTTTGCATCTCTGTGAATAATTTTATAGTCAACTAAGTAACATTGTCAGACTATTTTCCACTTGCTTCCTCTTCCCCTTTTGACCTAAGGTGACACATTGTCAAATGTCAGTGAAAAGATCGTTGACTCTTATGACGTGCTCATACCATTTTAACTTCTTTTCTTGATAGTGGTTCTGATGTCATTTAACGGCCTCTTTCTTGTCTGATGTTATCTTGCATTGTATCATTTGTGATGTGGCCTGCATAGGACAGGACATTTCATTTTTAATGTTTCTATTGTTCACTGTAGTTCTGCTGTTAATATCCAAGGCTCATAAGCATAGAAGATGATTGAGAAGACGAATGCATGCTACAGTCTGATCTTTGATTTCAGACAGAATTTCTGGTCTCTCAAGATCATTATTATTTTTGCAATAACTGCCATTGTTTGTGGTTCCCTTGAAACTATTTCTATTCTGGAACCCTGTTTGCTGATAATCGGTCAAGATATTTTAATTAATTCACTACTTCTTGACTACCGACTTTTGTTTTGGTTGAAAGCTACTTCTGTCGTCCAGGTTCTTTACGAGACCGACGGGTTCCTATTCTTTGCCAGCTGGACCCTCTATGAAATCTTCAAAGTGAAGATTTATGATGTTGCAACCTTCGATGCTAATTGTACCTTGTTTTTTCTCAGAGGGCGTCACTCATGATTCGTTCAAGGAAGATAGGTACGCCAAGGCTGTCTTCTATTGCTTGCTCTATTTAATATTTTCTTTTAACTAAAAGGTATATGCTTTCTATAAATTTAAGTACTCTTAGAGAGTAATTCAGGTAAAATTTTATTTGACACGTCAGTTGAAGATGAAGAAATGTGCTTTAAATTAGAGTTTAAAAGAAAATTGATAAAACTGAAAATATTTTTATTTGGAAAGTCTGTTACTGTTTTTTATTATTAAAATAGTATTATTTAATATTTCAAATGTTTTCATTATTATTCACTTAGCATGCTTCTGAAATATTATTATATAAAACTACTTTAATTATCGAAAAATGAAAAGTTTCGCAAAACACTGATTTTTTTAAAGGGCAGAGCAACACGTCGAAACGAATAAGTGAATATTAGTATATTATATAGTTAATGGGGTTTAGTATAATATTAGTATAATTATCTCGTATAGGTACAGGTACAAGTAATACAGCAATTAAAATCAGTGAATTATTGAATTATTGAGAAAATTTGCTGTCACTTGATTCTGAGTGAGACCTACCAGATATAGCTGATTTAAAACTTTACAAGTCCAAAACAATGTAATTACCGATCTGGTGACGTGGGTTGTAATCGTTGGTGCAGAATTAGGTGCCAACGTGCACACTTTATTCAACGAGCCAAGAATGTAATTCAAATTCGGTTTACATTAGAAATCTGGTGATGTAATGTTATCTCATCCGGCATCATTACGCTTCCATTGTTTTTTGTGAGCTTCTTCACTTCCTCTTGACATTTGTTTTCCCGCCAAACCACTAGTGAAGAATACCAAGTGCGCATGTCAACAAGAAGACAAACAATTAGAATTCAGTTGTTTATTTTAGAAAACGCATTGGTTGTTACCTCATTTGCTTTTTGCTTGAACCATTTTATCTCATTCGGAAAAAAGAAGAATTTCGTTGTAAATGATAAAAGTAACATGATGCAGCGAACCTAAGTATCCTATTTCAAATATAAAATAATGGACTCTCAATAAATGTTTTCTTTAATATTAAAATCCTTCTTAATATTGAAATAATAATTGCTTATGTAACTTATGGTGGGTGGAAATTTCCCAGTATCCTCATTTTTGAAAAGGAGAAAAAAATAAGTAAAAAATGTTTTTCTTTAGTTCTGTCTGTTTACTTCTACGAGTACGTAATCTTATCGGAGATCCCGCATAGTGGCGAACAACTCAGCTGTTTTCATGTAGATGATGAAGTTCGCCGTTATGTCTGTGGAATAGCTTTGATAAGGTTATGTATAGACAAATAGGTGGAATAGCTATGGATAGTTCTTTGGGGCTAATAACGACAAATATATTTATTGTTTTTGTTTTTTATTTTACAAACAAGATTTACTTGTGGGCATTAAAGGGCCCAATTATTATGTTAGCTAAGTCGATAACTTCTGTATGTTCGATAATGAGGTTGAGGCTGGGGTATTTTATCAAAGCACTTAACACATTGCGTCCGGTGTTGAACTTTACATGTGAAAAGAACAATGTTATTTTTCCATCTGGATGTCGTGGTACACTGAACGGATTCAAGATTTCTTACATCGGTGCACCAGAAACTAACCTTTAGAAGCCTATATAACCGTTGAGACTCCTTTGCACAAGACAACAGAAGATCAACTTGATTAAGATCTTGAATTTTTAGGTTCCATTAATATGCTTCGAAACAAAATTAAATTCCGAATTTTAAATTATTAAAAAAGTTCTGAACAAAAACAGATACCCACTGGATACAATTTGTTAAGTCTAAGCCCCTACAATGTCAGATCGATTTGAGTACATCGTTGATTGAATACAAAGTTAACTGGGCATATTTCTGTGTAAGTGAGAACCTGTTATCTATCTGCCAATCCACGTATTATCTTTGATGTGCGACTAATTTAGAGACTGATCAGAAAAGATGTTTTACCTCTCCCTTCGTATCAGTTCGGTATTTTACCAATTCAAACGTCAGAGTGAGTGTAGATATTAACTATAATACATATATTATAGATATATATTATATAGATATAGACATGCAAGATTTACACTCAGATTGATGTTGTATCTATGGACAGCCTTTTATTCTCTGTTACATGGCCCATATCGAAATCAAAATATTTAGTAAATGAAACACTTTGTGTATAAATAACAAAGCGAAAAGGAAAGGTATTAAAAAGAACCGTAATGTTAAAGCAATTTAATTTTTCTATCAGTCAGTTGCCACTGAATGATCGATGCCACTCTTCACAAAATGTAGGTAAATATAAGAAATGGCCGTAGCGTTTTTAAATACTTGCGTCCGTCTGGATTTGAGTTGTTAATGGATGGGAATGAAGTGTATTCACTGGAGGCGGAGACTGACACGCATTTATATTTTATTCGTGCATTATTCGTGTGTGAATTGTTAGTTCATATTTCACGTGAAAATGTGTTATAACATGGTCGAGAATCCTTGGTTTACAAATGATTTTTTCTACATTTCTCCCAATTTTTTCTTTTCGATTTATTTTCTATTTACTTTCCACCTCATTTCCCTGTTTCGTGAGTTTATGCTACAGCAGCAACGACAAACACAGACAGTTGGCTGTAGTGAATATATATGCAGTGGCAGTAGCTAACAGGCACATTTAAAAATCCATGTTTTCTAAAAAATATTTCCTTCCTTTGCAATAGATTTTGTTCAGTGTTAGTTGGTTGCTCTTGATAGAGACGGCCTCAAGAATTTGAAGTTTTTGTTTATTATTTTCAGGGTCTACTATATTGGTGTTGTGAACAAGTATTTTTCTGTATTGTGAAGGTTAACAGGAACGTGTCTTTAAATGGTGTGCGATAGAACTTATATCCGACAAATGGAGTATAAGACGTCTTGATAATGTTGTGGTCGTCAAGCCAACATATGTTCTTACTTTTATTGTAAGAGAATTCGAGTTGAATTCCAATCATTCACTTACGGGTAAATACCCTTGGGAAAGATATTAATCCGTCTCATCCCTCCAGTTATGGGTTAAATAACAGGACAGGTTGGGTTCTTTAGCCTTGGCTGGCAACCAGTCTACCGCAGAAAGTAATGGCAACCTACTGAGGAATAAACCTCTACCCAGTCGGTCATGTCTCTTTCGAGACATGATCGCTCAAGCGTGTATCACGTATGGCACTTGACTGACAATCTCTGAAAGGAGATTTACTGATATGCAATGTTGGCCTTTTCCAAAACACTAAGAGGAATATAATTTTGGAACAGACGATGGCTATTAAGAACGATGTCGCAGAAAAAGAATGCAATTCATTTACTTTAATTAATTAATTAAATTTTATAATACAAATACAATATGTGCGCACAATAATTATATCTATAACATGCAGTTCATGATACCACCAGTGAGAATGAGGACGACAGTAGGTGCAAACGATCATGAATCTGTGCCATTAACAATCCAAACTACATGAACACATCCAGCATTGTTGTGAAACCACTATCGATCTGTCTATTTTATTCTTGACAATCGAGGTCCATTGTCATAGATTCTGCAACACAAACCAACTCTACAATTTCAACTCGAAACAACTGAGTCCACGACAGATATTGCCAGTCCTGCACGATCCAGTTAGCGAAGTCAGGAATAGAAGTTAAGTGTAGTACCTTGTAACGTAATTTTAACATAGAATCCTCGTGGATCTTTCGTTGCCACCATATCTCATGGAAGCCAAAGAATATACATTCTGGACTCGCATTTAGCATCTCCTGCATATAATGAAATTTGAGACAATTCTAGCCAAATGTCTCTAAACATGATTATTGTCATTACCTTATCCACAGTGGTGGCGTAGTGATAATGCTTTCAATCAGGTGACGTTGAAAGTGACATGTAAGTCTAAGAATTTCTTTGGAAAGCTTTGCCTCTATATCAGACATTTATAAATATATTCACACAGATAATATATATATATATATATATATATATATATATATATATATATATATATAATATATATATATATACGCATCGCTCATTCAGTAAAATGAATTGGATCACTCTAGCTATTGGGCGCGTAATATGATATGCGCTAAAAAGACTGCCGTCTTCCACCGAACGCCCCGTGGCCCAGGGGTAGAGTCGCCGACTGACGCCAAAAGCATCGGTCAGGTTTCGTGCCTGGGTTATGTAGCAATCGGAGTCTAACCGTACTGATGAGCTGTGATACAGCGAAACAGATCTGTCTGCGGATCTGCGGATGACAATATATATATAATCAGTTTCATTAAAGAGAATCGACAAAGTCAGCCTGTTTAATTTTATCTATATCTTTCCAATTTTTCGATAATTTGTTAAGTATTGCGCGAAATTGTGAATAAATTGCTCGAAGTTCATACTTTGTTATTTTTGTTCAAGTACTTTCAACTTTCAGTCATCAAAACCAATTCAGTGCCTTTGTGGTAGTTAGAATTCATATGTCTACATCCTGGTGTTCTTTGAGAAGCTAGACATTTGAAATGGTCATGTATGACGTCATATATAATGGCTATTGGGAGCGAGGCAGCGGAAAAAGAATGCGATTTATTTGTTTTAATTGATTAATTAAATTTCATAATACGAATATAATATGTGCGCACATTAATTATATCTATAATATGCAGTTCATGATACCATCTCCTGCGGGCAATGATATTTTATTTAATGTTGGCTGTTTATTATTGTATGATAAAAGCATCTAGAGTTTTGAGTCTTTCCTTGCTTTGGGTGCTGTAGAGTATTTTGGTGTTATCAACTAACATTTGTCTTATGTTGATA
This sequence comes from Ascarosepion bandense, assembly GCA_037127315.1. Classification (NCBI taxonomy): domain Eukaryota; kingdom Metazoa; phylum Mollusca; class Cephalopoda; order Sepiida; family Sepiidae; genus Ascarosepion; species Ascarosepion bandense. The sequence continues at coordinate 1,215,121 of JBBBDQ010000279.1, forward strand.
GTTGTACATATTTTAGTCATTCATGATATTCAGATCAAGGAGTGCATGGATCGCACTGAGTACCGACAAGTGACAGGTCAATTTGCGAGAGATTGTAGTGCATGTACGCTCAATGTAAGCGTTTAGTGTTATTTTTTTTATAAGTAGTGTTAGAAATGCAATCTCTCAGGGAGCATGAGAATTCCCAGATAACATTATTTTTACGGGGATTTATGTGGCTCAGTGTTGTTGGTAATAATTATGTTCGATGCTTACAACTTTATTTTTATAGTAAATGATAAATATTAGGTATTTGTTAGGATCATGAGTGACATGTACCGGTGAGTTACGTCTCTATAAGACAGTGGTTACTACCAGCAGAAAGCAAGAGAGATCGGCGCCTCGCATCGACGAACGCTAGACTATTCACTCCCCTGACCTAGCTTCATCTCTTCCTCGCTTGTCTACAGCAGAAGGTTACAACTAGAAAATAATTTACCTTCTACTACAGTCTTCTCATGGTTTTATTTCGTTGGACAAAGAGTTATATTTAAGCGAAAAGTGTTTGACAGGAAAGATTTAAATGCAATGTCAATCGCTATCTACTGCGAAATTTGATTTCAAAATTGTTTTCAGCGATTTTGATTCAACTCTACTCTACGTGTCATCTCGTTCTTTTTATTGTTTTTGGGATACTATTTGAATTTAGCGTGTGTGTGTTTTCGCGTTTGAATCTTTACGGTCGGTCAACGAAGGCGACAGAAGAAACTTAACGTGCGAGTGTGAAAAAAAAACAACAAAAAAACAAAACAAAAACATACGCACGCACGCATATGAACATTCTAACGTACTTACCACTTGACTTATGTATTTATACACGATACCTTGGCCATCAGAAAAGCAAACAGATTTCGACATGTGAAGTCACAAGTTTATTCACCTGAAGAGAGTCAATTTTAGACTCAAAACACGTGTAACGACACAAATAGCATTATGGACACTTAATATATCATACAAAAAGCAAGTAATATTTATAATAATAGCAATAATAAATCTACACTTTAAACAAAACGTTCACGGTTTCTCGCACATTTTCTTATATATATATATATATATATATATATATATATATATATATATATAATTTAATTACTTAGTTTTTGGTCATAATAAAATGAGACCAGTACACAGTTGTATCAAAATTTAATACAATTATATTGTAGAACTTTTGAATATTCTTCATTTGTAAACGAGTTATTATTCTTAAGCGTAATAATTCGATTTAGGAACAAAGAAATAGATATATTTCGTTATTAATGAAATTAAAAGTCTACAGGTAAAACGCAATATTTGAAAATATCCGCCATAACATCCGGCTCCATGTAAAGATACGATCCTTTAAAAAAGCGACATGGTATTCACCAACACGTGACTCTCAAAAACTTCAACGAAAACAGCTGTGCGTTGTGGTGTAATGGATATCGGCTCCGAATGAGAAATTGGAGAACCGAGTTCGAATTCTAATTAAATTTCACGAAATTAATTTACGCATCATTTTGGGAAAGGTATTAATCTATCTTTTCTTCCCCCAGCTATGGATTAAATAGCAGAACAGATGGGTTCTGTAGCCTTTGTTAGCAATCGGTCTACCGCAGAAAGTAATGGCAACCTACAGCGGAAAAATCTTCTACCTTGTCAGTCATGTCTTGAAAAAGACATGGTCACCTAAACGTGTATCACGTACGAAATAAGGCAAAAATAAATCTTCATGACAATGGCTTATGAAAGCCGAAAGATATTGGAAAAGTTTCAGTTCTCTCCTCCACCATAGTCCGAACCATAAAAAAATTGAAGAAAAATTTCTTCAGATATTGGGGATAGAATGTTCTATAAACAGTGTGGACATTGAAATGAAAGCTGCATGGTCACACCTTAAGAGACAGTCAGATATTTCTATGAGAGATAGAGGGAGTAGGAAAGTAAATATAGGGAGAGTGTGCATCTGTAATTGTGTGTGGGTTATATATATGTATAATTTTATATGTGCGAGCAAAGGTTCCAACAATCATTTTTTGAAACTTAAAGACTGAATATCTATCTGAAAACCGGTTTTTTCTTAAATACCTTTACAAATTCCCTCTTTTTATTATTAACTCTTAACACCGGTGTTAATGCCATTGTTGCATCTTCCTGGTGATCAGTAACATTTTAAATAAAGATGTAGAAAAATGTTCATTTCCTAAATCGAAATTAAATTATTTTAAATCTCTATTTGTATAAAAGCGTTTCAAAATGTTGTCTCTGTTCGTATGTAAGAGGTAAGATCGTTGCTTATGTCAACAGAAATGCACAATGTGCAGCTGTTTTTTATGTTGTTTGTTGATAAAGGCAAATTCTGACTTTCTGTCTTTCAGAAAGAAAACAAAACAAAACAAAAACAAAAACAAACAAAAAAAAACATGTCGCCTTAACGTGCAAACGAGTCGAGCAGAAAATACAGCGCATTATATTTCTGAATTGGAATCAGGAAGTAATTTATGTTTTTGTTTATTCTTCATAAGTACCTCATTGTGTGCTTCTCTTAATATGTTAGGTGTTTTAGTAAAAGGTCTACTCCTCTCTCTACCTACATCTCCCTCTCTCTCTCTCCCTCACTCTCTCTCTCTCTCTCTCTCTCTCTCTATATATATATATATATATATATATACTTAATTACAATAAAGCAGCACTAATTATTATAGACTAAATGCCCGAAAAACCAATGCTAACCTATCAGTAACTTAAATCGTCAATAACCCAACGAGGACTACCTCGTAGGTTAAATAAAGGGGAAGAAAAAAAAAAAGAAAAGAAAAGAAACAAACCGCGCACAAGAACAATGCGTTAAGTGCTTGTTTGAAAGGAAAAAAAAAAACCAAGACGAAACCTTAACAGTAAAGTGCTCTATACGAAAGTACGAAGGTACGAAAATAGAGCAAAAAATACAGTACACTAAATCTAAAATTGAGCCAACACCGACCGCGGTTTCACACAACGGGTCGTCAGGAGCTTGGCCCTGACGATCCATTGTGTGAAACCGCGGTCGGTGTTGGCTCAATTTTAGATTTAGTGTACTGTATATATATATATATATATATATATATATATATATAAATTTGTTTTTTATTTAAAATTAATTTAATTTACATTGCGACACGGAAATTTCTTTTTTTTCGAGATTTTATATCGTCATCAGGCAATGTTGACTCATTGTTGAGAAAATGATTTACATTGAATGAAATTTTCAAATTTCAAATTTGATTACTCAAAGTAAACACACACAGACATTTTTTTATATCTTCCCCATCTATGTTAACTCTTTAAATAACAAGCGTATCGTTTTCTGCATTCAAATGTGAATCATTTTCACAACAATGAGTCAACATTGCCTGATGACAAGGTAAAATCTCGAAACAGAAACTTGCGTGTCGCAATGTAAATTAAATTAATTTTAAATAAAAAACAAATTTAACTGTAATTATATTATGCTCTACAATATATGTTTGAGCACTTTTTTTTAAAAACAAGTAAATGCAGGAGAATTCGGAATTCTGAAACTGTTGGTTGTCTTCATCTGGATATATATATATATATATATATATATATATATATATATATAGGTATGGATGTAAATAAATATATATGTGTGTATACGCGCAGATATACGTCAATATATAAATATGTATCAGGTGTTAATAGAATAGCCGTCTATGCGGTATAACAGAGCAAAAAGTATATATTAATAAATATACACATTATCCTACGTTTTGTGCAAGATTTGGAGTTTCATGCATTATGCAATCATCAAGTGCATATTATAAACTAAAAGATTATCGATTATTTTTATATCGGAAAATGGCCAGTTTATAATATAATAATTGTTTAACTTTCTTTCATCTTCCCCAAATAGTATACATCGCACTTGGTCGGCCATGTGATCATCAATGGTTAATCTTCGGAAATTTGTTTTTACAGTAGAAAAATATTTTCATAGAAACTGCGAAGAAAACTTGCACCCACGTCTGTTGAGTAGAGACAGTTCATTGTTACACGACTTGACACATGAATAAAGACATGCATTAGTTTTTCTTTTCAGAGTCGGAAATAAGGCAAGTTACATGTTCTTGTGTGTTGTTAGCAGATTCTGTTTTCTTTATTTTGAAATAAAAACTTAATTTACGTCCTTTTCACTTTTCTCACCAACGTTATTTTCTTTATATTAAATGTTGGTGTATATGTCTGTTCCCACAATCATATACTACCAATGCTTTCCAACATATATTTGGTAAGCCAATATTTATTTGCTAACTTTCAGATGTTTAAATTAAACACGAAAGTAGGCTTTGTTATTTTTACTTGTGGATTTATTTATTCTTCGTTTACATGTTAATTCAGAAATAGAATGAAAGGCAATGCTTTTTCTCCACTACTTGGTCATTGCCTTTTCTATTTTACATGGAAATAGCAGTGTTGAATATATTGATTCCTAACAAATTAACACATGTTACTGTTCTTTTATGTCTCCTTTCAACACTATGTTATTTTGTTAATCTTTATTTATTTGGTATGCCGAATGATCGATTTTAGGCATGTTTTCTTTAATACTACTGAGAGATTTCTTATGAACTCTTTACACTTACTTTATTTATGCGTGTTATACATATATACATAGTTTGAAAACTGCCTCCATATTTTTTAATGTTGCTGAGTATTGCATTGACATAATTCTTTCTATATGGGTGTCACCTACACCAACAATCTTGTTTATTTTAGCCATTTACAATCAAACTTCAGTGCGCAAAATTGTGATTGGCGTGCTGTTGATATCGTTCTCCGCCATTTGCTATTGATAGTTTACCTCTTATTCTATCTGGCGATTCTTCATTTTCCTAAGCCACGCCTTGTATCCTTGTTACTTTGGTGACATCCTTCTCTATCTGCCATGATGCCAGTTTCTGCTGAGACAACATTATTTTCCATCTATTCGTTGTATTTACTGTTACTGCTACTATTGTTTAGTCTGTTGAAGATGCAACTCTTATTTTTCAAAAAGTAGGCTAGAAATATGTTCTCTTAAAAAAGAAGTGTTTTGTTATGTGCGTTGTGGTGCAGTGGATATCGGCTCGGAACGAGAAATCAGGGAACCGAGTTCGAATTCCAGTTGAATTCCTTGCATTCATTTACGCGCAAATACCCTTGGGAAAGGTATTAATCCGTCTCTTCCCTCTAGTTATGGGTTAAATAATAGGACAGATTGGGTTCTATAGCCTTGGTCGGCAACCAGTCTACCGCAGAAAGCAATGGCAACCTACTGGGGGATAATCTTCTGCCCAGTCAGTTATGTCTCTTTCGAGACATGATCGCCCAAGCGTGTATCTCGCATGGCACTTAACTGACTGAATTATTTCTCATTGTAAGAAGTTTGTTCTAAGAGCTCCTGTTTTGTCACTGGGAATCATTTGTAAAGTTCAAAATATCTAACGGATGACTCCTTTAAAACATTACAAGAACTAATTGTTGCAATTTTTCTTTCCCACATGAAAAGATTGTCTCAGATATCTTCTATGGCCAACATTTATGTTCAAAATTTAATCCTGTAGCTAAATGACTAAAAGGTCACAAGCTCACAGAGACGCCGAATCAACTTTCTTTAGTGAGTAGATTTAGTAGGAGTCATTCTTCACGTTGTCCAAAGAATGGAGATCAGGATCATTAGTGTTGGAAACCCAGAATATATAATAACTAAAGCTAACTAAGGAAAGCAATTCAGCTCTTTCAAGCCCAAACCAAGGAAAAATGTAAGCTAGCAACCAGCGATTACAGTGTGTTTGTAAGGAACTGGTATTCATTTTCTGATGAATTACATACTAAAGCTGATAAATTAAACGGCACACACAAGTTTATGCTTAAAGCAATAAATAGGTCTTTGATCAAAGCATAGTCATAGGTACCCACAATTCAGTCTAGGTTTATGCCGAAATTTCAGTAATTTGTTTTTATAGTTACTGATGTTGATAAGGCTGTATTGACTGCTATCATTCTGCACAAATATATATCGATTTTAAACATTTATAAAATTATAAACCTTGCAAAAATAAAGAGATCATTTTCAGAACGTATGCAAATACGAAAAGAAAATAGAAAAAGTAAAACTGTCCAAACCCCCCGAAGAAGAAGAAGAAAAAACTGAAATATTTAAAATGAATACACAAAAAAGAGGTAGAGAAAAAATAAGGATAAATGACCATGTATTTAACATGCAAGTTGATGCAGGCAGTGAAGTTACGTTGATACCAAAAACATTGTGGATAAAATTAGGAATGACCTAAATAAAAAAAAAAGCAGCGTACAATTAAAGCAACTTGATGTAACCACCATAAAAACAATGGGTACATTTCAAGGCAATTTTGAAACCGACAAGCGTTTTGAAATAATTCCTTTTACAGTTGTAGCATACAAAAAAAAAATCATGGATTATTATGGATTGATAAAAGTAGAGGCAGCATGACTAATCAATTCCATGGAAGCAGAAGGAAATAAAATAGGAATATTGAAAGGCTATAAAGCAAGCATTTGACTAAAGGAAAACTATCACCCAAAGGATATAGAATCAAGAAAAGCTCCAATTCATATTCTACCTTTGGTAGTAGCCAAATTAAATACAATAATACATTGGGTAGAAACGGACGCTCTTTCTCTAAATAGACTCAAAATAGAAACAAAGCAAGACCCAAATATTAAACAGAATAGTAGAGAGAATAAAAAAATAATATATGAAGAAATTGTTCGATGGAAGAGCGATCCTTTAAAGAAACGAAATATAAACTAACCATAGAAAATGGCATAATATGTAATTGAGATATAACAATAGCTCCACAAATACTAAGAAGGAACATATTAAAAGAAGTACATGATGACGTACATTGTGGCATAACTGCAACGCAAAGAATTTACAAGCTTGGTGGTCAGGATATTCAAATGACATAGGGGAATACGTTAAGAGATGCCCAAAATATGAGAAAATAAAAAGAAATCTTCAAGCAAACAAAAATTCACTCATGGCCCAACGAAACAGACCTCTGGGTTAGGGTCCATATGGATTATGCACATATCAGGGATAGGAGATTATTCTTAGTATTAGTGAACTCATATTCAGGATGGCCAGAAGTTGCTAGAGTAAAAAGCAGAAAAATTACAATAAAGCAAATACTATGTTCTCAAGGAATGGAGTACCCCAGATAATAGTCACTGACAATGCAACCGAATTTTGCGATGAGAATTTATGTGCGTAGTTAAAACAAATTGGATCCATCCAATACAAGACATCGACATATCACCCACAATCTAATGGCATTGTGGAAAGAATGGTACAAAAGATGAAAATGGGATTGAAAGCATTCTCACCACAATGAAAATATAGACGCATATTTACCAAAAATGCTCCTGAGTTACAGATCCATTTCACATGCGGGAAGGAAACTGAGCCATTCGGCATTAATGAGAAGACAAATCAAACCCCCATAACTGTCTTTTGCAACGACAGAAAAGGTATGGTGTAGAAAGAATAAAGAGGCAAATCCAGAAGAAGTAAATTTCCTGATACAAAAAGGACACAGCACAGCTATACTCAAGAATAAGGGACAACTTATACTGGCACATGCAGACCAGTTCAGAAGCAGAAACAAGCTGGATGATGTGAAAATGGAAGGTCAGGAACAAGAAGAGGCAGAAACTTACAAAAGTCGAACAAAGCAGTAAATGGAAGACAATGAGAATGAAAAGACAGAAAATGAAGAGAGACCAAGATCACCATTAAAGAGAAACTAAGAAAGACAAGAGGAAAGACAATACAAAACGAAAATAAACAGGAGTATTAAAAGAAAAAAAAAGTGTACGACCTTTCCGATTCATAGAGGTATAGTACCGTATGCAAATTAATAGGCAAGTATAAATAGAGAATAACTGGAGAAGTACGTGGAAAAAATCCTGTCGTCACAATGAACACGGAGAACTGTGCTACGACTACTACTGCGCACAAAGAAATTTGAAACATAACAATAACAATATATATATATATATATATATATATATATATATATATATATATATATATAAAGTATGCTGCATTTATGAGTGAAAGTGCTCATATCAATATCAGGGATAGCGCGTATGTAGATATAGAAGTGGATACTGAGTTCAAAACTGAGCTTAAGCGCATTCTTCAGTCCTGAAGCTTTAATTAACCGAGGTCAACACCAAGCCTCGGTTTACATTTTTATATTTACATACGCTATATCTCTTATATTATGTACTTTTATTCAATAAAAACAGTCAATATAGCATACCTTAGGTACTACCACTGACTCGTTAGAAAACAGGATACCGCGATGAAAATATACCTCAAACTTAAAAACAATGTTTTATTGTCAAAATCAATACTATTAAAAGGACAGACCAAAAGATATTTTTTATTAATGAATTATATCTTTTTGATCTTTTTAGAACTATCGAAATTTTGGCTAATTTTCTTTCGTCAGTCGGGTGGGGAGGAAAGCAAATGTGCAATAGTTTGTATCATACCTTTTTGCGGTTTTGCGATAAAAAAACATTGATTTAGAAGTTCGGGCAAAATTCGAATAATTTTCAGATATTAATGAAACTGTCAGGAATTATTAAAATGAATTCTTGGTATAGATATTTTTTGTTACCTGCCCCCAACAATATCTAAATTTTATCAAGCTTAATGTTTAATATTTTATATTAGTTAAAAGCAGAACTCCATGGAGAATTTAAATCCTCAGATTATTTTTGTAAAAAAGCCACCAGTTACTGAAAATCTGTTCTGAATAGTAAAATAAAAAATGCTTATTTACAATGCTCGAACGGTCATATTCACGACGTTTCGGTCGATGTACGGTCCTGCCTACTTCATGTGATTGGAATTTCAAACTGAACCACTTATTTCGTTCATCAGGGTAAATCTTTCCAGTTTCATGAATCATGTCTCTTTCAGATGTTTCAGTTTTTACTCACCTTTGCTGTCGCCAAGTATTGAATTCTTTTGGGCCAAGTCACCAGATTCAACCAACGCTCTTATCCAATGAGACATGAGGATATCAATGTATGAAGTTTTGAGATTTATAAACGTAATGTCTCAGTATGACACCCTTATCCCTCCTGATCTCAAAATTATGTTGCGGGCGCTAATTGGCCGTAAGCTACTCACACTGGAGTCTTCAGCTCTCCGCTTCCGTTACGTCCCAGGTGACCGAAGATGCCAAATGATCAGTTGAAAATCTTTTACCCACCCCTGCCACGTTGTGATTTCTGATCTCAGAGGAGATTAGGATTTGCGAAGAAAGGACGGTTGTCTTTGTACTGCCTTCTCAGCAACTAAAAACAAGAACTGGTTGAGTGCACATGCAGAAATAAAGGGAAATAAGCAAGAACAAGAAATAACAATGCAGTAGTGAAGGCCAGTCTATGTGGACTAATGATTATATTGTATTTTCTGTACATCAACACACACACACACACACACACAGAGAGAGAGAGAGAGAGAGAGAGAGAGAGAGAGAGAGAGAGAGAGAATAATACAAATAAAGTAAAATTTAAGAACTAAAATAAAATACAATCCAACTTTTTTCAGACTCTACAAATTACTTGCTGCTACTATGTCTATGCATCGTTCGAGGGAATACAGTCTTTATGCTCCCCTGCTTATAAGTGGTGTTTTGTGTTACTAGTAGCGTGTGGGAGAGAGAGAGATGTCATGTACCCAGGGTAACTGCTACTGACCATTTCTTGTTCATACATCACTGGTTCACCACTTATGACTTTTGCTCAATAATAAGAGCGGCAAGTATCGTAAATTTAAGATTTTAGTTAAAATTATATAAAAAGGTCGTTTACGCTATCTTCCGCAAGTAAATTTTATAGATAGAAATTTTACTGTAGAAAATCATTAGATAAATTTCTTTCTATCATTTAAGCTGTTTGCCACTTAACGCCTAAAATAAACAGCTACCGACGTGTTAAAATGCATTTCTTCAACATTTCAAACTGACCAAACTATCGCCCGGTTCACACTCCACCCACGTCTATTGAACAGGTGAAGAGGCTCATCTCTTGTTCCCTGTTTAGGATGTGGTTTCCGGCTTTCGCTTTTCTCTCCTCAGACCTCAGTATTTGTGCTTCTGTGATTTTCCTGCGGTGCGCTTGGCTGGTGGCAACGTCTCACCATTGTGAGAGTACTGGGTTGGCGGTTTCCTGGTTGCTGCTTTCGACTGATAGGAGCTGCTCTGATCAACAGTTGCATAATACCAGAGTTCTTGTAGTGCCATGTCGCGCATGGATAGGTGTCCCTACAAGCGCTTTCGGTGGGCAACCCCGAGGCCACACTTTGATACAGCCCGATCCAGTTCCCATCCCAGCGCATATCGTCGATAATGATCGCTTTCATCCTCTCCTAAGGTCCTTCTCTACCAACAAATTTTTAAATGATAAACGGAATCAGAAATACCCTAAACCAGTCAAACACAAATCACCTAAATCTCTTAAAATTTCTTTTACTAACATCCGGGGCATTCGTACTAACTCTTGTAGCTTAGAAGCTTTCCTCCACGTAAAGTCTCCTGACATTCTAGCGCTCTGTGAGACTAACCTTAACTCATCAATTCCCTCCTCTGATTTCTCGGTCTCTGGTTATCTTCCCCTCTTAAGGAAGGATTCCACTGTCCACATGCATGGGCTGGGGGTCTACGTTAGTGAACATCTCCCTGTATCTAGGGTGACATCACTCGAAATCCCTGCCCACCAATATGTATGTCTCCGTCTATCACTTCTCAGTTCGGTTAGCTACCTTTTCTTCCTTTACCGTCCCTCCTCTTCTTCCGACTGCTCCCTTCTAGACAGCATTTCGGACAATATAGATAAGGCTACTTCCTACCACCCATTCGCTCACATATTTGTGTTCGGAGACCACAACGCACATCATGCTGAGTGGCTTAAAGACTCTGTTACCGATTCAGCAGACATCCACGCCATGAACTTTGCTATTTTCCAATCCTTTACGCAAGTAGTGGACTTCCCCACACGCTTTCCAAGCACTCTCTCTGGACACGCCTCTCTACTAGATAACTGCCTTACCTCTGCACCTGACTCCTGCCAGGTCTCGCAGCTTTGCGCTCTCGGCAACGCCGACTATGCTGTTGTCTCTCAATGTTTCTCTCCACTCTCACTCCCTCCAGGAGCCTCCTACTTATAGGACCTTCCTCTGCTACCAAAGAGTTGACTGGGACGCCTTCCGCGACTTCCTTTGCGACGTCCCTTGGGGGAAAGTGTTCGATCTCCCAGTTGATGACTGTGCCTCTGAGATTTCGTCCTGGGTGAAAGCTGGCATTGATGCCTTCATACCTACCAGTAAGTTTCGTCTCAAACCTCATTCCTCCCCTTGGTTCTTTCCTGCCTGTTCGGCCGCCATTGCCCACAGGAATCACTACTTTTGACTATTTAGGAGACAGTCATCTTACCACAACAGGCGCCTATTCACGTCTGCTCGTAATGAGTGCAAGAGAATCCTGAATGACGCCAAGCGGTTGTTTGCTGAGAGAATGAGACAGCGCATAGCTGACTGCAAGTTCGGATCCAAAGACAATTGGTGGTTATGCAAACGGGTGCTGAACAATAGCAAATCCCTCCTTTAATCAATGAATTTGAGGTCTTCACATCATCAGCGGGCAAGGCTGAGTGCTTTGTTCGCAGATTTTCATCCAACTCCACATTTGACTCATCCGGAGTACCCTCACCCGACTTCTCTATTAGAACTGATGCTAAACTGTCTGATATATACATTACCTCGACAATAGTATCCCGTGTAATATCAAAACTTGACTCCCACAAGGCGAGCGGTGGTGATGGAATCCCGGTGATAGTCCTTAAGAAATGTGCCCCTGAACTCTCCTCTATCCTCTCTAAACTCTATAACTACTGCCTCTCTGCTTCCTGTTTTCCTGCATGCTGGAAGTCCGCTTTTGTTGTCCCTGTATTTAAGAACTCTGGTGAACCCTCAGACCCATCCAACTATTGCTATATCAGCCTTCTACCAATTTTCGGGAAGGTGTTCGAGGCCATTATTAATGATGAAATAGTTCAGCATCTTACTGCCCATAAACTTTTCTCCGACAGGCAGTATGGCTTCCGCTTTGCCAGGTCCACAGCCGACATGCTAACGACCATTACGGAGTACATGTTCCAGGCCCTTGATGGGTCCGGCGAGGCTCGTGCGGTTGCTCTGAACATCTCCAAGGCTTTCGACAGGTTTTGGCACGCTGACCTTTTATGCAAGCTCCGGGGTTACGGTAATACCGAACGATTGCATGATCTGATCCAATCTTTCCTACATAACCGCATAATGAAGGTCGTCTTGAATAGGCATGCCTCCATACCCTACTGTACAAATACTGGTGTCCTCAGGGCTTTATTCTAGGCCCGACGCTCTTCTTTATCTTCATAAATGACCTCCCAGACGAGATCAAGAGTCAGGTAGGCATCTACGCAGATGACACCACAGTTTACTCCCGCATCAGTAAGAATCCAGGCGTGACGGACAAACATAACATCGCTGCTGATCTTGAGAGGGCTCTACACTCTGTGGTGAATTGGGGCAAGAAGTGGCTTGTCAATTTCAAGCTGCTATCTGTGAATCATCACAGGCAACCTCCCCTGCCTCCCATAAACATGAACCATGGGATTCTCTCCGAGAGCAATACTCTGCGCCTCCTCGGCCTTACCCTCTCTTCTGATCTCAAGTGGAGCCACTACATTGAGTCAATAGCTAAATCTAGTGCTAGGAAGGTTGTATCACTGTGTCGGGCCAGGATGTTTTTCCCACCTGAAACCATCCTGCACATATACAAATCAACCATTTGTCCGTGCATGGAGTACTGCTGTCATATATGGTCAGGTGCCTCCGCTGTTCATCTCAGTGTTCTTGACAGGCTCCAAAGGAGAATCAGTAATGTGATAGGTACCGACTTGGCGGCTCGACTACAGCCAATTTCCCACCGACGAGAAGTGGCTTTCCTTTGTTTGTTCTATAAATACTTCCATGGCTTCTGCTCCAACGAACAAGTCACTGATGCCTCTGCAACAGGTGTTTACTCGTGCAACCAGACTGGCAACTGGGTCTCACCCATTCACAGTTAGATCAACCAAATGCAGACGACAATTCTACTCCTGCAGCTTCTTTTCTCGCACTTCCCGCCTGTGGAACTCGCTTCCTTATTCTTGGTTTCCTGACGGCTACAACATCAAGGAAATTAAATGCAAGGTCAATACTCATCTCTTAACTACTTGACCTTAGTTCTTTCCACACCGCCCCGTAGATCCTTTCCTTTCTCTCCACTTTTGCAACTGTCATCAAACCTGTATTCCCATCCTTCTCTTGCTCCTTTCTAACTGGTTCGTCATTCTCTTCACTCTCCTCTAAACTTTTTACTCTTATGTAACCCCCTGCACATCAGTGGCGTTACCACCTTGCTCGGGGTGATATGATAAAAAAATATTTGTTTCAAATCTGATTAAACTTTAAATTTTCTGACATTCCTTAAATATAATTTGAGAAAAGTATATTTTATTTTTGAAAATGTTTTTAATGACAAGCATTACATTACGATGAAAGATTACTGAAAAAGGCGCTTAAATTATCGACTTTAGTACTTTCAAACGAAAACTCATTCCAGTCAGTTTAAAATTAGAAACGCAGTAAAATATTTTGCTTATTAAAAATATAAAATTTAATTTATTAGTTTGGGATTAAAACTGAAATAAAAATTTCAAACAAGATTTTTAATTTCTAAAAATCATTTTAACTCTTCTGTGTCGCGTTTTCTGTCAATTTTTTCTGTGTAATTTTTTTTAAGGCTAAATTATCCACCATATACATCTTAAAATATTTTGCATATAAAGACAATATTTATTTGTCATGGATATCGTTGCGATTGTTTTATAATTGATACAGTTTTCAACACATAAAAGTAAATCATTTTTCATGTCAGAAAATACAGGACGGTGATGGATACCATATTTCACGGAAGGAAGCTGTTCGAGTGGAACTTACTTCTCAATGAGGGATTGTGGGTGATTTGCTACTATGTAAGTGAAATGGTGGGCCCTAGCCGTGGATATTAGAACTGGCGAATCCAAGGAATGAGCACTTTCAATGGAAGTAGTGATGGAGCAGTGGGAGACTCGCCACATCCCGCCTTTGAGAGAGAGATTAGAGGATGGAAAAAAATTTTCACCTAAAAGATTCGGAGACGCTTTTCAAGACCGGAAAGAGAGGACTAGGCAACAATGCTCTGTTTTCGGTCTGATTTGATTCTTATAATGGTAGAAGATAGTATAAGGAGTCATGGTACAGAGACCCGGTCATTTTAAATACATCTTTATCGATAGATCGTATATAAGAATTCAACTTGAGGGCGGGTGTGAGTTTTAGGCCCAGTATTCTTCGAGGGTACATCTGTTCATTGTGATTGGCAGTAGTTTGTGATCTGATCGGCGCTGATGGGTTTTAAGTAATTTGGCTTTCGAGGCAATGAATGTAACCAGCCAGATTTTCCTATCTGGGAAGTTAGTGTTAGATCGGAAGAAAGGTCAGCTGCTAATTTCTGCTGATCAAGAGTTTTAGAGGTGCACCCATATATTGTCGTATCATCTGCTTAGATTTTTACAAATGATTAAAGTATATTCTTAGTCATAACATTTATGTAAATCAGAACGAGAATTGGTCCAAGAATTGACTCCTGTAAGACGCCTGCGTTGATGGCCAGGGACTCGGAAGACTGATTGTTAACAACTACTTTCAGCGAACTATCTGGAAGGATTTTATAATTGAGAAAATCCTTCCAGTGATTCCATAGCTGGAGAGCTACTTTAAAAAACCTTGGTGCCACACCTTGTCGAAGGCCTTCAAAATATCTAACACTATGCTCTTCGTGGCGTGATGTCAAGGGAATAACTAAGTTTGTGTGTAATGGTAGTTAGGATATCAGCAGTGGATCGGGCTGATCGAGACCCATACTGCTCGTCGCACGAAAGGTTGTTTCTATTTAGGTGGTCGACGACCTTCTTGTTGATTTAAGTCTCAAAAAGTTTACCGATGATAGTGATGAGACTTATGGGTATATACTGAGAAGGAGAGGATCGGTCGTCCGTATTCGTGAAAATCGGGTATACGCTTCTTCCACAGGCGTGGGGAAGATTTCTTCTTCAAGCAGCGGTGAAATAACTTTTCTAAGAACGGGATAATTCTGTGTTGGTAATCTTAAGAAAAAACACTGGGATTTTGTTTATGTCAGTGTTTTTTTTTTTCGGGTCTAGTCAAGAAACTTCTCTTATCAAATGTAAGTGTATATTACTGAGATTGTTCTCAGTGGAAAGTTGAGGAGGGGAAGGCCATTATCATCTAACGATAAGTTTGAGTGACAGATCGAGGCGAAGATCTTTGCCTTGTTTGTCGAGAAAGATATGTCCTTGAAGACATTTATAATAGTTGGCACAGCTACTTTGCCTCTGTTCATAATTTGAGTATCATCCAGAATTCGCGAAATCCAATTAATTTATTTTCAACATTAGTCTGGAAAGCTTGCGTGTAGCTACACTTGGCGTTTTCCAGAACTCTCTTGCAGCAGTTGCGGGTGGTTCTGAAGGAAGTAAGAACCAGTCTACACTGAGACGCTCTACACTTGTGACAGATTTTATTGTGGTTCCGGTAAGCTATGGCTGCAGCGCATTCAGGGAGTGAACCAGGGCTGACTGTTTGGTTTTTATTAAAATTATTTTAGAGTGTAAAACACTCGATTCTAGAAAAGATCCATTCCAAAATTAGGGCAGTAGTTTTGAGAGCAGCATATTTGAAGAAGGCTTGGCAAGAAGCTATCGTCATATATGATCAAAGACTGTCTCAGTTTACCTTCGTATAGCGAAAACCATTCTATGGAACGGTAAAGGAGGGTATCTTGATTTGGAATCAATCTGGATACTGACTAAGGAATGGTTTGGCATGCCTATTGGGATTTGCTAAGCATTTGCCAGGACAATGTGCTAGAAATAGTCGAGAAGGTTCGCCTACTGTCCGGTTAAATTGGGTTCTTCAGTGATTTGGGTTAGTCCCTAAGTGATAGAGAAATCTGCCTTCCTTATTGGTTTTATTCGAGTGGAATAAACATTTTTTGCGGTGAACATTGAAGTAACGACATCTGTGAAAACTAACCAAGGGAAATTCGGTGGGAATATTTTCAACCCTTTCTGCTATTCGATCGAAGAATACCGACCCTTCATTCTGAGAGCGTTAGAGAGTAAAGATGAATGTGGCACTATGGATAAATGCCACGCGGAAACACATACACGGAAAATAAGGGTTCCCGTTTTTTGTGTCTCTGCCACAAGGAAACCTGTCATTGAAGTAGACACTGTGCCCGTGACCGTGGCGATTTAGGGTGTCATATTTTTTTATAATGGGTGAGTAGCCAGAGATTTTGATCCGCAAAGGAATTAAAGCATTTTCTGGTTGCGCCCGGGCGCCATTTTATGCCTTTAAGTGATTAAATTTTATTTTTTTTTGTTGTTTTTGAAAACTCAAATAGACATTAATGTGAATATATTTCTAAATACGTGAGTACTAAACACTTCTGAAATAACATATATACTGAAACATTTAGTTGGCATGTTTAAAAACTGTTGATCTTATTAAGTATTAAAGATACAATTATAATATGAAAAACAAAATTTACGCTCTTTGCTTCAAGTGCGTGCTTGCTGTTAAAAGAAATAGAAGACATATTTTGGTTGCTGTCCTGAACAAAATCTTACCAGATTTCAAAAAATTCTAATTTTTAATTCAGTGACATGACAACGAGTGAATATTTGCTGAAATATATGGAGATCGAGGTTATAATATGTTTTGAGCTTGATTAAATTATTGAAATATTTTTCCACTTTTATGTAGATATTATGCTTATGAGATATACTATTATACAGATCAATTGGTTCGTTAGAAAATTTAAAAAAATGTACATCTGTTGTAGATTTTCTTTTAGGATGCATCACAAGTATTTGTGTTTTACAGCTCTTTCTAGTTTTGAAGCTTATTTAATGAAGCTTATTTATGTTATTTTTCCATGGTTGAAGCTGTTCTGAAAGTATTCGAAAGCTGGTAACTTGGTTATTCTCCGCTATGTGTTTTAATCTATAACAGGTGGCCATTACGTGAATGAAATACTTCAACCAAGTGTACACTTGGGTAGATACTGATTCATTTCCTCTCATTCGTCAGATTCAGAAAGCGTTAGATTTGAGGATCATTATAAAATCTCCTAAGATTTCCAAACAAATGGTACTTGCATCCGCCATTATACAAAATCTTATGTGAATAATAATAATAATAATAATAATAATAATAATAATAATAATAATTGTATTAACCTGAACTGCAGATTCTATGATAAACACCCAGAAACAATTGATAGTCTTGCATCAGGTTTCACGGTGTTAGCACCCACTGAATATAAAACTCGTCATGATAGTGTGGGGCCAATATCTGCACTGGAAAATCTGCATCTTTTCCGAAAAGGAAACTACAAGAAACTAGTATGTACATTACCCAGACCCGATTAGAGAGATAGGTCCTCTAACAATTTTATGGGACTTTACAATACACACAAACAGAACAATCCAGGCTAATCGCCCAAACTTCGTGATCAAAGACCACAAGAAAAGAATTTACTTTCTTATTGACATGGCATTCCCTACATATTGCGAGGTATCTTTGAAGATCTTTAAAAAAACTTTCAAAATACGGGGATCTTGAAATGGAAATCACAGAAATATTACACATAAGGACATCAATAATTCCACTTGTAGTTGGAGGCCTCGGATTGATTGGAAAAGATTCCGATAGACTCATTTAAGGGATTCCTGGTAGATCAAGCTATGAAGAAATACAAAAAATTGTACTCAATTTCAGCTGACAGATTACGAAGTGCTTTATCTGTATAAAACGTGTGTGATCTTTGTTTTGTTTTAATTTTTACAAAAAATGATCAGTGGAAAATGTCACGAAGCTATTTCTAACTTCAGTTTTCTATTTGGAACCCGGAAGGAAATGTGTGTCCAAAAGAAATCTAATGAAATATTAATAATAAATTAAATTTAATCCCACCAATAAAGAAAATACTTAAAATGAAAGCGCCATTAAAGGCACAGAGAATAAGACGATATGAAAAGTGTTGTAGGTTCTATTGACAAAATAAGATATTCCAAACAGTTCTTAAGATTTATAGGGGAATTAGAAATAAAAAAGAGCCTCTATATATTGAAGAAGTACAAAAATTTGGGGAGAATGTTTAGAGCAACCCAAATATTCGCAATGCAGCGTATATCTAGAACAAGAAAGAATGAAGGATAAACCTGTGAAAGAATGAAAAATATAATTAAAAGTAATGTTAGGCAATCTCTAAAACAACCCCCAAAATATAAATCTCCAGTAAATGACAAGGTACCAAACTTCTGGCACTATCATCTGTTATCAATCCATAAAACTTTTGCTCAAACTTTATCAATGCTAATTAATAACCCCAATAAACTTTCAGAATGGATCACTCAAGGTATTACATATCTCCTACCAAAACCATGTGTAACAGATCCAACCAAGGATCCGGCCTCGAAATCTCATCCAGCTCAGCAACCAGTAGCGGCAAAGGAAACATCAAAAGAAGAAGTAGCAACTTTGAAGGACGGCGAATGGCAAACCGCCACCAGAAAAAAATCCAAAAGGCCTCCACCACCAGAGAAATCACCTCCGCTACCCAAGTCGCCTCTCAAGAAGGATGTCCCACAGGGGAGGAGCAAAAAATCTCTACAAAAGCTGCACCTGCAACGGAGAAACCAGTGGCAGACAAGTCAGTGGCAGATGAACCAACAGAGACAGTGGAGAAGATGGAGGTGGAAACAACGGACAAAAGATCGCCCTCTTTGAAGCGAAACAGGGAAGAAGAGGAAACTACAAAAAACCGCAAAGTGCTTCGAAAGAGCAGAAACACCGTGTAGGTGAAACAAAAATGTTCATCTCTACCAGTGTCTCCAGAGAGACAAATAATATCTTACGCTCTTACGTCTTCCCCACGACAAATCCCACTGACCCTGGTTTCGCAGCTTACCCCACTCAATCCAATCAAGTCCCCCTCTATCACACCTTCTACCACTCCCACCAAACCTCCTTCCAAAAAAATCCCCCCCGAAGGGAGAAGCCCTTTGTCAAATAGACATAAAAGAAGTATCCCAGGATTGGTCGGCTCAAAGAAAGAGCCTTTTAAAACCGCTGTTGAACCTGACCTCCGTGGATGGAAAATCAACTGACGACCCAAAGAACTTTCCCGAGGTCCCAGGTGTCATCACCCTTATCCGTAGTACGGGAGGGAACCTGAGGGTCTGGGACCACTTGGCTGCGGCCAAAGAATTTTATAAGAACATTAACATAACTCACACCGGTACGCCAGAGCTGAGCAAAATAACAAAATTATGTCCAGGGAGGGTCCCTATTTTGCTCCACCCCTGTATATATAGGGTCTTAAAACTAAACTATCCCACGGACGTCGGCGAGATTGTCCTAGACGAACGGATTACATCCGATGTAGGAACTGGTTCCCTAGGACAGTCCGTCGGGTTCCCTATTGCCAGAGATTTTAACCCCGCATGTGATTAGAAGTAACTTCTTCTTTTTTACTTTCAAATCTAACAGATGTCAATCAAGTTAGCTAGTTTGAATGCGAAGGGCTTGAGGAATCGGAGTAAGGCGGCCCGCTTGCTTCGGGAACTCTTGTCTTTCGGCGTGGATATGGCCGCAATCCAAGAGACTCACTTTGTTTGCGACATCGATGCCTGTGTGCTGTCTAAAGACTTTGTCGTCTACTCAGCATATGGGAACCGATTGGCCAGAGAAGTGTCTTTGCTGGTCAAATGCGGCTCGAATGGTGATATGGACGACGCGGCTGGAGGAAGTCTTGCGAGTTGGCCGACTTTCACATCAGGATCTGATCCGATATTTTGAGCATCAGCTCAAAATTAAGATTAGATATGATTGGAAACGGTTGAGCTCAATAGGCTTTAGCGAAAGGGGGGGAATGTGGCGAGCCTGGTTCGCGTGTACGGGGCTATCCTTGATTTTCTATTTTAGATCTAATAGTCACATCGGGGTGGATTTCATTGAAAACATTACCCTGGTTAAGGTAGTTCCTTTTTGTGTACCTAATTAATGGGAATGAATGTGATTCCTAGCCTGTCCCCGGCATTGTTTTTTGTTATGATCCAGGTCGAGATTCCCATTTTCCCGAGTTTTTATTTTTTTCTCGTTTTATCTCGTCTGGGTCAGGATTATATTCTCCTCTTCCATTTTATTTTCTCCTTTCCACTCCCTGTAGAAAGAGTGCCTCTTGATTTTGTCCTATGGGCAGAATACAGCAGCCTCTTTGTTTTGTGGGTTGTTTGGGTCCAACTAACATAATGATTTCTGTTTGTATTTTTTGTTTAATTTTTTTTTGTTTTGGGAATTTATGTTATGCCCCTCCCCACATATCATTTTCATGATTTATTTTAAATATATATTTTTATACTTATAGTTCACAATAAAATTTTTATGCTGATTTAGGTTTTTTTTGTTTCTTTTTTGTTTTTTTTTGTTTTGGTCCCTGGTACGTTTGAGGTATTTTGGTATATGAAGGATTGAATGCTGATGGACGTCATGTGGTGGATGAGAAAATTGTAAAGTATGTTTGGGTCGTGAGTCGGATTAGCTAGGTATAGGATAGATACTGAAGACTAATCTGAGTTTTTTGCCCCACCCCCAAACCGGCCTTGTGCCACAATTGTATTATATACAATAAATAAAGAGACTCTCGTGAGGACTCTCGCGTGGAGTGAGCAAGGGCGACAGAGACTCTGGTTCCCAGTACGACTTCAGTTCAGCTCAAGCTGTTATTACTTTCCTCTTTATATCATTTTGTATCTCTTTGTATTTATTTGTATTTCTTCTTGACTTAACATATGTTCTTGAACCTACCACCTTGTTGACTTATTATTTTATGGTCCCATACCGGGTTCATATCAGTTATAACTAAATCCCTGCAAAGGTGCCACCACTTCTAATTGTTTAAATCTCCGACGAGGACGCTTTCAAGGAGATCCTCTGTCGCCCCTACTGTTCCGTCTGTCCTTAATCTCACTTTCGCCTTAACTAAACAATAATATGAATGCAAAGAAAAATATGAAAACGGTTAATCCCCTATTGTATTTATACTCTCTCAAATGATCTCAAATGGAGTGTCTACATTAAATCCATAGCTGCAGCTACTGCTTGTAAGGTTGGTTCACTGTATCAGACTAGGAAGTTTTTTTCGTCAGAATCTATTTAGCACATTTAAAAATCTATCATTCGTCCGTGCGTTGAATATTGCTGCCATATCTGGTCAGGTGCTCCTGGTATTCATCTTGAAGTTGTCGACAAAATCTGAAGGAGGATCTGCAATATAATCGATCCTGACCTAGCAGCTCACCTTCAACCATTTTCTGACCGATGTGATATGGCTTCCCTCTGTTGTTTCTACAAATATTTTCATGGCAACTGCTCTGATGAGCTTTTTTTCCCTGGTACCTTGACCACATGTATTTACTCGTGCTACTAGATTGGCATTAAGGTCCCACCCTTTTAGCGTCGAACTAGTTAAATGTAACTTCTTCTTCTATTTTAACAGTTTCTTTTCTTGCACTTACCGTTTGTGGAACTCACTTCCATTTACATTTTTTCTTGATAGCTACAATCTCCAAAAGTTTAAATGCAACGTCAATTGCCATCTTTTATCTACTTGATTTCCATCTCTTATCTTTGACATCCCCTATATCTTGTTTATTCTCTCACTGTAGCCCCCATGCGCACCAGTAGCATTTCTGTCTTTCTTTCTTTCTTGGGAAAAAATGATTATAAAAGAAATATGGATGATATCAAAATCGTTACCAAAGACGACAATGAATTGAAGAATATACTGAATATTGTAAAATGTTTCAGTAACAACATCGGTATGGATTTCGGGTTAGATAAATGTGCAAAAGTAACATTCAAGAAAGGAAAAATTACAGAAACTTATTCAATAGATCTAGATTGCGTCACAAAGATTAGGAAACTGGAACAAGAAGAATCTTATGAACCTCTAGGAGTTAACAAAGGAGATAAAATACAGCATAACTAAAGGAAAGAGAAAGTAAGACGTGTGCGTTTGGTGTTAAATGGAGTTGAATTCACAAAAGAGAATATCAGCCTTAAACACTCTGGTTGTCCCCCTGGTGCAATAGAGTTTCAACATCCTTGATTAAACCATAGCTGAGATAAAGCGAATGGATGTCAAAACGAGAAAGCTTCTCACTTGCCACCACATGCATCATCCTAAGGCTGATGTTGTAATTTGAAGTAAGCAAAGGATTAGTTCAACTAAAACTGTCTTACAAAACAACAAAAATCGGTTTTCAAAGATACATGGAGACTATAGAAGACTGAATTATTATCTATATCAAAGACATGAAAGAAATAAGAAACTTTATTCAGTAATAAAGGAAACCAACAAATCCAAAAGGGAATTTCAAGTGCGTCAAAAAGCGCAAATAAACTCTTATACATTTACTGCAGCCTCAAATAGCCTAAAAAAATAAAGCAAGCTAATATGGACAACCCCTGTACCCATCAGGTTAAAAGTGCAGGTTAAAAACTGAACCAAGGATTTTATTCATGCTGCACAAAATCAATGCTTAATAAATAGAAACTACCAAGCACACATTGTAAAAAATTGTGTTGACCTCAAATGCCGATTCTGTTGTAAATATCCAGAAACAATTGATCGTCATGTAACAGGTTGTACGGTGTTAGCACCCACTGAATATAAAACATGGCATGATAGAGTAGGCCAATATCTGCACTGGCCAATCTGCATCTTTTACGAGAAAAATCTGCAAGAAACTGGTATGAACATCACCCAGACCCGGTTACAAAGAGAGGACCTGTAAAAATTTCTTGGGACGTTATAATACACACAAACAGAAAAATTAAAGCTAATCATCCAGGCATCATGATCAAAGATCACAAGGAAAACGTACTTTTTTATTGACATGTTAAGTCCCTTCAGAATATAATGCATCTTTGAAAATCTTCAAATAAGTATAAAAAAAAAGAAGAAAAATTTCCCCTTCATATATTTCCTTTGTTTTCTTACCTCTAGTCATAATTGTTTTTTCAATAAACTCATCTTTGTATGTGAGCGGAAATAAGTGTTTTGACAAGAGTAGCAGCCCTACGACTTCAGTACAACAGACTTGTGAATAACCCAAACCTGCAGGAAAAGTACACTGACAGCCTGAAAAAGAAATACGAAGGACAAATTGGAAACGGAAGCTCGAATTGGAACTGATTAAGAAAAGCTCTAGTAACCTCAACGAACGACATCATCCCACAGGAAAAAGCACGTCATAAGAAAAATGTGTGGATTCTTGACATGATTCAAAAGCGATAGAAAACTATGCCAACGCATAAACTACACAAGGAAATAAGGAGCAAATGCAGACAGGCTAAAGAGGAATGGCTCAACGACAAATGCACTGAAATAGAGAAACTGGGAAAGACAAATAAAGGAGATATGCATAAAAAGATAAGGGAACAAAACAGGAGAAAAGACCTGCTTAACAGCAGGATGTATAAAAGAAAAGAACGGAACACTCATACGAGAAAAAGAAAAAATACTTCGGAGATGGGACGAGTATCTCTTCCACAACAAGAGAAAGCAGCCAGCAATACACAGAAATACGGACGGACCTGAAATATTGAAAACCGAAGTGGAATCGGGAAATTCATCAATTATGATGAACAGAGCGTGCAGCAGAATCGACTCAGAAGTAGATCAAGATCAGTGTGGCGTCGTTAAAGATACCGGAACGAGAAATGCGATTTTCATGCTCAGAATCTGAAAAAGCAATACAATTCCAGAAAAAAAAACTTTTATCTGTGCTTTATAGACCACGCAAAGGTATTTGAAAAAAGTACACCACAAAGACTTTTTCCAGATGCACGGCAAACTCGACATTTTCGGAAAAGACATTAGAATAATCAAGAACCTATATTGGCAGCAAACCGCTTGCGTACGGATATGAAATTAATTCAGCAGTTATACAAAAATAGAAAGCGGCTTAAGACAAGGATGTGTTTTTTTTTCACCGGATCTAGTCAACTTATACAACAAATCAATTCTGAGAGAAATAAACCCCTTGCTAGGATTCGTCATTGGCGGCAAAAATCTCAACAATGTAAGATGACACAGTGCTGATAGTAGACGCGGAAAAGAAAATGCAGAACCTTCTACAGAAGGTAGCAAAAGAAAGAGAGAAGAAAACTAAATGTATGGTCATCAGCAAAAAGAAGACCCCCAAAATGCCAATTATAGGTTGGGTAAACCAAATAAAACAAGTAAAGAAATTTAAATACCTGGGAAGCGTTCTGACAGAGAATGAAAAGTGTGACACTGAGATCCGAATATTTTGTGTCGGATCTCAGTGTCACATTTCAAAGCTAACCAGAGTACCGAGAGACATGAAAATCTCACTGGAAACAAAAAGAGTACTGGACTGTTGTGTGGTATCTGTCCTTCTGTATGGCAGTGTTGGACGATGGTTTAATCAAGGATGAACGGGAAGCTCGAGACAGCAGAAATGTGGTTCTACAGAAGGATACTGAGGATACCATGGACTGAGCACATGAACAACGATGAAGTGTTGGAGAGTATGCAAACGAGAAAAAACTCATACTTAACATCAGGAAGAGACAGCTGATGTTCCTTGGACACGTAATGAGGAAAGAGGGTCTAGAGAATCTCATACTCATCAGACGGATAGTAGGGGAAAGTATCACGAGATATATTTGATAGGCTTTAGCAAATAGATGGCGAAGCATGGTTTGGGAGAAATACCAAGAGAAAAATACTGAGAACGACAAGTGACAGGGTTAAGTGGAAGTCCATGATCGTCTAGTTCTGAAGGAACATGACACAAGAAGATGAAGAAGAAAAAGAAAAAGAAGAAGAAGAAGATAAAGTCAGCATTAATGATTATGATAATAATAATAATAATAATAATAATAATAATAATAATAATGAAAGAAATTTCCTTCTCAACCCAGAAGTTACCATCTTCATTGATGTTATCACACTTATCACTTCTGACATACAATGATGTGAAATACTTATTTTGCTGTTTGTACTGCAACGGTACACCTTTGGTTGATTAACGCAGCTTCAAACCCATAAAACTGCAAGTTTAGTGACTTAGCATGAGGAGACAAAAGAAGTCGTTCCTATATTTGTCAACATAGTTGTCAGCCTTAATTTATGCCTTCTGATTGTTTTATTACAATCACTTACTTCATCTGAAAAAATATTACGGCAAAGTCTCTAACTTTCCAACAACGATCTTTAAATTTTGTCAGAATATAACACGGCCCCTGGCTGAGTCCAGCCAACCTTCCTGACCTTTGGTTGTGTTGCTGATCTCGGATTAGCCCAGATACGCGAAGGGTTGGTATATAATGAAAACCAGATTTAAGACTGCAACGACAAGGTGTAGATTTATATATATTTATATATACCGAATAAATACAAGATTACAAACAAGCCAAAGTAAATGACGAAAAAGAAATATCAGTTGGCTGGTATTTCAATAGCACTATAATATTTTGTGTTGTATTATTATGATGGTTTAATCAAATTCCAGTTGGTTCAATTTGAACTGACTGTCTCTTGCAATATATATCTCTCCCATTTCCTTTCTCGCAGCAGGCCCCGTTTCAGTCCGACCATATTATTCAAACCATGATTCAGATCTTTCCACTTTCTCATCCCGAACACCAGGGCCGAACGAATTAATTTCGTCTTGAACCCTGGTTTTATTAAACAAGCACCAGAACAGGTGTAAATTTAGGTATGGGTTTCTATTTCTCTCACTGTATAACTCATACCAGCTCGAAATTAAAACTTACATTTAACATTTCAACTTCAAAACCCATCCCCTGTTATTGTCTGCCTGCTCTTATCAACTGTCCTGGTAATCAGTACACATGAAATTCTCAAGGCCGTATTTTGACTTAGGGTCACATATCGTCAAAACCCATTGACGAATATTTTGACTAGAATTAAATAACTAACTTTGATAAATTCGCTTCCTTCGCTTAACAAAAGAATTTTGAGCTCAGTGAGTCCTGTATCTGTATTTTTCATTTGTTAACATTTCGGCTACTTTACCCGACAAAAATAATTGTATTCTCCAATTTTAGAGAAATCTCTTCTCATCTTGAAAATCACTTAAAATGATTAACAGTCATCTGAAAATAGGGTTGGATTACAAGAATGTACGAAGTCAGGAATTATATATATATATATCATCATTCTATAATAACCATCGTGCACATCTTATAATACTCATAACATATATATATATATATATATATATATATATATATATATTATGAGTATTATAAGATGTGCACGATGGTTATTATAGAATGATGATTCTTGCAGTGAGAATTCTTATGTTCTAACTTCTACATCAACTGCGGGAAACTTTTGTAGATCGCAAGGTTTTGCCAATTCGGATCTAATTTAAAAACAAGCAGTTAAATATTTTTCTTTAAAGAGTTAAATAAATTCCACAAAACAACAAATGATTTTTTAATCGAGAAATGTACGCCATATTTACCTAACCAAATAGCAATCAAGTTTATCAAAAGAGTGAAAGTTTCTTTCAAGAGATGACTCACGTCATCGTTTCTTTGTTTCTCGTGCATAGTTCTGTCGCATTTATTTGCTTCTAAACGTCGTGTGACTGTCCAATGTTTGGCAAACGGTCCCAGCTAATCACCAAAATGTCACGCTTTTCTTGAGAAAACAAAACTTAAAGCGTCATCGCTGGAAGAAAAAAAATTGTTATCATAAAAGGATATCAATTCTTCATTTTCTGTTTCTTTATTTGCTTGTGTCGTCGATTTAATTGCACATCTCGACTCCCAAGTTTATGTTTTTCTTTTTGTGTTTTCATTTTCAGTGCCACACTGTTATTTCACTTCACCAATCCGGCGCCTAAATCTGCCCCAACTTTTTCCGGTATTTCTTGGGTCAGAGTCGATAATGGAGGCTTAATTTAATTTTTGTTTAGTCTTTTAAGACCCAACAACAACTTAAGGCTTCATTTAATTTTAGATTTTCCAAGTAATTATCGCTTTATGTTTCCTTTGCCAATTCCAAAGAAAAAATAAATAAAATAATTGAAATAACACAGTAAAAGTTTAATTGACTATAAATATTTTTCTTTCTCATAAATGACGAACAAATGGACCAAAAACAAACTACGCAGATAAATTACTCGATACCTATGATCTAAAAGCAACAATTGGGTATCGTAGATTTTATAAGCATATCTTTGTACTTCGAATGGAAATTCAGATCTCTCGTTCATCATATCAAAGATTAAACAATTAACCGCCTATGTGACAATTGTTAATGGGCATGCCAGTAACTGGAACCAGTTGGGTGTTGTTCCGGAACCTCATTTCAAGGCACCACTTTGCTCGTGCGGTTGTGGAGGAGAACAACGGGTAATGCCGTTGGTAAGGACAGAGGTAAGGGCCAAATAGCGGGGCCTCAGTCCCCGGAAGCCACCAAAGAGAATGGCACAGATAGTTCTACTCCGTACGCCAGTTTTAAGACCGATGTCCGGTTAATGTCTCAAGGATGGTACGAACCGTTATTTGATAAAAAAAGTTGATAAAACTAAAGAAGGAATTACAAGCTCACAGAAAAAGAAATGCTCACCGATGGGGTGAAGAGTCCCCTCATCATTTTCCTCGTCTTCCCCAACATGTAGGAAAACAATTGTCCCTCATTCCATCTCTAAATCAGTTACTCACACACAATCAAAACAGAAAAAATCACCCTAGTTCATACACTCAAACACCTTTTTATGCACCCACTCCAAAACCATATCAATCACTCAGAAATAATGACACTATCAAGACAAAAGAAATAGAATTCCCGAATCTGTTTCATTAGCGGAAAAAATAAAAAAATCAAACGGCCATATATTTCTAGAGAAGACGTCTGCCGCGTATCCCAGGATCAAGCGAGAGGAACCTTTCACAAACTCGCAACCCAAACAACCTGAAATGTTTATAGAACTTTAGGCATATAAATGGGACAAACATTGAGATTCCCGAAAATTTTCTAAAAGCCAAATAGTACTTACAGTTGTGCGATTGGATCATGAAAACAACACCAATCTGCGCGAAAGTTCTTCGCCTTCGAGACCAGTTCTATTATTTGTAGCAATGTGATACCGCCGTTGACGTAGACAGAACACAATGTTATTCTTTTACTTACTAGTTGTTATGCGAGTCGTGGTATGGGCGATGCGACAGAAGAAATTTAATAGGGACAAGAACTGGTCTTGTTCTTTAAACATTTCATTATAAAAGCCTTCATTTTTGTCCTCGGTTTCTTTCTTTGCCCTCCTCTTCGTTAGGTGACAGAGACGTCAGTTATCTGGTGGATATCTTTTCAGTTTTCGAATATCTACTTTTTATTTGTTTTTGTGTCTGGTCGAGTGCGCGGTTAAGTAAGTATTTGAATAGAGTGATTGGTAGAGTCATATATTTGACTATGGAAAAGTTCCAGAGTTTGGTGGTACTGTTACAGACGAACTCGTTGTACAATTATTTCAAAACGTCGAGACGATATGTTACCTTTGCAAGAGAGCAGGCATCGAATGAATACTCTTGCTGTGCCTGTAAGACAGCGTTCCCGTCGTATACCAGCAACTAAACAGATAGGAAAAGGTGATTTTGTGCCACATGAAATGGATCCTCACTCCGGATTGATTCGTCGCATACGACCAGTTTATAGTGCGATGACTCCTCCAGGAAGAGATAGTGAACAAGTAACAGATTTGCAACGACTTGATCTGATTGCTGGAGATTGGTAGATGATCGGCGCATTCGTGTCGGGACTGCCACAGAACGTCAGGAGACTTTTCTGGGCGACGCCTAGAATGGATGCTATGACATTGGAACAACTAATAACCTATACTCAGCCATTATGAGCGAGAAACCCGAAGAGATCGCTGCTGCTGGTCTGTAATCCCACGCATCAATTGAAACGATGAAAAGTCTGAGATCAGTTTTTATAAAACCTTCGGTTTCAAACGCTTAGGCAGGGACGTGTGCAAGAAACTTTTGCTTGACTGCACCAGTCACACCAAAGGATCCGATGTTTACAATGTAATAAAGCCGGGCATATCTCGTCGGAATCTCAGAAAAACGCCAGGGCAGAAGCCGTCAGTGTCAACTTACTCCACAAGGAAGGGAATAACGATAATTCTGCAGAGCCTTGATGGCCTCATGTTGTACGCAGGCGCTAGTTAGTAGGAATGTTTATGTGTCGCTCCTAGAGTCTTAGGGAGGGGAATGTGTTAATGGATAACGGAAAAAAAACCCTGAAATTCTGCGAACGATACCAGTTCAAGTTAGACATAGATGGCTCTGAGCAGTTGAACGTTGGGAAGTTAGTTTTGGACAGGCGACTTTCAGGGTTTGACCTCATACTTGAGATCGATTCCATAAGAGCAGCTAGTGGCGTCACCATCATGCCAGCTGGAGTAGTAAGCTTTACCGCGGCAATTTGACTTCATGAGCCAGATTTCAGCGCAGTGTTTAACCAAACCCAGAACTTGGAGATTGCAAAGTGAAAATGGTCAGAAGTACAAGTGTCAGAGACTGCGCAATGTAATATTTGAGTACCGCATTCACAAACATGAATCCGAAGCCGAATTTCAGAGTTGGATACAAAATGGATGGCTGCTGCCCTACCTTCGAAGAAGAGCTTGGTCATTCTAAAGCCTGGGTTTCCCTTATGGCCGTGATCTAACACAACAAACAAAAAGTATGTTCAGTTATCGATTCAAGAAAACTCAATTAACACGTTGACACATATACAGCTGATACTGATGTCTGCAGGACTAATTTTTAAGGAATGGATTCCTAACTGCAAAAAAAGTCGCAAATATTTCCTATACTAATGTTTGGTCTCCCCGCTAATGCAAAAAGAAAAAAGAAAGAAAATAGAAACAAAAACAAAACAAAAACAAGATTTTTAACCAAAGTTTGGAATGCTTTAAAAAGGATATATATATATATATATATATATATATATATATATATATATATATATATATATATATATATAATTTAATAAAAAAAGTTATTTGGTCTTTCTTTTTTAACAAAGATTTTGACGATAAAACATTGTTTTTATTAATTCGGAGACATTTTTTTTTTTATCCAGGTACGTTAACTTTTCAGTGGAGATATTTAAACTACAACAGATATTCTCAGATTAGAACATTATGGCTAGTAGGAATAACTATACAAAACTTGCCTGCATTTACTTTTGAAATCTCACTTTCAGACCGATGAGGAAAGATAGCAAATCCCGTTGGGGAAGAGAATAGCAAATTTCAGTTTCATTGTGCAGCCGAATAAGATTAGTACCAAATAAGCCATATGAAGTATTTTGAAGTTTTTTTTCTCATTTCGGTGATAATGTGATAATAAATAAATAAACAAATAAATAGAAATAGCAAGAAGACCAAAACTTTACTATCTCAAAAAGACGGATAATACTAATCACTAGATAACCAAAGTCATAATTCGACCAACTAATCAGAAAGCATCTCACAACCACTATTTAAGAAAATAAATAAACAAATAATAAGATCAACATTTCTCCGAAATAGACAGTTCGACTAACCGGTTAGAAAGCCTTCATAACCAGAATATAAGGCCACAAACCAATGAGAATCGAGTAGTATTTTCAAAGTAGATCTATAGATGTGTATATAAACAAATGGAAAATCAGCCGAAATCAGAGTCAATAAATTCTTTTTGTCCATTCTTAGATTCTGCGGACATTGCGACATAACCAAAGATGAAATATTACATTTGCGTGGTAAATAATGTCTAAATAAAAATACATTTATTTATTTAATTATTTATTTTTAAGTCTTTCTATTTCAGATGCACAAATAATTACAAATGATTGGATCCTGTTTTTGTTAACAATGAGTGAATCAGATTTGTTCGTTGATGTGTCAGTTATAAGAGAGAAGTGACTCAATTATTGTCTCATCTACTTTTTCTGTCAAACTTTATGATGTGCCATTATATATTGTCAGAATATTTCACGATGGGGTAGAGTACAGGCAAAGATGGATTTATGCCTTTCACGATTGAAATGATAAGGAATTAACAAATACAATCTCAACTGGAATTTGAAATACATTTAGCATTCCGCTAACATAGATTTCAACAAACGTACGTATACAAATGAGAGGTGGTATACATTGTAGGTTAGATGCTTATTCAGCATAAAGGAGTGGCTGAGAACAAAGATAGTTTTGTTTTATCTTCTTTATTCAGCTTTCAGTAAGTATGGTTGTCTTCTGTTCATCAACGTTGGAGGACCATTACATCGTTGGAAAAACTATTTATAGCTTTACAGAAAACGAACACACCCAAGGCATTATCAAGTCTTTGTGGGTGGTCATTTGTGGCAAGTGGACTGAATAGATAATAAATATCGTCTTATCCATAAAGGAAACCTGATTGTTGGTTGAATCGTCTTGTCAAACGAAAATGTTTCTGAGACATTCATCGAGGCTTTATATAAAAATAAAATTACATTGATATATTAAGCTCTTAACTGACAGTGAATCACGCGATACTTCGTGATCAAAATATTATCTATTTCACTCATACTATTAAACTCTTATTTTTCTTTTCTTGACACAGAGTAAGCTGATTATTATGATTCTACTGGAATATATTCTTTTAGATAATAATAATAAGCAATTGATCGTAAGCAATGAACATGAAAATTGGAACCATTTCTTTTCACTGTTATAAATTCATTCTTATAACCAACTTGACAAAAATCATTGTACTATGAATATAATAATTTCTAATTCCGGATTACTCCAAAGTAATGAATAAAGAAGTCTAGAAAGAAGTGATTGCTGGTATGTCAGCGAGCCTACAACACAGAGATGTGCTAATGCAGCCCCTGGGAAAAGCTAAAGAAAAGAAAGGTGACTTATTGATCCTATGACTGGATCTCACTAATGCACACGGATCCATTCGATATATATATATATATATTTTTTTTTTAATCATTTCACCCCGAGCAAGGCAGAAACGCCACTGATGTGCAGGGGGTTACACAAATGTAGAAAGATTAATTAGAAAAGAGTGAGGAGTAAAAGCTAGTTAGAAAGGAACAATAGAAAGCTGAGAAAGCAGGTGCAATGACAGATACATGGGCGGAGAGAACGTGAAGATTATACAGGGGAGGGGAGAGAGCTAGAGTCCAGTGGTTAGTAGATGAGTATTAACTTTGCTTTTAAATTTCTGGAGGTCGTAGCCGTCAGGAAAGCAAGAATACGGGAGTGAGTTCCACAGGCGGGAAGTGCGAGAGAGGAAGCTGCAGGAGTAGAATTGTCGTCTGCGTTTGGCTAACCTGACTGTGAATGGGTGGGACCCAATTGCCAGTCTGGTTGCACGGGTAAACACCTGTTGAGGAGGTATCAGTGACTTAAGCTCATCCGAGCAAAAGCCATGAAAGTATTTATAGAAGAGACAGAGGGAGGCCACATTTCGACGATGGGAAAGTGGCTGCAGACGAGTCGCCAGATCAGTACCTATCACATTACAGACTCTCCTTTGGAGCTTGTCAAGAACACTGAGGAGAACGGCGGGGGCACCTGACCATAAATGGCAGCAGTACTCCATGCACGGACGGATGGTTGACTTGTATATATGCAGGATGGATTCAGGTGGAAAAAACATCCTGGATCGACATAGTGACCCAATCTTCTTAGCAGTAGATTTTGCTATGGATTCAATATAGTGGTTCCATTTGAGGTCTGAGGACAGGGTAAGTCCGAGGAGGCGTAGTGTATTACTCTCCGGGAGAATCATCTGGTCCATGCTTATGGGAGGCAGACGAGGTTGCCTGTAATGGTTGACAGACAACAGCTTGGTCTTAGAGGAATTTAAGTTGACAAGCCACTTCTTGCCCCAGTTCACCACAGAGTGTAGATCCCGCTCAAGGTCAGCAGCGAGATTATGTCTGTCCGCCACGACAGGTTTCTTACTGGTGCGGGAGTATATTGTAGTGTCATCTGCGTAGATGCCTACTTGGGACTTGATCTCATCTGGGAGGTCGTTGATGAAAATAAGGAAGAGCGTCGGGTCCAGGATAAAGCCCTGTATGACACCAGCATTCGTGCTGTAGGATGAAGAGGCACGCCCATTCAGAACGACCTTCATTTTGATTGGATTAGGTCAAGCAGGCGACCGTTAATACCATAACCGCGTAGTTTGCATAGGAGGCCAGGGTGCCAAACCCTGTCGAAAGCCTTGGAGATATCCAGAGCAACCGCGCGAGCCTCGTCAGACTCATCAAGGGCCTGTATCATGTACTCCGTTACAGTTGTTAGCAGGTCGGCTGTGGACCTGTCAAATCGGAATCCATATTGCCTGTCGGAGAACAGTTTGTGGGCGGTGAGATGATGAACTATTTCAGCATTGATTATAGCCTCAAACACTTTCCCGAATATCGGTAGAAGACTGATAGGGCGATAGTTGGATGGGTCCGAGGGTTCACCACAGTTCTTAAAGACAGGAACGACTGAGGAGAATTTCCAGCATGCAGGAAAGCAGGAAGCAGAAAGGCAGTAGTTAAACAGTTTAGAGAGGACAGGGGAAAGTTCAGGGGCACACCTCTTAAGGACTATCACCGGGATTCCATCGTCTCCACACGCCTTATGGGGGTCGAGTTTTGAAATTACTCTGGATACCATTGTCGGGGTAATATATACGTCGTGCAGTTTGGCCTCAGTTCTAATAGGGAAGTCGGGTGGGTGCACTCCGGACGAGTCGAATGTGGAGTTGGATGAGAATCTGCGGGCAAAGCACTCAGCTTTCTCCGCAGATGACGTGAGAACATCAAATCCATGGATTAAAGGAGGTATTGAGGATTTCCTATATGCTTGTAAAAGAAGCCGTATGTTATGGTGACTTACCCATATGACACATGAACTTTTCCAAATTAAATATAGGCAGCATATATGCTTTGTAGAAGGCAGAAAGTGTAAGCGGAATCTATTCCAGCAGATAACGTTTACAGTTGGACTAACAGTCACGCTAATAATCTCTCATTGGTATATTTGTACTACTGTCTCTGTTAAATATATTTGTTTAACTCTATTCCTTCTTTGTGTCTTTATTTCTGGTACCACCAAGGCCACAACAACTTGACGACGAGGATTCTTAAGGACCCTTGAGGATAAAAAAAAAAAGATTACGTGGAAATTGTCAATATTGGATCAACATTGTATGCACATAATTTTATTTTGCATCACACTTTGTTCTATTCAACAGTACTTGGCAATCCAGAAAAAAAAACTAACTAAAAAAAAAACTATTACCGTCACACTTTGCTCTACTCAACAGTACTTGATAATCCAGAAAAGGAAACCGAACGAGTGAGTGAGAAACTAAAGTTGTTTTTTTTTATTCAAAGAAAAGAAAAATTTGAATTTAATTTGTTAATTCGGGTAATCCTATAAAAGAAAGACACGGATAAACAT
Organism: Ascarosepion bandense; assembly: GCA_037127315.1. Lineage (NCBI taxonomy): Eukaryota > Metazoa > Mollusca > Cephalopoda > Sepiida > Sepiidae > Ascarosepion > Ascarosepion bandense. The sequence goes on from JBBBDQ010000279.1 coordinate 1,249,975, forward strand.
GAATGAAATTAAATCCACGATGCTCGAATTTCTTATATTCCAACTTGAACAGCAATACTAACAGAGGCAAGAGATGCAAAACCAATGGGAACTTAAATGGCAAGAAAAGCAACTTGAGCAGCATAAAAGAATAGAGTAACTTCAGCTGGATATACAAAAAGAACGACTTGAAATTCAAACGCAAACTGAAAAAGAACAACTTGAAATGTTAAAGCAAGCTGAAAAAGATGGCTTAAATTTTAAAAAAAATAAACTAAAGTCAGGCATCAGAAACTTGAAGAAATTCTACTTCAAACTCATCAAGAGCAAAGAAGCTTGCTTAAACTGGCAAACTGGAGACAAATTAGTGAAAACGAAAATGCGTTCTCACAAACCTCGATCTGGGGCGTAATAGAAACTTTTACATATTCTCCGAACGATGATATAATTTTAGCTCCCTATTTTAAAAGGTTTGAGGATTTATACACCACAGATTACATAAATTGGTCGAACTCTAAGAAAGTTCGTCTTCTTCGAAAACTGGGCACCACAGAGCACGCCAAATTTCTGAATTATATTTTATTCCCTAAAACAAGCGAATTGACATTCACTGAAGCGGTTAAACTTCTTATAAAACTTTTTAGTCCGAAAACTTCACTTTTTCATAAGAGATGGAAGTGCATGAATTTAGCCAGAAAGAATAGAGAAGATTACACTACGATCACGTCGATTGTGAACAAGCATTGCAACGATTACAAACTGCCAGAATTAAGTGCAAATAATTATCTAAGTATCTGATATTTGTTCAGGGATTCGTTTCAGCTAAAGACGCTGAAATTAGACGTAGAGTTCGAAATAAATTTGAAAATGAGCCAAACCTTACTCTCCAACAAATAGTGGAAGACTGTCAAAGATTCGTAAGCGTACGCCAAGATTCGAAAAATATCGAGGGATCTGGCATAGCTCCCATAAGAAAATTAAGTCAGAAGAAAAATCAAATGGATCCTCCCTCTAAATCAAACTAATCAAAAAAGAAACAAGACAGTTTACGTCCTAACCCATGTTTCGGTTGTGAATTATTACATTGGTATAAAGACTTACTGAAATTAAAAATGTCTAAATTGTAGCCGTATCGGGCACAAGAGTGAGGAAAACGGTTAATAGCTACGTGAAAAACACAGAATCAGATGAACAAGACGGGTTAAACATTAGAAAATACGTGCAAGTACAAATCCTAAATAAAAATATTAAACTACAGTTGGATTCTGGTTCAGATTTAAGTCTACACACTTGGAAAAAGTTAGGAAAACCAACCTTGCTAAAAAGTGATAAAATGGCCAGGTCCGTGACACGGGAGAAAATCACGAATGTAACATTTCAAGGAAGGACGTTAAAATTAAAAACATTTGTCATAAAGAATATAGAAAGATTATTTGGCACCGATTGGATGGTGAAGTTTCAGATGTGGGACATGCCAATTAATTATTTTTACCAAAAACTCGAAAACCTGACTACCGAAGCAAATTTTTTTTTAATCATTTCACCTCGAGCAAGGCAGAAACGCCACTGATGAGCGGGGGGGGGGGCTACATAACTGTAAAAAAGATTAATTAGAAAAGAGTGAGGAGTACAAACTAGTTAGAAAGGAGCAATAGAAAGCTGAGAATGCAGGTGCGATGATAGATACGTAGGTGGAGAGGAAGGGAATGATATACGGGGTTGGGAAGAGAGCTAGAGTCCAGTGGTTAGTAGATGGGTATTGACTTTGCATTTAAATTTCTGGAGGTTGTAGCCATCAGGAAAGCAAGAATATGGGAGCGAGTTCCACAGGCGGGAAGTGCGAGAGAAGAAGCTGCAGGAGTAGAATTGTCGTCTGCATTTGGCTAACCTGACTGTGAATGGGTGGGATTCAGTTGCCAGTCTGGTTGCACGAGTAAACACCTGTTGAGGAAGCACCAGTGACTTTAGTTCGTCCGAGCAGAAGTCATGAAAGTATTTATACAACAGACAAAGGGAGGCCACATTTCGACGGTAGGGAAGTGGCTGCAGTCAAGCCGCCAGATCAGTACCTATCACATTGCAGATTCTCCTTTGGAGCCTGTCGAGAACACTGAGGAGAACGGCAGGGGCGCCTGACCATAAATGGCAGCAGTACTTTATGCACGGACGGATGGTTGACTTGTATATATGCAGGATGGATTCAGGAAGAAAAACATCCTGGATCGACATAGTGACCCAACCTTCTTAGCAGTAGATTTAGCTATGGATTCAATATAGTGCTTCCATTTGAGATCTGAGGAGAGGGTAAGGCCGAGGAGGCGTAGTGTGTTGCTCTGGTTCCATTTGAGGTCTGAGGAGAGGATAAGGCCGAAATAACCTAATAACAGACTTAAAAGTAACTTTTCCGGAAGTTTTTTTTTGGAGGCCTTGGTTAGTATAATGAGATGACGGCAAAATTCGAGTTAAAAGATGACATCCAGCCAGTGTTTTAAAAAAAGCGGAATGTGCCTTTTGCCTCTTTACCAAAAATAAATGAAGAACACGACAGACTAGAAAGAACTGATGCCCTGTAGAAAATTGTGGACAGTCAATGGACTTCACCGACCGACTATGTGAAGAAGTCAAACGAGATCTGCGTTTGGGTCTTGGATGTTCCGGGACAATAAATATTTCTGGGGCAATGAGTACAATTAGCACTAGAGTAAAAAATATAGTCTATATAATTAAAGGTCGCGAGTTCACTCACAAAAGACTTTTAAATCAAATTAGGAAATACCTCTCGGACGGTGCTGACAGCGGTTCTCCCGAAGAAAAAGAAGTGACGGATGTATTTACAATATTTTTGACATGCCAATTTCGCAAGCGGCCCCGGAGCCGTTTACAGAGGAAAAGAAAAATTATGGATACTTAAGAGTGGGTTGTTATGGTGACACATGGATTCTTTCAAACTATATATAAACTGCAATTCTGACACATGGATTCTTCCAAACTATATATAAACTGCAGTTCTGCTTTGTAGAGGACAGAGAGCGAAAACAGAATCTATTCCAGCAGATAACTCTGACAGCCGTACTAACAGTCACGCTAATAATCACTCATTGGTATATGTTTGTACTACTGTCTTTGTCAATATTTGTTTAACTCTGTTCCGTCTTTGTGTCTTTATTTCCGGTCCCAACAAAAGCACAACACTATACTAATTGTGATATGCAGTCTCATAATAGATTATTATCATATGAGATTGACAAGATCCAACACTTCAGGCTTGAGAGAGGAATAACGACCGGCTGTACGATCTCTGCAGTACTCTTTGCCTTGGCGCTTTAAATATGTTGGTAAATGTGACAGAAGTAGTATATCAGGGACCTTTGTCAATGTCAGGTGTCCGTCAACCACTAGTAAGGACCTATATGGATTACTTAACAGTGCCAACGCTATCAGTTACTGGTGGGTGATGTTTGTTAAGAGGATTAGAAAAAGTTATGACTTAGACTAGAATAGAATTTCAGTTACAGAAATCAAGATCTTTAGTTATATAAAAAGATCAAGCACTTGAAAAATTTTAGTTTGCAATAACAATCCCAAAATTAAAAGAAAAATCTGTCAAAAGATGAGGTAAAATTTTCAACAACCGCATAACATACAATGTGGTCATGCAACATCAACATATAATCAATGAAATGGAAGTATTGCTAAAAAAAGCGGCAAATCTGGAATACTAGGTTAAGGCATATATATATATATATATATATATATATATATATATATATATATGCTCTCACACCCTGATTGAGCACTCTGGAAGAATGGTAAACTTTGAAAGACTAGCTACTCTGGCATGTACGCATCGCTCATTCAGTAAAATGAATTAGGGCACTCTGGCTATTGGGCGCGTATAATGATAATATATGCGCTAAAATCTGCCTTCTTCTACCGAACGCCCATAGCCCAGAGGTAGAATCGCCGATTGACGCCAATTCGGTCGGGTTTCAATCCTGGGTTAAAAAGCAATCGGTGTCTAACCGTACTGATGAGCTGTGATACAGCGAAACAGATCTGTCTGCGGATGACAATATATATATATATATATATATATATATATATATATATATTCTACTCCTATTGGTGTGGCCATTACTACATGACGAAGTGCTTATAACAACCGTGGAAAAAAGAGAAAAAAAACAAACTAAGAAGATGATTAGAATGAAAAATTTATGATAGTTTGAGTTTCAAAAATTCCTGAGCAGTGCAGCGTTATATGGGACGACCAATGAACAACAACCCCCTCTCAGCATCCTGAGAGGATTATTTATTCTAACTCGGACAAGAAACGTCCAGCTAAATAGAGACTCAATGGACATTCAAGTAAAACAACCTGAACACAAAGTCATACTGGAAGAAAATCGAGCGGTCCGAGAGAACTGCAGGTTGCGGAAGAAAGACTAAAACAAAAAGCACTAGTTGGGGCGATATCAAAGGGGAAAGCTTGTTTAGCCTGTTTTCTTGTCCACACCAACAGAAAGGAGAAAAAACGAAAAGAAAAGGTATTTCGATATTAATTGTAAATTAACAGCTTCATTTAATTATGAATCAGTCAGTTAAGTGCCATACGTGATACACGCTTGGGTGATCATGTCTCGAAAAGATTGACTGGGCAGAATATTATCCCGCAGTAGGTTGCCATTGCTTTCTGCGGGAGACTGGTTGCCGACCAAGGCTACAGAACCCAATCTTTCCTGTTATTTAACCCATAACTGGAAGGAAGAGACGGGTTAATACCTTTCCCAAGGGTATTTGTGCGTAAGTAAATGCAAGGAATTCAACTGGAATTTGAACTCGGCTTCCCGATTTCTCGTTCGAAGCCAATATCCATTGCACCACAACGTACATGCCAAGGATGAGTAATTTATAAACGAAATAAACATTATATAAATATAGGCAAAAAGCTAAGCAAATAAACTAGAATTGCGGTTTTCTTTCTTTACTCTTAAAAGACAAATAATTAACAAGAGAATCGATAGAATAAATTAATTTCTAGTTTAAAACAAAGGCTAACGAGATAAGATTTATTTTATTTATTTTCTTTAATAGTTTTTATTCATAATTTTGCATCAGGTCTTTAAAAATAATAACGAATAGACTTTATATGTCTTGAAATATAAAATAATAACTATGATATAAAGTGAGGGAAAGAAAAGAGCCGAGAGAAAGATGGCAAATAACGACTCACACGAAAGAAGGTGAATAATTTCAAATAACCTCACGAAACCAGAAGAAATAAATCTATGGAGTAATATGCTTCCTACTTGGAAGTATTTAATTGGCTGATTGTAGAACTGTCGAAACGCTTAAATATAGCTAAAACAGAATAGATAGCACGTGATCATCGAGATGTGAGTATATCTGGCAAAAGAGTCTGATGTTGGAAAAACCCGAAACTTTTAATGAAGCCAATAAGCCGACACTGACAATTAATCTGGGAATTTTTTTTTTTTAATCATATCACCTCGAGCAAGGCGGTAACGCCACTGAAGCGCAGGGGGCTATGTAGGAATGAAAAGATTGGAAAAGAGAAAGCCGGAAACCACATCCTAAACAAGGAACAAGGGATGAGCCTCTTCACCTGTTCAATGGACGTGGCATTAGAAGAATGTATATTACGAAAAGAATAAAGTGTTTGGGACCGAGTGATTTTGATAATAATAATCGTTTGATTACTTTATTCGTGATTATAATAAGCGTATTCCCTATCTAACATGTGCATACATGTTTTCTCTTTCTCTATATATAACCCATGGCCACGATTTGCGAAATAAACTGGAAGTGTATCTGATATAATAATATATAGACAACAACTATCCAAATAGAACCTTGTGCGGGAACGCGACTATTGATTGTCACAATCTGTAACTGACATTGATGGTTTGTCCAGTCTCGACAGCTCACAAATTGTTTGACCGTCGAGTTTGCTTTGTTTGTGGATTTGCGGTGCGATTTCAGATAATTTTCTCCCGCTCTTTCTCTCTCTCTTGCTTCCTCTTTTTTTTTTTTTTGAAACTGAATATCTTCGATTATTGCAGATAATCTATAATGATCCCAAATGCTGTTTAGCGTTCAGTAACATTTTGTTTATTATCATATTGTTTATTATCATATGAGTAACCAGAGCCTCCAAGAGAGTTTTTAAGCGGCACAAATTAGCCCAACTTGGAAAAGTATTTGCTGCCCAGCCTGCCATTCTTTCTTGTCGTTTCTTTCATCCTGATTTGTGAGGATACATTCCCAATGGGTTGCTTTATTTCTTCAAAACAAAAGTAAAAAAAGTTAATGTTTAAAACGAAAATACTCTAAATGAAAATAACAAATACTAAATAAGAAAGAGAGAGAGAGAGAGAGAGAGAATGGGTGAGAAAGTGTGGATGAGAGAGAATCAGAAATACAAGTGATTAAGTGCAGAAAAAATAACATTTGTACACTATCTAAGTTAGACACTGAAAGGAAGAAAAACTTGCAATGTATGAAATGAAAGAACAACATGTCTTAAATTCGGCAAAGTAGTCAAATATTCAAGTTCAACAAAACTAATTACTGCTAATAAGTATCAATGCATCATATCCGGAAAATTCACCGTCAACAACATCACACTAGCTTACCAAATACTTGGGCCCTCAGCGGGCAGTATTCATCAATTTAGAAGAAATTTAAAATTTATCCAAATAGAATACAAAATGAAACTGACTGCAGCTATATTTTGTGAACCCTAAAAAAGTATCTGGTGTCTAAATCTACTACCCCTACTGGCGGTAGGTTGCCGCCAACCACTAGCTATGCTATGTTTACATCTAACAAGTTGTTTGCGTTCGAGTTGTGTGCTTTTTGATAACACTCCAACGGTCCTTTAGACATGGGCTCCTCCATAGCTTGCGGGCCCCGGAACAATGTACCTGCTGGACCCCCCCCCCCCGCTCGCCGGATTTATTTAACCTATTACGATTACGATCATAAGTCCGGTGACTCCCCAGAATCATAGGTGCGGCACAGTACTGCAGAAGCTGCAGATGAATTTGTGTATCTTGAGCAAGACAGTCTGACGGAGACCAACTCTCTTTAAGCATATTCAACTTATACAGTGAGGTAATTGTGAGAAAATTAAAAACCCTACCAGGATTCATTATAGACAGTCACAATCTTAACAATATAAGATATGCAGATAACTCAGTGGTGATAGTAAACATGGAAAGGGAACTACAAAACTTCCTACAGAATGTAGCGAAGAAGAGCAAGAAGAAAAGACTAAGCATGAACTAGAAGAAAACAGAATGCATGGTCATCAGCAAAAAGGATGATCCCAAAATGCAAATTTCAGCAGGTACAGAAATTCAAATATCTGGGAAGAGTTCTAACAGAGGACGAAAAGTGCGACACTGAGATCCGAAGACATATTGGGATGGCCAAAGATGTATTGTTAAAGCTAAGCAGAGCATTAAGAGACATGAAAATTTCACCAGAAACAAAGAAGAGTACTAAACTGTTACATGATATCTGTCCTCCTGAATGGCAGCGAATGCTGAGCAATCTTCTCAAAGATGAAGAAGCAACAGAGATGTGGTTCTACAGAAAGATGCTGAGGATACCATGGGCAGAACATGTGAGCAACAACAAGGTCTTGGAGAGAATGGAATAAAAAAGGAAACATATACTTTACATCAGGAGAAGACAGTTGAAATTTCTGCGATACGTAATGAGAAAGTGGGGCTTAGAAAACCTGATACTCACAGGAAAGATTGAGGGAAAAATGGACAGAGGAAAACAGTGTGTAACGGACTTGATGATTATTTGTCTATACTAATGTAAATAGTGTAAATGCTTGATGGACTTGAACAAATGAATGACAGACCAGGGTTTGAAAAAATAACAACAACAAAAAAACCTATTAATAGCTACAAGGGCCAGGAACATATAGAGGGTCTTAAGGGACACGGTACATAAAAGAAGAATGGAGACGATGTTCGTTCTGCGGTGTTCAGGCATAATATGACGATTTATCAAATCACCTTATAAGACATCACAGTTTTTGTGTATATAAACGTATTCTTGTAAATACGGACATCCTTACACGAAATTATCGGAAAATAAAAGCGGTAATCGTAGTAAATTTAAAATTTACAAGTTTTAGCCTGTGAAAATTTCACGGTTTTCTTATTTTAATATTCTGATGAATCTTAATTCTTCAGTTAATGACTGAATAAGCACATGACGTATTCTATGACAATTATAGGATACAAATCCTATACTGTCCATCAACCAACTAAAAAAACACAAAATAAACTGTACACCGGCAAAACAGGATTCAAACGGCTAAAAGCTTTTCTCTTTTACAAGTCAGTGTGAAAAGCGAAACCCTAGACCCTGATTGGTTGACAAATCAAAAAATTCAAATAACGTCAGAGTAACGGTTTTTTCACAGCTAAAGAAAAAACAACCTGGGAGCCTACCACGTGATGAGATTTCGATACTTAAGGATGACCCCTAACCGGTCACGACAGTCAGTCATCAGGTCAGTGAGAGACTGCAGTCGGTCGATCCGTCAGTCAAGCAAACAGTCTAGGTGACAGTCTGCGAGTCAGGAGAGACAGTCAGCCACGCAGTCAGCCCAAAAGGCGCAGTGTGAGATACGAACAGTCAGATAGGCGACAAAGAGACCAGTACCGACAAACAAGTTCGTCATCGACTCAACCGCTGCGAATGAGAAGAAGAAAGAAAGCAACAGCAACAAGATACCTTCAAAGGCAGTAAAACCTTTCACATCTCTCATCAACCAGAAAGGAGAAGGAACACAGAATTACTGAGTTAAGTAGACTGATTCATCGTTTTACCAATTACTACTATCTCCATTTGACTTTCTCTCTCTTCGCGAATTCTCATTCACACTCCTTTTCATCGTAATTTGACACACTTTCTTTTTCTATCTACTCAGTGGCTGACACATAATAAGGAAAGAAACATTGTGCTACTACTCTGTTTAATTAAACAAACACGTTTATATTCAACCAACATTCACTCAAATCCAAAAGACACTTTTATATCAAACAAAAGATACAAAGAATTGTAAAAATTGTTTATATTGTATATATCTTGTCAAATACAATATTTTTATATTTTTATACAATATTTCTTATTGCATTGTTTTGAAATTTGTGTTGTGTTTTGTAGACCGGATATGTCGCATTAAAATCTCCATTTTTAATCCGGGTGTTCTGGAACCCCACACAATAAAATATCCGTAGAAACTCCGTTATTGCTTCATTAAATATTTGTTCTTAACAACTTAAAAAAATATCGCAATAACAATCATAAATATAAAGTTCTCTCTCTTCTTCATTCATATCATTCCTCCTTGCTTGCATTCGTTCTCTATTATGGTTACTGATTGCTTGTCTCTTCTGTTCAAAATCATTCTAGTTTTCTTCTCTGTTGTTCTCTTACTGCCTTTCATTGCTGTATTATTCTTTCTTCAAGATTATATATATATCATATATGATATACGTATCATATATGATATACGTATCATATATATATATATATATATATATATATATATATATATATATATATATATGATACGTATATGTATACATGCAGTACTCAGCGATCTATAAATATTTATCTGGTGTTAATTGAACAGTGTTCAATGTAATATAACAGAGCTATTAAGTATATATTAATAAATATACATATTCTCCCTCTAAAGCACGGCACAGTTTCATGCACTACACAATCATCAGATGCATATTATAAACTGCATTTTCTTTTCAGTGTCTGCTATCAGCACTGTATCGTTTGTGCGTCTTATAATGTTAAAATTGTGGCCGCCAATGACAAATCCTGGAGGGATTTCTAACACTCTCAGAATTGTTTCACTGTACAGGCTAAATAGATCCGACGAGAAGACATTCCTTTCTATTTTCGTAAATGGGCTAAATTCTAGGAGGTTTGTTGCCAGTATAGAATCTTGATAACTCTAATGTATTTCTCGGATATTTTGAAGTTTTCGAGCATCTTTAATAAGTTTTTAAGGCGTACTTTTTCGAACGCCTTTGCATTATCTACAAAACACAGATATACATCAGTTGAAAAATGCACCTGATGATTGCTTATGCATGAAACTCCAAACCGCACCTGAAACGTAGGATAATATGTATATATTGTGCGCGAAATATATAGTATTGGCTTTATTCACAAAACGAATAATTCATAACATAAACATGCGAAGAAAAGTTCTATGAACCACAAAAGTCTCTATATAAAAAACCACTTGAAAAATATATATTTGTTTACGTATATCTAAAATGTTTACAAGGGACTTGATATCTAAAATAAAATATAAAGTTTGGTACTTAACTTTTTGTTGATTTACACGAACCGGAATAACTACGTCTTTCTAGTTTGACTGTCCGGGAACAAAGAGGAAGACTTTCCGCTTAACGATATCTCGTGTGGGTCTCATCAGATCACGTGACTATTTCATATTTTCATGACTATCTACTTTTCGTTTTATAATGGGTTAGCTAGGTCATGTCCACCGTATGCCAGACGGTCGCATGCCAAAAGACCTCCTGCATGGAGAACTGGCCTATAGAAGAAGACCTACTGGGCGGCCACAGCTGCGGCGTCGTAGCATCATAAAGCGTGATATGAAAGCTGCGAGTGTCAACACAGAGTCATGGAAGAGCGTAGCAATCAACCGGACTAAATGGAGAGGAATCCTGGCTCAACAAAGTCAAGGGAGGAGCAACTGACACAAGTCGCCATGGAGAGGCGGCTCGCAGAATGCAAAACGACAGCGTCAACAGACCAGAAACAAAGCATAAATGCAGCCTCTGCAACAAAGGCTTACTCCCGCACCGGTTTCTACAATCACAGGCTCCGATGCTCCAGACAAGCAGACAACTAGAATGCTACCTATGATCAACCCTGACCGACGGAGGCCTACTACTACTACTAATGGTTAGTCAAAGAGAGACAACTTTTTGTCTCTCACAACATATATTTATTAATATATATATATATATATATATATATATATATATATAATAAAATATAGTTTTCAGGTAGGCTATATTTATGAGTAAAAGTGCACAAAACGGGTATGTAAATACAAAAGTGAACACTGAGGTCAACACCAAGTGGCAACAGTCGGTTTCGTACTTGAACGCAACCATCAGATCTGAAGATTTCGCCATACTGTGTTGAGCTTAGTATCCACTATATATATATATATATATATATATATATATATATATATATATATTGTACTAGTTGTTACAATGGTTTATAAATTCATAGTATCACTACACAAAGATTTTCGCGTTTCGAAGCTGCTATGCGCGCTTCTCATTGGGTGAAGAGTTGAAAAGAGATTCGTTATTTACGAGTTTTAACTTAGTACGTCACAAATCCAGATGGGGTGGAGAAATTGGGATAAGAATAATGTGTCACGCTTGTTTTTTTTTTTGGTTCTTTAAGAGGAATCTGTCTTGAAAATCCGTATTCGAAATCCTGGATTTCATATGACACTCGTGTGCAACAGTTAAACCTATTTCCGGTCATATGAACCGCAAACTCCTCCACAATGCACCCGCGTTTTATACTTTTAGGATAAACCTTTGGGTAATGATTACCAGTATTATACTAACACATAAATACACCTGTTTGAAACGCCAGTTCTTTGATAAACATAGGTTTAAATAAATATGACTGTGAATGATTAAATTCTGATAACAAAAAATAAAATATTTAAAAATAACCATATATGTTACAAATTACAGGATTGTTTTTGTTTTTCTTTGTTATTTAAAAAAGAACTTTGTTTAATTTGGCACAATACAACAAATATGAAATAAATAAGGACCGAACTCATTACTCAGTAGCAAGATTTCTAAATTAAAAGTGCGTGATATATATCGGTACGTGTTATATGAAGGGAAATATGGTAACTATAATAGAGACAAGGCAGAGCACACGTTTCTATAAATTCGTTCCAAATAAATATTCGTTGAAGTTAGTGTTCGAGATACAAAAGAAAATAGAAATAAAAAAAATGATATTAACCTTAAGAACCTTTTCTCTTGCAATCATTCTTAAACTCAACAAGCTTACAATACCACTTGAGTATTAGCAGAGAAACTGCGCTAAATACTCAGTATAGAATGAATGGAAAGAGTCTGGTGTTGAAGCGAAGCAGCAAGTTTCCCAGTCTTGGTATCTGACCGAGAAATGTAAGGATGGCAATTGAACAAAATATACTTCTGGTATGAAGACATCATTTCCGTTTCACAGTCTTATTTAGCCAAAGAGTATTCGTTGCAGCTAAGCTTGGTGCTCATTACAAGTAACGTTTCTGTGAATATGGCTAAATGCCAAGAATCTAGTGTTGCAAGACAAATTGTTGACAACATAAAGAAAATACAGAGAAAAATGCAGAGGGGAAAAAGAGGAGAAGGTTCCATTACTTGGAGAAAGCGAATAATGAATTAAAAAGAGAGGAAGATTAGTGATGAACGAGTCGAAGAAAAAAGAAGGAAAGAAACAAACAAACAAAGAATAAACTGTGCTGATGGAAAAAAAAGTAAATAACGGAAAAGCAGAAGGAATGTTGGGATATAATCCAACGCTGAATGATCGTTTTTCTTTTACTTCTTTTTATCAAATATACCAAGTATTTTTCGCGACATTCTAGCGTACAACGATCTAAATATTTTCCCTCCCATTTTCTCTTTTAGGATAGTTTCACAACCTTTCTTTTGCTCTCTTGCTTCCTCTCTCTTTCTTTCTCTCTCTCTCTCTCTCTATCACACACACACACACACACACACACACACACACACACACACAGAGGCACGCTCATACACATAAATTTATTTAACTCACTTTGTCACCCTCTCTTACTACAGCCTCTTTTACAACATATTTCTCTCTTCTCTCTCTCCTCTCACTCACTCTATCACACACACACACACCCACGCGCGTTCATACACATACAGTTTCTTTAACTAATTTTGTCGCCCTCTCTTACTATAGCCACTTTTATTACATATTTCACTCTCCTCTGTCTCTCTCTCTTATTCATGCACACGCAAACACAATAATTTATCATATACAACCCAACTTTATTGCTCTGTCTACCTTTCTCATTCAATTCATGTTAATGCTTGATTGTTGACATTCGTGACCTACGCTAAGTTAGCATAAAACCATTTTTATCAAATACGCAGTTAGGATTAAACTTTGGATGAAACATTTTGGTAATCACCTTGTCACGTTGCTGTTATAGTTATGTGAACTCTCTGAATCTCTAGTAAGAATTCTTTCTCGTTATGATCGTTAACTATGGAGAGATGAAGCGGCATATCAGTTATCAACGTGTAATCGACTGAAGTGATTTCAAATTCCAGTTGATGCTGTCTAATTACAATTTCTTGCATACTCTTCGAGTGGCATGTATATTCTTCATTAGCATGCCTCTATGTCTGGCAAAAAAAGCAAATGGGTAAGCTACACTACTGCCCCCGAAAACGTTTCAGTGACAATAACTACACTCTCCTATACCGATATTACCTGCACAAACTGTGCAGTAAAAAGGTTTTACATCTATTGTCAACCTTGACAGGAATCAATCCTGCTTCTTAACAGTTAGTTATATAAATCTGACTTTATAAAACAAGTATTTTTCTATAAACGGCTGATGTGCATTTGATCTGTAATGTAAAAAATACAACAATAAAACGAAGACTAAGCAATAATTAATTACAAAAATACTTGATCTAAGAATTAGAGAAATTTCTAATATATAATCAAGAATCAGTAAGAAACGATTAACAATAAGACTAAAAACTTGCACGATGCTTAAATATGCAACTCTTGTAGCTCAGCTAGTGAAGACATCTCTTATGTCGCATGACATAATCTCGCTACTGACCTTGAACGGGATCTACACTCTGTAGTGAATTGGGGCAAGAAGTGGCTTGTCAACTTCAATGCGTCTAAGACCAAGCTGTTGTCTGTCAACTATCACAGGCAACCTCTCCTACTTCTCATAAGCATGGACCAAGCGATTCTCCCTGAGAGCAATACACTGCGCCTCCTCGGCCTTACCCTCTCTTTAGACCTCAAACGGAACCACTATATCGAATCCATAGCTAAATCCACTGCTAAGAAGGTTGGGTCATTATGTCGATCCAGGATGTTTTTTCCGCCTGAATCCATCCTGCATATATACAAGTCAACCATCCGTCCGTGCATGGAGTACTGCTGCCATTAATGGTCAGGCGCCCCTGCCGCTCACCTCAGTGTTCTCGACAGGCTCCAAAGGAGAGTCTGTAATGTGATAGGTACTGACTTGGCGGCTCGACTGCAGCCACTTCCCCACCGACGAAATGTGGCCTCCCTTTGTCTGTTGTATAAATACTTTCATGACTTCTGCTCGGACGAACTAAAGTCACTGGTGCTTCCTCAACAGGTGTTTTCTCGTGCAACCAGACTGGCAACTGAGTCCCACCCATTCACAGTCAGGTTAGCCAAATGCAGACGACAATTCTACTCCTGCAGCTTCTTCTCTCGCACTTCCCGCCTGTGGAACTCTCTCACATATTCTTGCTTTCCTGACGGTTACAACCTCCAGAAATTTAAATGCAATGTCAATACTCATCTATTAACCACTGGACTCTAGCTCTCTCCCCACCCCCGTATAACCTTCCCTTTCTCTCCACCTATGTATGTGTCATCGCACCTGCTTTCTCAGCTTTCTATTGCTCCTTTCTAACTGGTTTGCACTCCTCACTCTTTTCTAATTAATCTTTTTACAGTTATGTAACCCCCCCCCCCCGCACATTTCCGCCTTGCGCCTTGCTCGGGGTGAAATGATTAAAAAAAAAGCTCTTAACTAGTTACATCTTTATTCAAATTTTCAGCTGTTTAAAAAGTAAGCAGTAAAAAAAGCAGTAAGACTGAAAACAGTTTATAATAAGATGATGAAATAAAGTTCGAAAATCAATAAACCAAATGCTTAATCTCATAATTTAAATAACTTAAAACGACATCTTCATTTTAGTTTGTTACTAGCAGTATAGCCTGGCGTTGCTCGGGTGTAATGAAAGCTTGAAAACTAATCCATGGTCTTGGAGCTCAGAATCTGCCTAAAGAATATTTGTGTGAAGAATCGGATCAAAATTGTGAATTTGTATAAAGGACATACAGACAAACAGACACACACACACAAACATCTTGGCTTATATATATATATATATATATATATATATATATATATATATATATATATATTATCGATTTTCTGCACCATTGTAAGAATTGCAACCTTGAAACTTCTGAATATCGTTTCTTATGTCTTTGTCTATGAATGTATCAAATTTGATTAAAATCGGGCCACTCCTTCTATAACCCGATTTTTTTGATTATCGATTTTTGATATTTATCGGGGGTACCTCGACACAAAACCTAGCTAAGAACACTCGCAGACGCTTATAGTACAACTGTGTAAATTTTCAAGAAAATCGGTTTAGCCGTTTCGGAGTCTATAGGTAACGGATACACACACAGACACACACACAGTTAGATCATATTGGAAAACAATAACATTAAACCCCACTCTCAGTTATTTGATAGAAAATATATTTGTATGATCATCTTGCAAACTGTTGACAGTGAATGTGTAATCTATGAAACATTGTATGAAAAATTAATTCGATCACTAAATTCCCTATCCTAAGGATATGACGATACATGTGCATGTACCTGAGTGTGGCATGTGTATGCAAAGTGTTTTGCTCTTCATATTTGTAATACCAAATGAAAGTTAGTAGTTGGGAGAAAGAACGAAAGTAGAAAAATAAACAGAAAAGAACAAAAACATTGGTGTGTAGGAATGTATACTATAAACACATGTAATTCCTTTTTTTTTTTTTTAAATTGGCAGCCATTTATATCTGATTTCTTAGAGCGTTATCCTTGTATTTTCTTCAAATAAATACATTTATTTACATGAATTGTGATTGGTAAGTTCTGCGCTAAATGATGTTATTTAAAATTTTCGCTATTTTATCTGCTAAACACCAAATGTAATTTCATCTTTTTTTAAAATTGTTCTTTGTCTTTTCCACCATACACAGCTGTGACTAATGCATGCATTCCCGTAATGTTATTTCATCTTTTGGGAAACTCCTTTTGTTTTTAATCATCTCACCCCAAGCAAGGCATTCCACTGCCACTATTGCGCATGGGGCTACATAGGGGAAGGTAAAGAGAAGGAGTGGTTAGATATAGGAAATGTCAGAAGGAAGGTGATAGATGAGTAAGGATACCGAGGATGAGGATTGGGCAGATGGGAAGAGTGTTTGAAAGAATGGAAGCGAGTTAGTGTGTTAGGAGGTGTCTATTGATCTTACATTTAAACTCCTGGAGATTGTAGCCGTCGTGGGGATTAATGGGTCACAAACGTCAACAAATGTTGATGCAGAACGTGTTAAGTTTATGTAGAAGTTTCCAATATGTTTTTGGCAAAATCTTCTATTAATATAAATTCAGATCACCAAATCATTTTTTAAACTACCCATCACACAAGGAATATTGCTTCAGGTAAAATAAATCTTAGTTTGAAAGTGTCAAATCTGAAGAATACGTTGCATATTGAACTTTTCATTTCAGCGCCTTGAACAATGTCCTGTCACATTTGCTGCCCGATCAACAAATCATTTCACAATATTTCATTTTTCTTATCAGTAAACTCTTGCCCAAAATGACTTCGTGTTAGGCTTTAATCGAATAATGCACTATTATGCTTGGGAAAATTTCCTACGTTTCTTTCCCATGTTGATCCCAACCCTCGCCTCCATTAGACACACCAAATTTAATACATTTCAAGGTTGAACTTCAACGACGTGAAAGTATGTAACTGTCTCAAATTAATCTTCCAGAACTTTAATTTTAGAACAAAGGTTAGTGACGAGAAAAAAAAATCTCAAACATTAAATAAGGTAGAAACTTATTCTCCTTTTCACACTTGTTTTCAAAATCTAAGTAAATTCCATTTACTCTTAACCGATTACACCGATAAAACTAATCCATCTAACAACTTTTTGTTTCTTTTGTATTTTATCAAAAATATTCGCCACATCGTTCTAGATTCAATCTTGATACTTTGGATTGGTTCAGCTTAATTTTTTTTGTATAACTGCCAGATTTGTAAATTTAATTTATCTTCCTATGCTACTTACCCCCGTCGACAATGGCATATTGAAACCCCGTCAGTTATCTTCTATCGCGGGCTCGAGTAATTCTGTTGCCTTGATACCCAAATTTATTAATTTTCATAACTGAGCACATTTATTGTTCAACCGACCAAGATAAAATTATTACTAAGAAACGGTGGATATCGGAGATTATTCTAGCTGAAATCAAGGTAACCAATCCCTCATGTTCACCAGACATTACTGATAATAGCTGGGATAAATAACCATTCTTCTTCTTCTTCTTCTTCTTCTTCTTCTTCTTCTTCTTCTTCTTCTTCTTCTATGTGCCTTGTCCTTTCAGGACGTAGACGATCATGGCCTTCCACGTTTCCCTATCCTTGGTGGCTCTTAGCACACTTTCTCTTGTAACATCTCTCAGCCCCCGTTCTGTCATCCACCTGCTCAGGCCCTTCAAATATGTTATCCGCTGCTTTCCTCTGTCTCTTTTCCCCTCTATCTGGCCTGTTAGTATCAGGTTCTCCAAGCCCTCCTTTCTCATTGCATGTCCCAGGAACTTTAGTTATCTCTTCCTGATACTCAATATTAATTTCCTTTTCGTTTCCATACTTTCCAACATCTCATCATTGCTCACATGATCGGTTCATGATATCCGCAGCATCCTTCTGTAGACCACATTTCCGTTGTTTCAAGTTTTTTCCTCATCTTTGATGATATCGTCCAGCATTCACTGCCATATTGAAGAACTGACATCACATAGCAATCTAGTACTTTATTCTTTGTTTCTAGTGAAAGTTTCCTGTCTCTTAATACTTTACTCAGCTTCTGAAATGCGTCCTCCGCCATGCCAATTTAGCTATCTTCTATAGGGGGTCTTGTAGTTTTCTTTCCGTGTCTACTATCAGCACTGTATCATCTTCGTACCTTATGTTATTCAAATTGTGGCCTCCAATTACAAATCCTGGCATAACTTCTAGGGTCCTCAGAATAGTCTCGCTGTACAAGTTTAACAGATCCGGTGAAAAGATGCATCCTTGTCTTATGCCCCTTTCTATCTTTGTATGTCTGCTGAATTCGTTACCTGTCCGTATGCAGGCAGTTTGTTGCCAGTTGAGATTCTTAATTACTCTTATGTTTTTCCCAAATATGTCGAGGCTGTTGAACATCTCCATCAATTCTTTGTGGCGTATTTTGTCGAACGCCTTTGTATAATCGATAAAACATAGGCACAAGTCCCTTTTCATTTGTATTGCCCTTTCGGAAAGCATCCTAATCATAAATATGGCGTTCCTTGTTCCGGCATCTTTGACGAACCCGCACTGTTCTTGTCCTATCTCTGGTCTGATTCTGCTTCTTGCACTATTCATCAGGTTTCGGACGATCAGTTTTGTGATATGACTCATTAAGCTGATAGTTCGGTGGAGTTCGCACTCATTTGCATCTGGCTTCTTAGGTAGTGCTATGAAAATCGACTTGCATAGGTCGTCTGGTATTACACCACTATTATATATTTCATATATTATTTCTGTAATTATTTCTATACAGAATTCTTCCAGGGCTATCAGCAGCTCTATTACAATGCCATCTGGACCAGCTGCTTTGTTTCTATTAAGTTTGGCCATTGCAGCTTCCACTTCGGATTTTAATATTTCCGGTTCGTCCTCATCTTTGTGTATTATCGGTTGCTCTCTCTTATCGTGGAATAAAACTTTTATATATTCTTCCCATCGCTGGAGTATTTCCTGTTTCTTCAATATGATCGTTCCATCCTTGGATTTTATACATTTTGTTAAGGAGCAGGTTTTTTGTCCTGTCAGTTCTCTTGTTTCTTTATGCATATCTGCTTTACTAGTCCTGCTCAATCTCTCTACCTCTGCGCATTTGTCGTTTAGCCATTTTTCTTTAGCTTGTCTGCATTTGTTCCTTATTTCCTTGTGTAGTTTGCTGTATTTCATTCCATGTCTTGGCATCATATTCTGACTCCTTTGCATCATATCAAGAATCTCTTCAGTCATCCACTCATTTTTTCTCCTGCGTCTGATTTCCTTTGGGACAATGTTGTTTGCTGATGTGACTATCGCTTTCTTTAGTGAGTTCTATTTCGAGTGCCCTTTTCCAATTTGTTCTTCGCATTTGTTTTCCACGCTGTTAGTATATTCTTTCTGCAGGTTAAGCTCATTCACGAGCGTGTTGTATTTCAGTCTTGGTCCTGTGCTAGGCTTTTTCATTCTCCGGAATGTTACCCTTAGTTTGCAGATGACTGGGACGTGGTCGCTTCAACAGTAGGTGCCTGGGTAGGTTTTGCATTGAACTACTGCGTTTCTGAATCTCCCGTTATGGTTATGTATTCTTTCTTAAAAACCAAAATGACAAGTTTAAATATATATTCTGACGTTCCTCTTAGCTTACCGTTAACAAAGGTTCATCTTTATTGCTTCATATACTTGTGAGCAGTGTGTCACCGAATTTGAGCAGACATTTTTAAGCAGGAAGAAAACTTGAATATCAAACAATTCAAAATCATATAAAGCTTAACTCGTAGTTGAAAAATGCAGACTAGGACATCTAATCATAAAAGTATATATCATCACTTGACTTGCGTTGAATATTAATGTCACTCGCCACAAAAGAGAGAAAGCTGCACGCAAACATGTATTTTTGTATTATTACGATGGAAAGGAATATAACAATTTTAGCGGTGTACGACTTCTAGTGAAGTGTAACATTGCAGTAAATATAGAACTTTTCGACATTCCATTAGACTAGCTTCGGTTATAATCAAATTATGCAAAGAAAATACTCTAAAATGATCAAAGTGTGTGATGGTTTAAACGGAGTATTTTGAAGAGTACTAAGGCATTTTTGCCCTAGGTAAAAATATTTCGTTAATACTAAGTTTCTGGCTACTTTTTGGAGAGAATACGTATACATTGCCTACATGCACATCAATACTCTAACGATCGAATAAATTAAGCATAAAGAAAAGGCTTATTCTACTTTACAACAGATCCTTCATCTCTTAACTCCTTGACTCCAGTCTCTCTCCTGTTCTTTCCCCAACACCCCTTGTATCTTGTTCTTCTCCCTTTTCACTCTACTCTCACAACTCTCTTCACACCAGTATTATTATCCTTCTCTTGTTCCTTGTAACCGTTTCCTCTTTCTCTTTGCTCTCCTCCTATGTAAACTTTCACTCTCCTTTTATGTAGCCCCCTGCGCACCAGTGGCGGTACTGCTTTGCTTGGGGGTGAAACGATTTAAAAAAAGTAGTACCTTGGCTACAGTTTGTACACTGGGTAGCAAAATGTACTTCTGACAATGAGTAGAGATAAAAATTCATACTATAATATGTCCGTGATTTTTTCAAACTTCTTAAAATTTGGGGTAGCAACTCGTATTACCCAAAGAATGAAAGAGAGACAATTTCCTTCAATGACATCAACAGGTTGAATCCATTTCCAATTTCAAAGGCATAATGAAATGATGGAAACAAAAAGGAAATTAATACTGAGCATCAGGAAGAGACAGCTGAAGTTCCTGGGTCACGCAATGAGGAAGGAGGGCTTTGAGAATCTGATACTATCAGGCCAGATAGAGGGAAAGAGAGACAGGGGAAAGCAACGGATAACATATTTGAAGGACCTAATGACGGAACGAGGATTGCATGGTGTAACAGGAGAAGGCGTGCTCAAAGCCACCAGGGATAGGGAAACGTGGAAAGCCATGATCGCCTACCCACTGAAGGGCACATAGAAGAAGAAGAAGAAGAAGAAGAAGAAGAAGAAGAAGAAGAAGAAGAAGAAGAAGAATGTAGTAATAGCAGGAGTTTCTTTTTGTAGCTGTTGATTCATACACGGACATTCTTTTTCTATTAAATGTTTATAAGGAAAGAAGGCAAACCAACATTTAGCAACTTCTTGAAAAAGAAAAAATGCAATGGTCACCCTTATCGGTGTTTGTAGTAAGCCACAGGCAACACCATAAATAAGCATTTCCAAAGTTTCATTTAATTTTTGCCCGAGAAATGAAAACAGATTTGTGTTGATAATCCGGATATGCTAAAGAAAAGCTGTAAAGCATTTCCTTTAAGTGAAACGGTGAAAATTCTCGATTTAATAATGATAGATCTCATGCTAACTTTGCTAAGATCTATATTTAGTATTTATTGCATAACTTTTATCACTGTATATTGTATTTGCTTTATTATTAGTTAGTGTGTGGCCCTGTTGCTGCGTACTTCGCTGAATGCTACTCTTATTTTGATCCGTGTCCGTTCGTCCGTGTTCGGTGAGCCTTCTATGCACCAATCCTGCACCCCCCACGAAATTCAGTAACACTCATTAACAAGTGTAAAAATAATAGCATTTATTTATGGTACTATGACAGGTTAAGATCATGAAGACATAAACAAAAAGAATTTAAGTTTCCCCGAATAAGGAATTCTTAAGCTGGGAGGAAGATGTTGACTGGCGGTTTGCGTTATAGTTGAACAGTTCAGAGTCGTTCAAATTTAAAAGAAGGCAGCTGATTGAGGAAATTCAACAAGCAGAACAGAGAACAGGATTTTAACTGACTGAGGCACCACTACCCTCATCTGACAGGGAGAGTGTTGTTTTCTTAGCGAGATGACCTAGTTCAATCTTACTTCTGCTATTTTGGTAACAGCTTTTATGTGGGTGCAAATCTTAATTACACTTCTATGATTGATCAACCAATAAAAATGCTGACCAATAATATTAGCTAAATTGCATGTTTTTGCAATAATAATGCTTGATCAATGGTCTTGTGCCATATGCCTTGAAGGGGAGGTAGGAAAGTCCCCAAGAACCCAATATGATTGGTGGTCTAATCAAAATAATGGCCATGTGTCTTAAGTATCGGAGAGAGAGACGAGAAGCACCATCCAAACCCTTTTTCATTGGCAGACCAATCAAAATTGTGTCCTTGCATCACTCATATCCATCTTCGGTGGAATATTTTCCAAGTTCCGGAATCTGATCCTTATTTGAACTGATTTTCACAGGTGTCATCGTCACTTCTATCATACGTATGCATAGAAAACAGTATGTACAGGTTGTGATAGATGAATTGTTATTTAAATTACGCAAAAAATGAAAATAACACTTGCATTTCATTTTAACATATATATTTACCAAAGTTAGACATAAATATCAGGAAATTCTAAAGAGTAAATTTATTTAATAAAATCGCCATTGGCTTCAACCACGGCCACCAGATGACTTATGAATCTTCTGTAACTCTTCTGAGCGGTCTCCTTGCTTAAGTAGGTGAACGCTGCCATAATCCTTGCCTTCAGTTCATCTTTGGTGTTACAAAGAGGTTTTGTTGATCTTTCGCTAACCCCCGCCGCACACATAATAACAAAAGGGGTTCCAGTCTTGGGAATTTGGTGACCAGATGTAACGGGTGATGTAGTCGCAGAAATTGTCTAATAGCCATGGTAGGATTCTCCTGTTTTCGTGATATGGTGAAGAGTCCTGTTGTCCGACATAGAGTCTTCCAGGAAGCCATCCTCTTGACCCAAGGCAGCACTACTTCCTCAAGACACTTGATGCAAGGGTCCGTGTTGAGTCTGAAACCCTGTGAGAAGATGAATAGAGCCACAACATCGCGATCACAGGTGATCACTCCAAACACCTTCGTAATCACCATTATATTCAACCAACTCTTTCCGAATCCTCTTCACTGGCCTCAGATTGACACCCAAATACTTTGAAATGTTCGTGAAATTAAAAAAATAATTAAATGGCGACATTTTACCCCTCGTATCCTGTATAAATTCGGTACAATGAGCAGCTTCAGAATTCAGTTGGGATATAATCCGACCACAGGCTGTAACCATCAGACATAACCCCTACTTGTGATAATCACCAAATATAACGGCTCAAATATAACACAGCAGTCTTAGTTTCCGGACAGAAAAACTACACTTTAGCGAGGGTGGCCAGCTTTCAGTGCAATCAATTTCGTTAGCTCATTTCCTTCATCAGAATTCGTATCGTCTAGTAAAATCCGTTCGTTGTGTATAACAGGCCGTGCTTTTGTTAATCGGGGCGAGATTTTGTTTTTTGTTTCTTCAGCGTCGAGCGATTTTCCCGAAAAAATTGTAAACATGCCAAATGATGCAATTGAAAAATTATTAATAATTTAAAGGTGAAATGTAAAACTCTTACAACAGTTTCGTCCCAATCATCTTTTTCTACACTTGAAGCACTGAAAAATGTTTTTTTCTCAATTAAGGCTAGTAGAACTAACGTCTTAGTAGTGAATAACTTCTACGGTAGATTTTCTCTAATGCACTATGAAAGGCGCGGTTGCCGCTCTTTTTTGTAATCGTTCGACCGCAAGGTTTTTACTCCTAAAAAATCTGGGTAAATCTTTAGAATGTATTGATGTCCGTGCATGCATCCTCTGTTAATATATAGTTTGGTTCGGGAATAAAAATGATTTACTTCTCAAACAAAGAACACCCAGATTGTATAACCTAGATAGATGTGCTTTTCAATTCTGGCCTGAATTTCCAAGTTTTCAAAATTAACATTGAAATGAAAGAGAATAATGCCGGATAGTTTGTTGAAAAAACACCCCCTAAAGTTACCGAAAATCCTGTGAACTTTTGGCTATCTAATTATGTTATGCCAACTTGCTTGAGGTTATTCAGTGTCAATTACTAAATTTTACTTAGTTTAAATTTGAGTTCAAATTCCCTCAGGATATTCCTTATAAGTATTTTGTGGGTTAAAATGAATATTTTTAAACCGGATATTTTTTTTGTTTATTGGTAACAACAGCATGGGTATATGCTTCAGATAAACATTGTATCTACATATTTACAGAATTTGCATGGGACAATAGTTTGTTCAAGTAGTGAATCCGATGCATATTAGCAATATAAAAGATAAGTGAATTAAGGCCTCACTTGATAGATGACCTAATCGTTTATTGTGTCGGTGTTCTGATCATGCCATGAATAGTGGAAGAAAATGGCGATCTCGAAATACATGTGCTGTTGATTCGGGACTTATAAATTTGATGTTTGCATGAAATAAACCTGAGTCAATGGCAGATAATTAAGTTTTGTAACTGTACATCATGAGCGCGTTTCCCTATAGTCAATATACATGACAGTTTCTGTCGTAAAAAATGATTGTTGATAGTTTTCAGAATTATTTCATAACATTTTTCTATTTCTGTTTTAATTTCTGCTGGCATCAGTGTTATATAAACAAATATAGAATATATACCAAATATTGAATATATACCAACACATTAGCGAATGCATTACTCTATATAATTACAATTTAAAAAAGACCTACATATAATTTCTCAGGTTACACAAAAGCATATGATGAAATACAAAACGAATACCTATTTGTATAGCTAAAAAGAATTCATTTATAGAGGAAGGATATTCGAATAATCCGGAACATTTACAGAGAATTGAGCAAGTACACAAAAACAGAAAGAAGAGTAAGACAAGAATGCATTTTCCTACCGGATTTATTGAACCTAGACAGCAAGACTATCCCAAGAGAACTAGAAGACCTACCAGGATTCATTCTCGGTCGGCATAATCTGTGGTGATACCGAGCAAAAGCGATGGACCGGATGTTTGCGCTTTCACGACCAAAAAGAAAATGACCAAAAGTCGTCGCTGCGCCGCCGGCTCCGCACAAATGTTCCGGTTGAAAACTAAAAATTAATTAAATATTAAATTTCCAGTTCGCGACCCTACGCGAATTTTATTTATCAGACAATGGGAAGCCCAGAACCAAATACAAGTAAATCCCAAATGAGCTGCTGTGATCCAAAAAGAAGATATAAAAAGCGGATACAGAAAGCATAGACAGGGAGACCGACTCGAGGAGAAGAGAGTAATTAATATTGACCTAAGTCAAGCGGCTTACTACGCTCGCCTCCCTTACCTCTTTCCTTCTTCCCTGCCTCAAAAACTACTTACTGACTTAAGGAGCGAATACATCAAAGACATTACTTACATGCTCCCAAATTCCTAAGCATTAATTCTCTTTCAGCATTTTATTGCCTTGGACATTTTAATGTCCGTTGGACCTATACTTCATGTATTACTTCAATTGTAAAAACATTAATTGCTATGTGTATATATAAAATGTTACTTTTCTACTCAAATTGCCTTTCTTGATTTGGAATCATTTTATGACTTATAGTGGGCTATCTACCACAAGGCCAAATTCCGTTAACCTGCAACAGTAGACAACTACCCTTCACTAGAACGGACTCCCACTACTAACAGAAAAGAATAGATAAGCAACCCACTATAAATCATAACAACGTAAGATAATGTGTTGATGACAGAGTCAGAAGAGAAGCTACAAGTACTAGACTAAATAATAAAGGAAAGTGAGAAGATAGGACTATTAAATCTAAAAAGACATGTGGTTCTAAAGAAAGAAATATTCAGAATACCATGAACTGAACTTGTGAGAAAAAGAGTAAGTTTTAAAAAAATGGAAACTAAAACGACATTGAAGCATGAAATCAGAAACAGAGTTAAAATTTATGGGGCACATATTCAAGAATGAAGGCTGGGTGAATATTGCACTCACAGAATATATTAAAGGCGGTATCAAGTAAAATATCTAATGAGTTTGAGTGAATAAATAACAGATTAGGGACAAAGAGTCAAACGGCTTAGAGCTACTTGTTGTGACGAGTAATCTTCGTCAACGTCCCCACCAAAAAAACACAACAGATAAAAGTGTATTAATCTGTGAAAATACCAGTCACCATGAAATAAGTATTGATTTCTGTGTTTGCACACCTTATAACTAAATACGTTATGTCCCCTGTATTGAGCACTCTTCCCTCAGAAATACACGTGCGCGCGTGTGTGTAAAAGTTTATATTATGAAAAAAATGCTATTCACAGAACGCACAGATACTACACAGGTCCGATAATTTTCCACCTCTCTACTCTGATATGGTGTAACATAGTTTCCAATTTACCATTCCCTGTGCACAAGAATACACTGCCTCTCTATTTTGTGTAATTATTTTGTGCTATCTTAGCGTTGGAATCTACAGAAATGCTGATCAGTATGTAAACAATCTCATTATTTTTGCGAGGTATTATGCTAATGTGTGTGTGTGTGTGTGTGTGTGTGTGTGTGTGTGTGTGTGTGTGTGTGTGTGTGTGTGTGTGTGTGTGAAAAATACCAAAACACACAATTTAGTTAACAAGGAACAAATTTTGGACAGGAAAGAAAATATACAATTAAAAAAGTTAAGAATACAAAATATGAGAATATAGAAGACTTTCATTGGAAGAAAATAAGAGAAATCGGGTAACTAATCACAAATGACACAATTCGTTTAAAACATTTCCTCGTCTGTTCAAGTGACATATGGATTTGACAGGGAAGATTAATTGCTTTAAAAGAATTTAGCTACGTCTAAGACAATGATGTAAATTATTTATGCACCTATGTGTTACAGTGCGTATGTGTGTTGTCGCATTAATATGTACTAACCGCATGTACGCGCGTTTCTTTGTGTAAATCGACAACGGGATTAAATTCTCTCTATTTATTTCTCTCTCTAGCAGATGTTGACTGTGACATGTATGTTTGTATGGTGATTTTTTAAGCGTAGCTCAAATCTGATACAAAGCCGAAAGTAAGGGGTCACTCTGTGAGCTCACCATACAGCACGTGTTACGGCATGCGAGCATCCTCTAAAAGAAAAAGGTGACTAGCCCATCTGAGCTGGTACTTTATGATTCTTATTTTAACCAGCTGCAGCATTCTCCTATCCAGCACATGAGTACCTTAGTATAACATGCAAATATCTCTAGTGGAAACGCCGGAGACGTTGGATATGCTTACAGTAGGTTATCCAAATACCGTATTCATATAGTAGCGTTGATAGCATACATTCTTTGTAGACCTCTACTTGGTTTGCTATTTTGATGTGGGATTGCGATCACAGGTCTTAAAAAGTCTATTCCTGATTTCTGTCTAGATAATGTGCTGCCGGAGTTGACAAATGTATCTACGACTTCTGACTTTATATTCTTGACTTAGATCGATGGTGGAATATACGGCCTACCTGTCGTTGGTTTTAATATAAAGAAGGTACTTGTAAGAAATAGTCCTAACTCATCACATGCGACAGAGAAGCAGGCTATCAATAATTGCAGTTCTATCTCCGCGTGTATTACTAGATAGCAGTCTTTAACGTAAAGGTAATCACGAATAGGGTAACAGTTATTTTCGTCCCTGTAGGGAAACAACAGATACCATTATTGCATTGAGTAAACGTTTGCAAGATTACAATAACAAAGAAGACTGCAAATAGAGTAGGCACAAGAAAATCACCTTAATTAACACCAGGCTCAACAGAGGTGGCTCTAATAGTTTACTGTTGGCACAAAACCCAAATTTCATATCGTCATGTAAATATCTGAGCCTTGTGAGATTTTCATGTCACCCTAGTTTAAAAACAATTGTTGCTCTCTGCACTTCTCTTGAAGATGTTAGGCCGTAAAAAACATGTCTGTGGCACTTTGATTAGGCCTAAAGCCACGTTGCGTCTCTGGCAAAGGGTTTGGTGCAACATGACCTAACTATTGGTTTAGAAGCATCTTTGCAAAAATGCTACCAACAACCGACAACAGTGTGATCGTTGCTATATTTAGAATATTTCTTATATAAAGAAACGAGGATGACATTCCACCACTCTTGTGAAGTTTCGCCTCTCATCCACATTCTATGGAAAATGATAAACAGTAGCCCCAATATCACACCATCACTTTGCTGCACTTTATCAGCAACATTGTTTCCAGGAGTTTCCCCAATCTCTATCACTTTTATAGCTACCATTAGTTCATACTGACTGGTACGTTAAGCTGATTGATTACAGATGTCAGTGGGAGCCGTTCGACAACGGAGAGTGTCCTATAGCATCGAGGCTAAAAACATCACTAAAATTTTGTCACTATCTGATTTTAATCTTTATCTCACCTGGTATCCGCAAAAGCGCATTGCCAGTTTTTGTACGCAAAGGTGTAAAGACAGAAGACTGGACCATAGCACGTATCTGATTTGAATCTCGCTTCTTAGCAGATGTCTAATTGTCTCTGGATTTTTTACACCACCATGCACCCTTGACTGTTTGCAGCTCCCAATGAACCCTTGCTTTACACTCTTTGAAATCTTTCCTATGCTTATTTTGTTTCCTTTCCCACACTAAGAAAAAAAAAGAAACTGTTAATGACCATTTTCTTTACATGCAATAGCTTTTCTACGGATGGTTCATTCTCTTAAATCTCTCCAGATGTCTTCATAGAGCTGCAGACTTACAGGTGGATCATCGGAAGTATTATGGTTGTTTTCTTGAACTGCTTCTTGATATTTTTAATGTGGAGTTCTATGCATATATGAGATCAGTCTAAAGATACCTTCCAAAACGAAGCTGCTATCAATTAACCATCATAGACAATCGCACCTACCTCCCATTAGCATGGAGCAGGCTTGCCTCCGTGAGAGTAAAACACTACGCCTCCTTGGCCTTACACTCTCGGCGGACCTCAAATGGAATGACTATATCGAATCCATTGCTAAATCCGCTGTTATGAAAGTCGGTTCTCTGTGCAGGGTCCGGAAGTTTTTCCCGTCTGAATCTATCCTGCACATATATAAATCTACCATCCGCCCGTGTATTGAATACTGCTGCCACATCTGGTTGGGTGCCCCTGCTACTCTCCTCGGGCTTCTTGACAAAATACAACGGAGAATCTGTAACGTGATCGATACTGACTTGGCAGACCGGCTGCAACCACTCTCTCACCGGCGCGACGTGGCTTCCCTGTGCCTCTTCTATAAGTACTTTCACGGCTTCTGCTCCGATGAATTTAGGTCATTGGTGCCACCTAGGTACGAATTTGCACGAGATACTTGATTAGCAACTAGGTCCCACCCTTTTGCAGTGAAACAGATAAGATGTAACCGTAATTTCTACTCCAACAGCTTCTTTTCTCGCGCTTCCCGCCTGTGGAATTCCCTTCCACATGCCTGCTTCCCCGACAGCTACAATCTCCAAGAGTTTAAATGTAAGGTTCATAGACACCTCCTAACACACTAACTTACATCTATTCACTCAAACGCTCTCACCATGTAACCAACCCTCATTCTCGGTATCCTTACCCGTCTATCACCCTCCTTCTGATATTGCCTATATCTAACCATCCTTTCTCATCACTTCCCCGCCCCTATGTAACCCCCTGCGAAATAGTGGCAGTGGAATGCCTTGCTCGGGGTGAAACGATTAAAAAAAAGTTCAGTTTGCTGTTTCAGAAATAAGTGTAATTTTTATATATACATATATTTAAACATATGTTACTAAAAAGTTTAACGTTATATCCACTTCAAATTAAATTTTCGAACTTCTTCAGTATGCATCATTTTAGCTCATAGCACATCCTCAAATATCACTTTATAACCCCGATTCTCTCTCCGTTTTATTACGCATAATCCTTCTATCGTTCATCTTTATAATAATCACTACTTTTATTCGCTCATAAGTAATAAGGACTGCCATTTTCCTTTTAACTCTTCCTGTTTCTACCTTCATTATTTTCCTGTTCATTCTTCTCATATTCCTTTGAACACTAAAATTAAGAATCCATCCTCTCTTCAAATAATCTTCCTTTTACTAATACTGCATTGGCTATGCTCCAAATTAAGAACTTTTATTTGGTTTTAGTAATTTATATTTATTGTTAATTTATTGTATACTGCCACTCTGCAAAACCTTAGTGTCCTACTGGAATAAGTTACTTCTGAGAAACGTGTGAAGCAAGTGCTTGAAGCAGTATTCCAAGTCAGATAAACTATCAACAGCAACCCACTCACATCGAAAACAGAAAATTGGTAAATAGTCCCTGCCAACGCTTCAGGTGTTCTACCGCCGACTTGCTGAAAGTTTTCTTGGCGCCAGAGAAATAAGAAAACGAATACTCAACGAACTTCTGTAAATATACTCACGAAAAGGACGTGCTATTGGCAGCTATTATGCTTCGGGCAAATCATTTCGTGTAGAATTCCTTTTTAAAATTGTTTTCAAATAAATTAGAGAAGCTAGTTTATAAATAACACATAATATACACGAATTTATTTTTGTGATAAACTGGATTCTTTGGGTGGCATATAAATACAGATACAGCACTGGTTAGTTGCAAATTGAGCTGCATTTGCTTTCTTTTCTAAATTAGATCATGTTAACTGCATTACGCTAACACAATTTCTGCTAAAATGTGCAGTTTTTTCTAGTTTATAAGAAATATACATAAATCAGTAAATTATCACGAAGAAAATAATTTGGAAATTAATAAAAACTACTCAAAAATAATAATTTAATATAGAAGGATTTATCGTCCTTTATAAATGGTTTCATGATAATATCAATAATGAAAGTGAAAACAAATGATAAACGCACTTTATTATGATTATTATTATTATCATTTGGCTAATTGGACTGGGAACTGCTTTATTATTTGCTAGCTGCAACAGTTTAACGCTGACAAAAATCTAGCTATGGTGAGTAATTTTTGCTATTTTATGGTAAAAGATACACTAAAAATATTGAACTATCAACCTATTTTTTACAATGATGTTCACGCTGTACATGTTTGAAAAGAGCCACTCGAGGTAGATGGTTATAGAGTAAGAGGCACAGCTTATGCAAATATGTGAGAAAGATAAAGGTTAACCCTAGACTTGAACAACTTAAGATTGTAATGATCAAGGAAGCATTCTCTTGAGAGTCAGTTTCACAAAGCAGCAGTTCATGAAAATAAACTGTACCAGTGGAACTTATACCCCACTCAATCTAACACGAATGGAATGAGGGTGATTCGCGTTTAGCATAGCGGGTCTTAGACCTGAAGGTTAGAACTGGTAGAACTAAGGAATATAGTTCGTCTCTGAGAAAGGGATTGTATGGTAGCAAATACTTTATCCCCTACAGAGACGCTTTGGAACTCTATTGAGACTGGAAAGTGAAAGTTGGGCAGTCCCTGCCAATAATGGTAGCAGTAATTTTCGACCTGATCTGGCTCCTGTAAAGGTAGAGTATAGCAAAAGAAGTGAGGTACTTACTGCAGTACAGTGCCGACCACCTTTCCAGCATCTGTGGCGATAGATCGTATATACGAGGAATAGGTTGAGTTTATTGCAATAGGCGCTCAAAGCATGGGTCACAATAAAGGAACATCCGTTCATCGCAATTTGTGATATTTCTGGGTCAGATCGGCGATCAGCGATGATGGAAGGTCACTAGTTTGGTTTTCAGGGTACTGAATGTTCAACCAGTTTTTCCCACTGAGCTAGATCAGTATAGAAATCAGCTTCCATTCTCTAGTCATCTAGAGTTTGGAGATGCAACATATACCGTTGTATCATCAACACAGATATTCACAATTGATCGGAGTATACTTTCAAGCAAATAATTTATGTAAAATAAAAAGAAGGTTGGACTGAGAAGCGAACCCTGGAGGACGCCTGCTTGCTAGGACATCGGAAGATTGCCCGTTAAGGACTACCTTCAGGACCTACTCGTTAGGAAGAAGTTTATAATTGAGAATATCCTTCCATTGATTCGATAGCCACAGTGCTTTTGCCTCAATCCTTTGTGTTACACCTTGTCAAAGGACTTTGGAATATCTAATGCGATCGTCCTTGAGATGTAATTGTTGCCTAGTTCCTCATCGATGTGTATAATGGCAGTTAGGATATCAGCTGTGGATCAGAGCGATGGAATCCCGTACTGCGGACACTTTGTCTCTATTCAAAATTTGGTTGCAGATCTTCCAAAAACTCCAATCAATTTGCTTTTAACCTTGGTCTTCGTTGCTTGTGCATAGCTACACTTTGCATTTTCTAGAATTTCTTGCAGTGATCGCGAACAGTTCTTAATGCAGCATGTGTCCAACTACATCACTCCCTGTGGTAGATATTGTAGAAATGTTTACGATGAACTATGGTTGCAGTAAATTCAGGGGTGAACCACGGCTGGCTGTTCGGTTTTTGCCTGATTTTTTGATGGGATATAAAACTCTCCATCCCAGAAAAGGACCATTCTGAGTTTTGTAAGGCAGTATGCTTGAAGATGGCTAAAAGAGGAGCTTCTGTTTTGAGAAATCTGAAGTTGTCCCAGCCTGTTTTTGTCCAGCGAAAATGGTTCTATGGAACGGCATACCAAGGAATACATTTTTGTTCCTTGTTAGCATCAAATTTGACATGAAATGGGCTGACGGGCCTAGAGAGAGAGAGAGAGAGAGAGAGAGAGAGAGAGAGAGAGAGAGAGACAGACAGACAGACAGACAGACAGACAGACAGAGAAGTAAAACTTGAAGCATTTTTTATGGCAAGATGTGAGGAAGAAGTTCTGTCGCATCAGGAACGTAGGAGGATTCATCAATGACCCGCGATGAAGAAGTCTCTGCAGTATCTGTCTTTTTCATCAGTTTTATTCAAGTGGACTAGTCACACTTTGGGGTGAATACTGTAATCACCAAAAATAAAAAAGGTCGCTGAGAGAAATTCAGGGAGGATATTAACAATCCTCTCAGATATTCGGTGGAAAATTACAAGGCTATCACTTGAGGACGATATAACATGAAAATTAAGTGGTACTGCCAAGGGAGTTTAGGATTTTTCTTTTTTGCGTTGCTGTCACAGAGAAACCCGTTCTTAATATAGACACTAACTGTGATGGTATTTGTGGTCATGTCTAGCTATTTAGGGACGAGTAACGCTGGATTGCGAACTCCTGAAGTGGAAAATTGTTATTTACACCAGTTTCAACGGAAATAGAAGGTTGAGTTTGGCCTGAAGAAGATAAAGTTCTACTTCTGGAAATTTGAAACGTAGACTTCTCACATTGTTGTAGAAGAAAGTGAACTCGGAGTCCACTTTTATTATTTTTTTAAGTTGGGTTTGATAATTTTCTTTAATTTAGTTGTGTTTACGTGTAGACAGCAGTGTGTTTAATTTGGGTAGTCACACCCTCATACATCAATAATCTGGATTGAATTTTCCAAAGATATAGCTATAGCAGTGCCCTTGATCATGACATCGAGAGTCCTCACCGGAAACTATAGCACGGTTCAGAAGTCATTCACAAAATAGCAATACAATAGCCCCACTATTATATACCTACTGATAGGACAACCTCCTTTGAAGTTACTTTAAGTTTCGGATCCATGACTATCAGGTTGATAACGCAAAAGTTCAGAAAGCGTTTACCGCCAGAACCCTTATTAATGAGCAAATATTTCTGGAAATAAGACACAGGTATAATACCCCGAGTGTACATGTCTCTTCTACCCAGAAATCAGGGCAACATAACTCCTCCTGATATAGTGATGATTGCTTTCTTTATTATTTTCCAACATTTAATACTTTATTTTATAAAAACCTACCGAACCACTTCTTCGTATCTATTCTTCTTTCTTCTCAACATTCGGAGAAAATGAAAGCAGATTAGTGACAATATGAGAAAAATAAAAGCAAGTCGTAAAGGCCAATGAAGATGTGAAAGAAAATAAACAAGAATACAAAAAAAAAAAAACTGTATCCAGAGGGAGAAGTCTGATGAGAAATGTTAACTGATCGCAGAAAAAAAAAGTTATTCTCTTTCTTTTCATTTATTACTGCACGAGACGCCAATGTTGCTGTTCGTTTGTCACAAAGAATAGAGATTTTCTAAGCGTAGCTTAGGCATTATATAAGATGGAAAGCATGAGGTACCTAGGGAGGATCGAACACACTACGCAGTCGTAATTGTTCTAACAAGACGAGCTTGCTAACGATTACACCACGTAAAAGCGAACAACTGGCTTAAAGAATATGCATAATAAATTGAAATTTAAATATTATAAAATAATATTTTCAGCAATACTTGCCGCTATAAGTATTTCATTGTGAACACACACAATGTACAGATTATCTAGACACCAAAAAATGTTTCACAATGTCAACACTTAACAAAGGACAATGCGAGTCGTTGCTTGAGTTTCACGCTCTCACGATCTTCAGACGACAAGAACGCAACTGAAAGAAGTGGGTGTTTATCATTATATATCATTGACCATAACACGCCTACGCTAATGCGCCATAAGAAAAAAATAAGAATTCCATATATTGTCCTTTGTTAAATGTTTTTGTAATGGTGAAAAGAAAACAAGCAAAGAAAAAATTGCTACCAATTGCGTCAAAATCTTTATCTGTTTTTGTCCTGCATCTTTAGCGAAGAGGTGCAAAATAAAATCAACCAATCTATACAAACATGTACCAATTTGCATTTAAAACACATACACAATTAACACCCACAACCATGCAGATATGTGTGCGGATGTGTAAACAAACGTACGTAAATACACGCTCAGACGCAAACGTACAATCAGACGTATATATATATGAATGTTTTAGACTTTACATGCGTATTTAGAATAGTAAATTCAATTGATGTCATAGTATTCGAAAATATTTTATGTAAAAACGGTATAAATCCACCAGGTCTCTTTCTTCCATGTGCCATGTCCCTTCAGGACGTTGGTGATCATGACTCTCTACAATTTTGTTATTTTGTTCTCTCTCTCTCACAAGCACTGATTGACCAGCTATTTACTCAAGTTCGCTAATTAGGTTATTCGTTGTTTTTCTCTGTTCGTCTTGCCTCTGTTCGTCTTACCTCTGTCCGTTTTACCCTAAATCTGTCTTGTGGCCGTAAGTGGCTTTCTGCCTTCCCCTATCTCTCTTGCTCTCATTATATCCCGTGAGTGTTAAGTTTCCAATCCTTCCTTTCAAAGAATTTCAACTATCATTTTCAGATTCTGAATAGAAGTGTTCTTTCTGTTGGCATTTTCTTTAATACTCCCTTGTTGCTTACTCGCTGCGTCTATGGAATGTTCAGTATCCTTCTGTAGAACGACATTTCAGCTGCTTCCAGTTTTCTCTTCATCCGTGAGAGAGATTACCCAGCATTCACTGCGATATAAGAGAATGGACATCACATTGAAATCCAGGACTCTCTTTTTTGTTTCTAACGAATCTTTTCCGTTTCTCAGAACCTTGGTTAGCTTTTAGAATACTTCCTTTGCTAATCCGATATATATATATATATATGCGGAGATTTATGTGCTATTTTATTTTCCATCCTCTGTTAAAAGTCCTCCTAGATATTTAAACTTGTGTGCATATTTAATGTTGACATCTCCAATTTGTAACTTGTATCTTGGTCTTTTTCTATTGCTGATGACCATACTTTCTATCTTCTCGCAGTTGATTGGCCTTTTTTTTTCTTTTTTTTTTTTTGCTTTCTCCTATCATCCTATCTAGGAGGTCCTGTATTTTTATTATCCGAGTCAACCGTCAAAACGGTGTCATCTTTGTATCTTTCATTATTAAGATTACGTACGCCGATAATAAATCTTAATAGGCTTCTTGTACCCTTAGGATAATGTTACTGTAGAAGTTGAATAACTCTGGGGATAATGCCGCCCCTTTCTATTTTTGCGTAGCTACTCAATTCATTTTTATCCGTATGAAGGTGGGTTTGGTCAGGCCCAAAACTATTCAAAGCCTTTCATAAATATATTTTTCGGTCCCCATAAAAGTGAGGAGATTATGTGTGCATTGATCCTTCTGCCTAGAATCAATTTATACATTAACTCTCGGTTCAGATAGTGGTATCTGTACACTATATGAAAGGTTTTATACGCTTCAATTAACTATTTTAGGATTCCATCTCCAAGTAACCGGAAACCAAATTATAATATGTAATATGTATACTGTTGAAAATTCATTTTCTTATATATGATTGCATACACGCACACATACTCATGCACAAGCAATGGTTTTCAAATTTCACGAAAATACATTGTACATTTTATTTTAATTTTAATAAATAGCATTGCCGAATGTGTTAAAGAGATTAATTGCCCTGTTTATTATGTGAGTATAAATGCAAAATTATGTTCAAATATTGGGTTGGCTATAAAGTTCGTTCACATATTAAGTAGAAAATTTATCTAATAAACCGAATGAACTTTTTAACCAACACAATATCTTTCAAATACTACGTCAAAGGCAACTTTTCTCTGATCAATCATATACATTATTTTAACTAGACTAAACCAAATTTAGGGAGATGCAGCTGCAAAATAGAATCGTCCAGTGAGATTTGACAATAACGATGACGTCATAATGAAAACATCTGAATCAAAGAGAAAACACACACAGCTGCTGACAGTAAACAAAGCCTGACATACTGTTTCGATACAATGAGAATTTGGGAAGAAAACTAATATTTAAACAAATTTATATAGAGTAACCACAGCACTGAAGTTT
This sequence comes from Ascarosepion bandense, assembly GCA_037127315.1. Lineage (NCBI taxonomy): Eukaryota > Metazoa > Mollusca > Cephalopoda > Sepiida > Sepiidae > Ascarosepion > Ascarosepion bandense. The sequence goes on from JBBBDQ010000279.1 coordinate 1,286,627, forward strand.
CTATCCCAAGCACTCACGTATCCCAGCAATATTGTTGCATTAAACAAATTACAGAAAAGTAGTCCGCAAAGAAGAACTACTTTCGTTTAAAAGAAAGAAATATTAACATCTACAAAACCATGGCAAAATCATTTATCTCTTACTGCGTTCGTTGCCGTCGAAAAACGCCGTCTTTCAACTCAAAAGCAGTGACCTTCCGCAACAAGAGACGCGCCATTCGATCACATTGCGCCTATTGTCAAGTGAAGAAATTCAGAATTATTGGTCATGGCGGGGCGATGCCAAATCGCCCCAAGCAGCGCAAACGCAACAGCCGAAAAGGGGGTAAAAAGAGGAGGAGAAGGAGAAGGGCAAGGAATTAATTTCAATGAAAATTGGATCTCAGCCCAAATGTTCAGTGTTCAAAATGGCAACACTCATGTTCTTGATTTTTAATAAATTCATATAAATTTATTTTTAAGTCTTTGTCGTCGTCTTTATATCCACTATTTAATGCGTGTCTTTAAAAGTTCACAGTTATTCAGAATTGGGTGAACTCAACGCGTATCCTTATCCGAATCGCACATATCCGAATCGAATGACTCTTTTATCTCCACATCTAGTGAATCGCGTTGGCTGCTAAGTCAAATTTGCATTATTGCTATGCAGTTGTGTGCGCACGTGAATATGTGAGTGTATACTTTATTCAGTTCTGCATTACACAAAAGTGTTGACAGGATATTAAAAATAATACTAAAAATCTATATGATTCTAACATTAAATATAAGAATGTTTTGTATTTACGAAATATATCGGTATCCATGTAACATTTGATTAAACGTGACAAAAAATAAAGAGATAAAAGTCGAAACTGCGTATGGAAAAAAACTCTGACCTAAAAAAGGACAATGACAATGAATCTTTCATTTGGAAACTTTTACATTTTAAAAGGAAACTTAACCCACGCGCAGAAAACATCTAACGAAGAATGAAACTGAAAAATAAAAAAATAAAACAAGATTTAAATAATAGAAATCGATATTTCATCATTGTTTACGCTTCTTGTATATCTTAAGAGCAATGTGTTCCCATGTTTTGAATGTAGATTTATTGTACATTGAATTACAATTGTGGCACGAGACCGATGGAGATCTGGAGCTTACACTAACTATCCTTAAACCTAGCTAATCCGATTCACGACCTATTTTTCCATTACAATTTACTCATTCACCACAACTTATTTATCGCCATGCAATCCACCATATACCACAATATCACATAATTATTGGAACCCTACAAACACAGCCATGACATAAAAATTTCATGATATAACAAATGTCCTTTTTGGAGGTGGAAGTGGGTATAATTTTTTTATAAAAATATATAAAAATTTAATTGCGTGGAATAAAAGTTGAGGTGAATTCACAAACGAACGAAAAAAGCAATAGTTTTATAGCATTTCTAATCTTCATACTGTGCTGATGTCGAAAAGATCCAACCAAATCCTGATAATAAAATACGTATTATTAGATTCCCTCCATCCCCAACGTCTACATCACCATTCTTATCACGGCTAGCAGCATAAGAAACACAATTTGTTTCACCCCTGAACACGCAGCGGAACATTATAGTACACGTATGCAAGAGTGATGGACATGAGATGTCAGAGATCGATACGAGTCGTCAACTCGCCGACATAATCCCAGAATGAGCGCACCTGAGTACAGTGGTAGAAGTCGGGAGAAGCCGTTTCTTCTAGACCAATGTCACACCGATTACAGCCCCCTCTAAAAACCAGCGATAGAGCGTTCTGAAACAATCGCTAATGACCGATACAAGATCCCCCTATGCCATGAAATGAACGTTCTCTGGTACGAGGAGTCACACGCAAGGCCGTTCGACGAAATTGAAGAATTGGACTTACCGGGAGAGGCGGTCTCTATGAAGTTGCTCAACCCCAGAAGTGGAACGAGTGATGGTAAGGCTAGGGAAGTCCTCCCTAACACTCATCGTCAAGAGCGACTCATGTCAGTGGGCAGCATAGAAAAACCAGCCTCGATGCGTATCGATGTCTCACCAAGTGTGGCATTCTTATCCCCGCATCACACGAACGCTGGACACAGAATTATCTACAGATCTGTAGTTTGCCTCCGCTCCACAAAAGAGAGAAGAGCAAGCGCTCGATCACCTTCCCTTGGATCCTGTAGAGAGAGAGAGAGAGAGAGAGAGAGAGAGAGAGAGAGTACTGACAACCTGTAAAGGATGGAATGAAAGACGTACGCGACGCACACCCCAGGTCAATCGCCTTCAGATCCGAGTCTTGATCATTGTTCCCACCTTTTCCTGTACTTCCGATCAATTCATCACCAGACGGAGATCGGGATCGAACGACACTTAAATAATGCAGGCGGAACCGTCAGTCCATCTAAAGAGCCCCGGAAGAGCAATGCATTCCCATGCATCTAACCGCAAGCCGGAAGACTTTGCTCCCGTGATCTACTCATACCGTTCAAGCGCCTTTTGTATAACCTCAATGCAGCGGCGACACGACACAAATGTCGTTATGTGCATAAGCGGAAACCCTTGCTCGATATCCAGCAGGTACAGCACGCCCTAACCCTCCGCCGGCGAAGGGGAGGATCCAGCACCAAAGCGTAAACTAGGGGCGCCAGCGGACATTCCTGGCGAGACAAGCAAAAGCGCATTACCACCTTCTGTTCACCTGCGCCACAGCACTGGGTGAGCGATAGAGCAGGCTGACCCACTTGTATAAGTTGAGTTTGAATCTAAAGGCCTGCAAGACAGCTTCCAGGTATTTATGATCGAATTTCTTGGAGAGATGCAAATTGATTAGCTCGGCTCTATCGTCGTCTTTTACACCCTCTATGATCGTGCGGATCAGAATCAGGTTGAATTGTTTGGCCTTTCACAGTACAAGTCTGATCTGGTTCTAAAAGAATCCCAGCAACTGACTACAAATGCTCCGTCAGGACTTTGATCAAAACCTTTAACTTTGTGTTTAGTAGAATTACGGGCTTGTAGTCATTTAATTCATACTCCCATTTCAACAGCGTGATAGCTGCGAAACTCTTCGCTACAAAGACCAGAGTTTCGGAATGCCACCGCAACGCGTAGCATATGTTCTTGATCGAGAGAAGCGTACTTCCCTCGGAAGTGTCAATAACCGAATGTAACAATCGGAAACTCGAAGTATCACCTCTTTGTCAAATTATGCACCCATGTTCACGACTTCGATAAACATTTTGCTTAATCTATGTCTAACTACCTGACCCTGGTAGCGCTCGTAAGCCGCTCACCCCAAACCCTGCCTCAGCTAAGCCTATCGCTAGAGATTCCCCTGCCTCCTTCCGGAATAGACTATCATTGAGTGCCTTCATCTTTTTAGCTTTATCTAAGGTGGTTCCTTGGCTATATTCAGTCATGAAAGACCTAATACTATCCTTAAGCCTCTCCCATCACTTACTCCCAATAAACGCCGCACTAAATAGGCTACACTAATCTAGTTAGCTGTTGCCGAAAGTCCCTTCTGTCTAGTAAGGACTGATTGAATTTCCAGTGTCCAAATATTCTAGGCCTAGTGTCTAACGCCATCTGGAAACAAACAAGTCTCTCGACCTCCTCTAGCTCTCCGCCTCCTATCTTTGCTGGGTTCCAGAACGGCATTCCAGTACCACATGAAACGGCCTAGTCGTTGGGTGCATAAAACGCAACGAACCGAATCAAACTACTGATCACGACAATAATAGCATCGATCAACCGGCCCCTCGCGTTGACATGGACAAGGCCCAACAAAGTCGCTAGACAACACACGTGCATCAATTTTGCAAACAAATAGTTTGGATTACAGTCACATCTACCTCGAAAAAAATCATGAAGCAGGCGGGATGGTCTAATATGACGTCTCAAGCCCCTCGCATTCAAGCTTGTCAGCTTGATATCTTTTTTTTTAACGTACACCTATATTTTGAGGGATGGAATAACACTTCCTGTCGATAGAAGTACTCTTAAACAATGACCTCAAAAGAACCCTTCTCTGTTAGGAAAGGCCCCACTCGAGGCTGCCTATGTGACAAATGCCCTTGCTCTTAAAAAGGGATTCTTTTTATGTTTTGATTGACTCCTGTTTTGAGAATAAGAAATGTTATTTCTAATGCAAGGGTGAGGTTTTGGTATTTCAACTCAAGAGATTAGATTATAGTCAAGACCAGGGCTGCCTGATGAGGCTACAAATAGCGAATTGGGTTACATTTGATGGCAACTAAATTTTGAATTGACTTCTTTCCTATTAATAGCCAAAGTTAGCAAAAATTAAATTCAGAAGTAGTCCGAAATAGTAGTCAGAAAGTGAAAAGTTTAGTAATTAATTATTACCCAAATAAATAATTTGATCCAAATAGTAAAAAAATTGTGAATTTGTATCCTAAATATTTTAATGTTGTAATCAAATAAATTCTCTATCGACTGTATAAACTTGGCATTGAATTAAGGTTGTTTTATTGCGAATCCAGGGTTCAAGATCAGGTATTTATTAAGGCGCTAAACGTTACGATTAAAGGTCAAACTTAAATTTTACACACACACACACACACACACACACACACACACACACACACACACACATATATATATATATATATATATATATATAAACTTATTTATAAATGGAACTTTGTCTCTGTGTGTGCGCGCGTGTGTGTTTCTGTGTCTGTGTGTCCATTACCTATAGACTCCGAAACGGCTGAACCGATTTTCTTGAAAATTTACACAGTTGTACTATAAGCGTCTGCGAGTGTTCTTAGCTAGGTTTTGTGTCGAGGTACCATCGATAAATATCGAAAATCGATAATCGACAAAATCGGATTATAGAAGGAGTGGTCTGATTTTAATCAAATTTGATGCACTCATAGACAAAGACATAAGAAACGATATTCAGAAGTTTCAAGGTTGCAGTTCTTACAATAGTGCAGAAAATCGATAATATATATAAATATATATATATATATATATATATATATAAAAGGCAAGTTGGTTGTGTGTGTGTCTGTTTATCTGTCTGTATGTCTGTATTTTTTTCAGCCCTTTTATTTTAGTTTTTGCTTCGGGTTTGGCTCTAAGTAGGTATAATTGTAGTTTTTAATCTCAGCCATGATACCATTTACTCAGAGGACTTATTTAGCCCTCAAAATTCAGTTTACGACGAAAAACCTTATTTGATATCGATACCAGGAAATCAAAATTTGACTTACATCCATTCATTTTTCTTTCAGTCTACGGTTTCGCTTTAACTGGAAACAACTATTGCTTTTTAGTCTTTCGTGCCAACGTCCAAAGAGTCTGAGCTCTAGGACCATGAGGACCATGATTTAGTTTTAAAGCTTTCATTACACCCGAGCAACGCCGGGCTATACTGCTAGTATATATATATATATATATATATATATATATATATATATATATATATATATACAATAATGTGAAGAAAGAACAATAAGAAATTTACTATTCCCTAACGTTTATTTTTAATTTTACAGTGCTCAATACAAAAGTAGACCTAAATCTCTACAACTTCTGCCTATCTGCTTCCTGCTTTCCTGCCTGTTGGAAATCTTCCTCTGTAGTTCCTATATTTAAGAAACACTGGAGAACCCTCGGACCCCGCAAATTACCGACCTATCAGCCTTCTTCCGATCTTTGGCAAAGTGTTCGAAGCCATTATCAACGCCGAGGTGGTTCAGCATCTCACAGCACACAGGCTCCTCTCGGATAAGCAGTATGGTTTCCGCTTCACCAGGTCTACTGCTGATATGCTAACGACAATCACCGAGTACATATATCAGGCACTCGACAGAAATGGTGAAGCCCGAACCGTTGCCTTGGATATCTCTAAAGCATTCGACAGAGTTTGGCATGCTGGCCTTCTATGCAAACTGCGGAGCTATGGTATAGCTAGACAATTGTTTGAACTAATCCAGTCATTCCTATCTAACCGCACATTGAAAGTGGTATTAAACGGACATGCCTCCCAGAACTACCATACGAACGCAGGTGTCCCCCAAGGCTCTATTCTAGGTCCTACGCTCTTTCTGATCTACATTAATGATCTCCCTGATACCATAAGATCCCAAGTAGGTATGTACGCCGATGACACCACAGTTTATTCTCGCCTCGATCAAAAATCTGGTGTGGGCGACAAAGCTAACCTTGCAGCCAAGCTTGGAAAGGACCTCCAATCCGTAGTGGACTGGGGTAAGAAATGGCTAGTAAATTCTAATGCTTCTAAAACGAAGCTACTATCTATTAATCATCATAGACAATCACACCTACCTCCTATTAGCATGGACCAGGCTTGCCTCCCAGAGAGTAAAACACTGCGCCTCCTTGGTCTCACACTTTCAGCGGACCTCAAGTGGAATGACTATATCGAATCCATTGCTAAATCCGCCGCTATGAAAGTCGGTTCTCTGTGCAGGGCCCGGAGGTTTTTTTCCGTCTGAATCTATCCTGCACATTTATAAATCTATCATCCGCCCGTGCATTGAATACTGTTGCCATATCTGGTCGGGTGCCCATGCTATTCTCCTTGGGCTTCTCGACAAGGTACAGCGGAGGGTCTGTAATGTGATCGATACCGACTTAGCAGACCGCCTGCAGTCTCTCTCTCACCAGCGCGACGTGGCTTCCCTGTGTCTCTTCTATAAATACTTTCACGGCTTCTGCTCCGATGAACTTAGATCACTGGTGCCCCCTAGGTTCGAATTTGCACGAGATACTAGATTAGCAACTAGATCCCACCCTTTTACAGTGAAACCGATAAAATGCAAACGCAACTTCTACTCCAACAGTTTCTTTTCTCGCACTTCCCGACTCTGGAATTCCCTTCCACATGACTGCTTCCCCGACGGCTACAATCCTCAGGAGTTTAAATGTAAGGTCAATAGACACCTCCTAACAAACTAACTCGCTTCCATTCTTTCAAACACTCTTCCCACCCACCCAACTATCTATCACCCGCCTTCTGACATTTCCTATATCTAACCACTCTTTCTATTTACCTTCCCCATGTAGCCCCAAGCGCAATAGTGACAGTGGAATGCCTTGCTTGGGGTGAAATGATTAAAAAAAATATTATTGTAATATTATTGATTTAACATTTTCTCGACACAGGATTTCCCATGTTTTGGAATCATATTTTTACTATGACTCCATCTTCAAGTGATTATTTTGGGGGTGACTAACTGAAAAAAGTTCCAAAAATGATGTTTCCACTCGTCAGTCCTCTTTGTCAAGTAGCCTTGACAAGTGAGAACATCATAACGATGTCCTCACGAAACTTCGAAGTCGGCATGAATCTGCTCTGTTAAAGAGACAAACTCTTTGTACTTATCAACGCTCTATCTCCACCCCAATATTAAACATTTTAAGATAAAAAAAACCCCTGCTTACTAAAATACATTTTATCAGTAAAACCACTGAAAAACAACAACCTTGGTTCTAAATACTATCACAATTAAACTATATATATTGGTTACAAATCCGAAAGAAACGGCTTAAAGGTAAATCCCAACAGATTCAATTAATATTAAATATTAAAACTGATCCAGCCAGGAGGTCTAATGTAAATAAATTTATTTATTTACAGAGCCAAAAATTTATTACAAAAAATGGATGGCCATTTCAACGAGTGAACTTAACACTCATCTCATAAGCGATAACAAAACATTATGGAAAATACATTTATTTCTTTGCGCGTGTGCAAAAAACGGAAGTAAGGGTACGAAAAAAAAGAAAGAAAAAGAAATGAAAAAGGAAAAAGGTGGCAGATTCTCGCTGTTGGAACTTGTAAGTTTGACACTTGGTGACAGAAACGAAAAGAGATACATTAAAATAAATTAAAAATTAAACAATATATAAGAAAGAAATGAGTCAGACGAAATAATGGCCTTAGAAGATTACAAGGTTACAGTTAAAGGGTCACGAATAATGTTGATATCAAAATAAGCAGATTAAATAACTTAAGTTGAAGATAAAATTATAGATAAAATTTAAGAACAGGAAATTATTATATAATATATATACTTTAATTATATTGCTAATAAGAAGGAATAAAATAACTATCTAAAAGAATTTCAATTTTACATTAATTATTAGGGAATTAAATTAAATTTAAATCTATGGCAGCATTAATACCAAAACAAATTGGTTAATTATCACTTAAGTCAAAAATAAAAACATAGAACTAGAATGAAAAGAGATTTAAGAACGGGAAGTTATATTATAATATACTGTAGTTATGTGGTTAAGAAGAAGAAACTAAACAACTATTTTAAGGAAATTAAACGTTAGATCAATTATTCAAAAATTAAATCTAAATCTCTGACGGCATTAATATCAAACGATAAAACTAGAAGGAATATAGATTTAAGAAAAAAAGTTATTATATAATATAATTCAACCATACGGTTAATAAAAAGAAGCGAAACAACTATTTAAAGGTATTTTGATTTTAGATTAATTATTTGGGAGTTTGTATCTACATTTAAATTTATGACGGCAAACTTAAAGAAAATGATACTCCTAGCTATATCAATGTTCATTCCAACCAGTCTAATAAATATTTATAATAAAACAAATACTTAACACTGTTAACACCAGAATTAATTGGTTGTCCTCCAACTTTAAATTTTCAATGAAATTTTTAAAAATTATATCATAAAGCCCTCCAGGAAAGCGGCTTTGGCATATGTAAAACCCGTTGTTAAACCTGCATCATCTAAAACGAGGAGTAGATGTCCGTTCTTGTTTGGACTGATGAATTAGGTATCTTATGAATTCTCGCAAGTTGAGATGATTGAGATGCACTCAAAGAACCGAAAATTTTATTGGGATGAAACGCTTGATCAACTTTTTGTATGAGTCGAAGCGAATAACGATGCGGAAAATTGGAAACGGAATCAAGATGTTCGAGATCAACAGATTGCAGCAAAACAGGAATCGGTTACTTTCTTTTTCAAAAACACTGTAAGTTGCCTTGGCGAAGCGAATCCAAATTACGATGATGGTCACTGAAAAATTATTTTATCAAGATCTCGCTTTACCAACGTCGCAGAATACCAATACGTACCGATCGAAGGTAAAGCTCTTGTCTAGGGATTGGAATAATGTAGGATGCCCAGATTTGCTAGTGGCTACTAATCATCAAATACTGATACAGCTGAACCAGTCAAGTGCAATCAAGGCTGCATTCATGCCCACATACGAGCATGATCTATATTGGGGGCTACATAGGGTAGAATAGTTGCCGCAGCAGCCATATATGAAGAATGTTGGACTCACGTCATGACCTCCCGTCGGTGATCTCTCGCTTCTGGCCTATGCGCAAGGAATTGTACTGCGTCGAAGGAGCACCGATTAAGGATAATAAAATCCTTATACTTCGACAACTTACACACCGGGGTGTAAATGGCATGCTATTTTGGCCTGGTTAAGGTGCCAGCGTCTGGTAAACCAGAGCCCAATGCCAGATATGCAACTCTATCGCTTCGAATAGCCTCAGGAGCTAACCCTGAATTTCCATTCCAACAAACCGGTAAAAACTATATTATATACGGGTTGGGTGGAAGTGGCTCTAATGTCAACTGGGGAGGCCAGAGAACTTGGTTCTGCACATATGGTGCACCTGAAGAACTTTCTTCCAACGGGGGACTGCCTTTAGTTTCCAAAGAATACGATTGGTTTCCTAAGAATCGGGTAATACGGAAGCGTACTGTGTCGGCTTACTACTCACAAAGCAACGCCCGGGCAAAACTTGCCATCCCAAGGACTAAGCGTACACTCACAGACAATCAAATGTCCCTTACCCTACCCCTGCAATAGTCTTAAAATAATGTGCTTCGGAAATGGCTCCTGTTCTCTACAATAATTGATTTTCTTCTTGCTTTCCAGCTTGTTGGAAATTCTCTTCTGTAGTTATTATCTAAGAACTCACGCGAACTATATGATTCTGCTATCAGTTCAGTAGTCTTCTTTTTTTGACAATGTACGAGAAGATCTAATCAGCTCCGTCTTGGTTAAGCATCTCACCCCGCGGGATCGTCTTTGAGAAAACTAATATGGCCTTCACTTCTCTGGGTCAAGTATTCTCCATGTAAAAAAATATTAAAAAATGTTTTATATAAATTTTATTTTGTATATAGAAATTTTATTATGTGTCTGAATTATTGATCTATTTTTTTCACTTTTAAACACCAGATGTTATGAACATAACTTTTAGACTTTGATGCGTATGATTTGATTATTAAATGGATAAAAAAATACTTTCAAATCTTTGCAAGATAAAGAAAAGGTGAAAAGTAAAAAGAATACATAAAACTACTAAATTAAAAAAAAGAAAGAAAGAATGAATTGTAAAGGTGGAATATATTATTGTTGACGATGTTCCAGCAAAAAAACTACAAAGGTGAAAAAGAAAAGCAAGAATTGACATGCACGAATTTGCAGTGAAGAAAGTAGAAAATAATTTCTGAAGTTGCACATCAGGTTCATCCACCCTTATAAACATTTATCTCTATTTATTTTATTGTGCATTGTAAAGTAAACGTTCGTGATTTTAAAACATGTGAAGTAAATAAATGAATAAATATTCCACATATATTTATAAAAATATTTATTGAAACACAAACCAGTATCGTTTTTCCTGGATCCTCCCATCTAAAAATATAAAGCCAATGACCAATTACTGTACTCTTCAGCAATGTATGCTATTTCAATCGATACTACACCAGTAATGATTCACTCAAAAATTTCGTAAAGTTTGCTGTCAAATCTTATGGTCGGCTCTGTCATATCATATTCAATACACAAAAATGATCTGTTAC